>LPNX010546432.1:16317-70473 GCA_001517045.1 Pseudotsuga menziesii | reverse complement strand
TGAGTTGTTTAAATTAGGCTTAAGGGGGACTCCAGATATACCCGAGAGTACTTGGAGTATGTCCAAAACAAAGCCTATACGGCTACCCGCAAGGAATATTTGGGCTGAAATGGAGTCTCTAGGGCTGTGTTCGTAACGCACCCGTTAGGGTGTGACAGAGATCGGCACCCCGAGGTCACTTTTCAGTAGGCTCCCGCTTCCTTTGGGTATTTTGCCACCGTAAAGGTTTGATCGAGGTGTTGGATTTTCACCTGATGGTTTGTTAATTGGGGAAGGTGAGTCCTAATTATGCTAGTCACCCAAGTGCTTTTGATACAGCTTGACTGATCGGACGAACCGCAGCCAAGTGCAGAGCATACACACTGGAGTCTTGTAAATTTTAATAAGTTTTAAAAGATGTGTTCTTGCTTAAAAGAAAAGCCTCCAAGAACCTCTTTCGATCCAAGTGGATCTCAATCGGGAATCAAGGAGGGGTAAATTTTAAAATGCTGATAAACAAAAGATGAGAAAATAACACAACTACACAAATGCGGTTTTTTGATTAATCCTACCACGAATCTCTTTCCCCTTGCGGGTCACTCGGGAAATCGTGGGGTAAGTATTATGATTACTTTTGAAAATAAGATATGGAATATGGAATTAACAACAAGATCAAATATACTACCCTACCAATTAGATAAATTCTAGTAAAAGGAAATAAGCAGAAAAAGACGAAAAAGGCACCGACGCGAATCCCCCCAGGGGGGATGGGGAATGGGCTCGAAAGAGCCTATTCAAAGGATGATTTTACTACAAAGGTTACAATATCAAAGCACTGATAAAACAGAGCTTTCTTGGTCCTTATACAGGCTGAAACCAAGATATTACAGTTTATGCAAAACAATTACAAATTATGTGACAAAAGAGAGCCCCCTGGAGGGATTTGAGCGCTCCAAAAGCCACTTTGGACAGCAGCTTCTTTTCTTCTCTGTCAGACCTGATAAATGTCAGTGAGTGAATTAGAATAAAAAATTCCCCAAAGCACTCTAAGAGTGCCTTTGGGTCAGCCTACTTTATCTCAAAAAATTAATGAAATTAAACTAGTTAAACCGATGAAAAGGGAACCAAGGAAAGCAAGATTTCCTTGGGATCTTGGCCTGCTGTTTGTGCAGCCAATTAACAACACTGATATTGCAGAATATTGAAATTATTGAACAGCAAATGAAACTACCTTAACAGCAAGCTATGAATTTTTCAATAAACTACTTGCGAAACTAAGGCAATTTTAGCTAGATCTTTTAAATTTGAACTTTATGTGCACAATGAAGCTAAGATATAGAAAATTGAAGGGATCTTGATAATTAGATCTATGTATGCTTTTCTTTATGAGATAGATCAGATTTAAAAAGAGACCTTAAAGTAACCAGTTTGAGGAAAGTTTAATAATTTTAAAGGAGAGAAAGGGGAAGAAAGGTGCTTGTTGTTGAAGCAGATCTGCAGAGGGACCTTGGTAGAGAAGCACCGAGGGGCAGGATATTAGAAATCTCTGCTGGAAATCAATGGAATCAAACCTGAACCATAGATATTCTAGCTACGGCAAACCTGTAAGCTACAACACAATTCCTGCATACAGAACTATCAGATCTAAAGATACATATGAGAAAGGGATGATACAGTATGCAAATAACCTTATTTAACATACAGGTATTAACTCATTCAAACATATGCAGCAAATAGAAAGTAAGTAAGCTTACTTACAATGATATATCCTTATGATTTAAGAAACCATTCAGGCAGAAAATAATTAAGTGCAAAAAACTGGAAAAATAGCAGTTTCACCTCGATTGCAGCAAGACAATGACAATCCACACATGAAATATACTCCACAATTGAGCCTCCAAAGCTTTTCTTTATTCAACAAAATAATATCAGTACACAATTACAATGGCAAGCCCTTCAGTCCAGCTCTAACTAGCTTGGAAGAGGAGGCTGTGCCTTGATTTATACAAATTGTAGGCCATCTAGCCTAGGGGGGGCACAATTCCTCATGGAATCAAGTGAAATCCTCTGATGGATAGTTCATCAATGAAGAACTGAGGCTGAACTGATCCTACTTGTCAACCGGGGGCCTGATCTGGCTGACACATCAACCCATACACTGACACATTGGCCCAAACACTGAAGAATCCACCAAAAATCATCCAGTTGAGCCAAAAACGTGTTGAGGAGAGAGGGAGGGCAAAATTCCCCATAAAGACCACTGTAGATCAACTCTGGATCTGATTTGATCCCCTCCTTCATTCAAGGATTTGTCAGATCTAGTCAATCTGCTCCAGATCTGATTGATTTCAGTCAAATCGGTTGAGAATCCATTGATTTATTTGATTTTGGATTTGCTCCATTATTCATCAATTTATTAATTAAAATAATCAATAATTGATTTTTGGGGCTTTCTGACCTGAGTGATGGAAGATCACTCAAAACTTAGGAAATAGTGGGTCCATGGGTTTACATGGTGCTCTTAGCTTTAAAATGAGCACCTACATGACTGAAACTGATTATTTGGCCCACTTTTATTACAGACTCAATTTTTCCAATTAAACTATTAAAAAATAGCCTAAGTTTTGGAACAATTAAAATTTAAATAAAAACACTGAAAAAACTGAAAGATTGAAAAATTGAAAAACACCTAGGGGGACTTAGACATGTTCATATGACTCAAAAATGATGTCTAGGATGCTTACACATTGACACATAGACTCTAATAACCTCAATAGGCACAAATGCCAAGCTGACCACCCCAACTTTGGAGGTATGGAGTGAAAAACTCAGAAATTATCAGTCGTTTATTCAACAACCAATAATAACCAAGGGAAAAAACACCCTGGGCTGATCGGATTGACAAATTTAGTCTAAGAGACCGAGTCTTTTACAGACACTATCATGCTAGAACATTTATTACAATTCCCTCATGGGGTATGAACATGTGATATAGTACAACAAGCACTTCCCAGAAGTACTTCCATAGGTCCTCTGAAGTCCGAACAAGTTAACCCTATCCGGTTCACTGGGCTCACTTGATAAAAACCACTAAGTACAACTTAGGTGGTAACACGTAGCCCGCCAATCCAACAACTACCCGAGATATCGGCCCGACAGAGCAAGCCCTGTCGGCAACACCTGTGAAGCAGGCGTAGTCTCACCCAATATATCTTTGAGATGGGTAACCGCCAGAACCATGTTTCCATGATTGTCGAGGGATTATAGTCCCTTGGCTTGCAGCCAAGGAGCTCAACGAAGGAAATAGGATGGCTGGACAGAGGAGTCAGTTCTGCATGAACGAGCACCAATACATGTCATCGCATGTGACTTGACCTTCCTTTCCACCTCGCAACTGGCGCAACTTGTGCGGTGCAGTTGACTCACATCAATCAGATCTATGAATTAGGTCGGGATTCAAGACAACAGTCATACAGGCCGATATATATATATGTTCATTTCAATAATGTGTTCCAATCATTCATCTACCAATTGCAGAATAACAACATATATTCAAGCAACATTCAACATTGTATAGAAAGCAAAGAACAACCATTCACATAACATTCACCACATCAACCACTCATTCAAATGCAAGATATAACGTGGAAACCCATCTGGGAAAAACCACCAAGGTGCTCTTCATCTGGCATGAGAAAGGATATAACACCTTGTAGTCTGCGGGATGCAGAATGAGCTTAGGATATGTATTTAAGACTCAGACTTATGGTTCTCATGCTGTTTGGTTTGTTCTTCTACTCTACACCTACTCCTAGCGGTATGTGCACACAACAGTTAGATCCTCGTCTCAACAACCCCTCTATTGCTACCTGACTCTTCCTGAGTCTCCTTTTCCCTGATCCCTACAACATTACATCAAAATGGCATCCTTCCTTGGATTACCACTAAACAGCCAAAGCTATTACATAAAACTGACCTAAAACATAATCAAAGTAGATGAAAAACAACTAAGTCTAAGGAAATCCAACACAAGCCAACTGAAGCCAACCTTCTCACTATTGTATCCCTCCTATTTATACTATTTTACATGACCACGCAGGATCGACTGCATACGGGTAATCTGTTAATTGTCACCATCAGCTACCCCTCAGGCTACAGCTATGGTGATCATGACTTAACACGAGGAACTATCGGCCTAACTTACAAATATCCTCTCATATGTGCGTAGCTACAAGCTTACACCGCCATAAATGGCCATGATATGGATTCTGCATATGTCGCTTTCTGGCTGTTATCACTTACGTGCTTTTGCGCTCACCTTTCCTTCACCGTGCACCTCTTTATTTTTCCTGTGCGGGTCCTTTGATTCCTTCTCAGTCTTCCTTTGCTTCTATCACGTACGAAGCACATCTTCCTTGGTTGTGTGCACAAATTTATTCCTTTTGCCCCTTTCCTGGGCTAACATGCACCTAACACTCACTTGTGGCTCATCCCAAGCCACGAAGCAAGTGATAAATGTGGAGGCACACTCGACGCAGTACCTATTGCAAATTTTTTTTTTTTTCTTACGCACCTTCTTCTATTTCTTGGCTTACGCACCTCATTCCTTTTTTTTGACATTTTCTGCACTGTAGCTTGTTTCCATACTTGGATGCTTTGCGTGGTTAGCAGACCGATACAACTTCTTTCTTGGCACCGTTGAGAGACTCATAATGGAGGGTTCAAGTTCCAAGTTCGCTTGGGATGACAAAGTAAGCTATGCGCTTCTTATTGGGACCAACCTAGTAGTGAACAATAATTTTGTCTTTGCTCTAGGATTCTTTCATCATCTTATCATAGTCCGCCTCTAATTTCTCCAAGGGTGCCTGGTGTCCCATTCCAACATAGAAATCCAAGTGGCCTTGGTTTTTCCACCATTCCGAGGCTCCTGTGGTTTTGCATGTGCTTACTACGGCTTTTTCTCTTGTTGTTCTTCCTCTATTCCATCTTTTCTTCATCTGGCTCTATAGAACCCTCCCTGATATAGATATGGACTTTGAATACTTGTCCATATTGAAAACCAGAAAATCCCCGCAAGAAAGGGTGGTCAAGATGAATAAGTCTCCAAACTCTGAGGAATTTCACCAGAGCAGCATAGATTACAAGCCGTAACTGGCCCTTTGGCCCTTCCCCGGTCCATTGACACCTGGAGATCCCACCTGGATTGCTGGAAGAAGAGCCCACTTGCCAAGCCTGCATATTTTGTGAAAGACAGCAGGGAATCTGATTCAGAGCCCACAGAGTTTGTCAAATTGGGAAAGAACTGTGGTCTCTACCGGAGTCCATTCTTGTACCACCGATATGACTGCTGATTTAATGATCTACTAATAACCAAGGATGACTTCGCCATAGACTTCTAGCTAGGCTGAAGTAACTTGTAGACTGTCACCATCTTCCTTATTCCCGTCTTTGGATATACTTGATACACTGAATGCTGTAGCAAGTGTTCTAGCTCATAAGGCCGCTCACCATGACACTCCCCAACCCATCTGTAACTGTAACTGGTGCTCAAGCCACATGTTCAAGTAATGTATGTTTGGTGCTGGGGCACCTCAATATTATAGGAGGAGCATCGAATCATCTGTCGTGTAGGCTTATTCAGGTGCATTATTATGACAAGACCTTCATCGGGTGTATCATATTTTCTTCTTATATTTGCTATGATTACTGATGTCATGACTTCCCTACACTGATAGTCATGATCGAGTGTTGATGAGCTTGACGGTCACTGTTACAAAGTTTCCCACACTTGATCCACCTGGGTTGTCGTCCTATCACAAGTGCCAAATATTTGTGGAATCTTGATGCATTTAATAGTTTGTCAGGTCTTGCCAGTTGTATGGGACCTCCCACCATTCTCTCGTAGCTGGTTTGGCAGCGGTTTAAGTGCACCATGATTTTTGTGCAACTTATTCCTTTGGTGCCACCTCATCTTTCCGCGCATGCTGCGCTATGGATGCCTTCTTTGTTGGTTTGATTTTTTTTTTGCTACCTTGGCTGAGTGCCTCGGATTTATTTACTTGCACTATTTTAAGCTGTTGAATCCGGCTCAGGATGCACAGTAGTACGGACCTTGTCTTGGAATTCCTGCACCATTATTTTAACCTTATCAACTTCTGCTGCAGCTTCCTTTGCTTGTACGACCAATTGTTCCACATGGTCAAAAATGGACATGTTCCAATGATTCCTCCTCTATCGATTGCACTATGCTTTGAAGTTTCTACTGCAGCGGATGAATATTCCCTGCGAGATGCTTATCTTCCGACTGGAATGCCTCATCCTTGGCTTCCCTAGATTTTTCTTGTTCACGAAGGGTCTACACTTCCTGCTGTAAGCTTTTTATCTCTACATTATTAATGACCATCTGTTGGAGGGGAAACTTCAGCATTTCCGCCTTTGCATCACTAATGCGCTCATCTGCCTCTCGCACACTCTGCCTTATTTTCATAGTAGTGTCATATTCAAGTAATGCTCCCCAGATGGTCGCAACAACATCTATGGCCTTGGCGTAGAGTGCTTCACTTTCTCTTATTTTCTCAACAGCTTCAGATGCTACTTTTCTTCTTTCCGCAAGCTCCTTTGGAGGTGTGCTTGGCATCTTCATGGCTTGTAGATATTCCACTTGCTATCGAAGATCCTGTGTAATCTTCGCAATCCTAGAAACTTTATCTAGGGAGTATTCATCTTCTTTCCCTGCCCCGGGTGGGAATGTTGCAATGGAATTCTTGATAGAGTCCACCAACACGATACGGTTCTATTCATGGGCTAGTATTTCTTGCTCTTTTTCGGCAAGGAGGTTGATGCGCTCCTACAGTTCCTGGTCCTTTCCCTCCAACATGGCCTTGTGTAGCTTGGCCTTCTTTTGGTGCTTTGCTGCCTGGTAAGCAATAATGTTTTTCCTTAGCCGAAGTTCAATTACGGCTACTTGCTGAATTCTATAGATTTCCTCTAAGAGCATCTTGGAGAATCCTATCTCGGCATTGCTATCACTAGGACCTGTGCTTGTCTCTTCATTCACTCCTAGTGCTTGCCTCTGAATCAACACTTTGATCGATGGCACTAACGGTCATGTAATTAGTGGCACGCTGGGATCAACACCATAGGTTTCGACCTCCACAGTGTCTTTGATATTGTTAATGGCTGTTGTCAGCCTATTGAGGTGGTCTTGGACTTGGGTAGCAATGCTTACTTGCTGCGACCTTATACTGGCAAGGTTATCTTGCATAACCTTAGCAACAATGTTGGCAAGTTCCTGCAACTCATCCTCAGTCAACATATTCATGTTTTCCATTCTATGAGCCTTATGCTTCTTTCGAGACGATTGGCCCTCCTTTGGCTGCACACGGGTCTACGTCTGCATCTGATCTCGAATTGGCGGATGCTCTGATGGATGTTGGTCCGAGTCATCCATATCATCATCATCGTCGATGTGCTCTTGCGATGGATCATCTTGGATATCGTCTCCTTCATGCTAGTCACCATTAACTTGATGAATTGGTGGTTCTTCTGCATTCTGCTCTTCAGGAAGCGAATTTGTGAGTGGGCCTCACCATTCCTCCGGCCAAAGATTGATGATTGCATCCACATTGTCGCCTGTCACCATAAAGATTGCTTGGTGTATATGCTGGAGTGGATCTTTTGTTGGTAGCATGGTTATATTATGTGCATCAGTTTGGAACTCGATGAATGCACTGTACATGTGCACAATTGTGGCGCGGATCCTATGGGAGTGTCGGACAACCTCACGCAGTGCCTCTGCATGCATAAAGAATACAATGTTGTTATCCTTCTGGTGATCGCTATCTGCCTGATATTCCCATAGATTATAGTACCTTGCACCCAGGGAAGATAACGGGACATCCATTTGTACATAGTCTGGAGGGTCAGCCCAGATAGTGAAGGAAATCAAAATTAGTAACCAGGAATAATGGAATTTGTGATCTTCCTTGTGTTGATCTAGCATCGCATAATCAATAAGTGCGTTTAACAAGTAGCATGACCAGTTGAATTTTTCTCCTAATGCACATAAATTGCAATTTCTACTACCGCTGCCAAACATTGCGTGGGTATCATCTTATGGAACATCTTACAAGATAAGATCTTTGCAGCAACATGCACACTTTTGTCCTGGATGGGCCCAAGCAAGGAGCCCCAGCCCGCTCGCTGAAGGTTATGCTTCTACTTGATGAGTTTAGTGTTGTGCTTAGCTAGGTAAGGCATAGGATATTTTCCTTCACTTGGGAGTCTCGTTATCCTTGCAATTAATTCAACGTCAACCAAATATGGCTGATCCAGCCATAAGTATCCTCCATGGAAGCAGACCAGTAACTACTTCACGTATGTATTGACCTATATTCTATGGCCAAAGTGAGGCATGAAAAACATGTTGGTTAGACCTACAGTGGTCAGTCCCTTGGCCCACTTCTTTGGCTTGATCACCTGGGCATCACATGTAGCAGCCTGGGTTATGCTCATGCAGTCCTTTATTTGCAACCCCTCTTGCTATCGAGTGTCATAGGCTTGGAAATTCAATACAACCAACTTGGGGAGGATTTCATGCAACAAGGTCATGCCGATAGGGATCCATGGTGCTATCAGAGTGGTCACCGCCTTTTTTGGAAGATCTGCCTCCACTGCATCGAATCTTCTTGGTTGAATGTAACAAGGGAAATTTGGGTCGTCTCGCTTGACCTTGGGCTCTGTCTGTGATAGCCAACTTTCACTTCTGACATCTTCTTCATGCTTTCCAGCAGGTGCCTTTCCCCGCTCATCTGGAGCGGTCAAAGCCTTGCGTTTCCTTTGCTTCAGTGGTGGTCATGCAGATGCCTCTCCTGGTTGCATCTGATTGGGCTACCTCAGCTCTTTGTCATGTGCCATAGCTCCTTGTTGCGGTCCTAGAAAAACTGGTATTCTATGGACTGGGTTCAGCACATGATGTGAACCAGGGGTCGGAATGGTAGCCTGACCATACCTTATGGTTTGCTGGTTTCTTGTTCTTTCCATTGCGTCGATCTCTAGTGGCTGCTGCGATTGCTGATATTCAGCTGATTGTATTTTTAATTCCTCATAAATGGGGCAACCAAAGATTACAGTTACTTTTGATGCGTCACTCTCACTGGGAATGTTAATTACCATGGGCGTTGGTGTAGCTGAACATGGGTAACAGGGTTTAGGTCTGCAACGACTCGGCTCTGGTGCTCAGTATGCATAACAACTGCTTGATGGGCAAGCCAGATATTTACTCAGCCCTTGACATCCTTCAATCATCACTTGACAGGAAGTCGAAGTCTAATCAATTCCCCGAGTTGTTGTTTCCAATGCTTCTTCATTAATTTCTGCGACCGGATTTTTGGGTTATACCTGTCAAAATAGTGATCAGGCTAGTTATGGTAGTTATTGCAAGGATGGGTGATGGGATTAACAAGTATGCTACCCTGTTCCTCATATTGTGTTGGATTAATGCCATTCAATTGTCCTAGCTGTCCAAATATTTTGCATAGATCCGCTGGTTAGTGTTAGCCAACCTGTCATTCCCGCTTTTTGCATACTTTTTCCATGTCTTTCTTTTTCCCAGACTGCCCGCACTTCATTCCCCTTGATGATGTGTGATGACTTGGATTTTTGTGCGGTCTATTGCTCATTATTTTATGTTTGTTTTGTTGCACTCCTGCAATAGAGTGGGTTACATCTTTTGGCCCCCCTTTTCTTTTTTTTCACACATGTCATAGTAATGTTTTAGGAAACTGTTGTTCACCAAACTCGCGACATGGTTACCATTGAATCTTCTAGGGTTGTCCTGTGCTCACATCAATAACATGCACAATCCTATATGGCCTTAGCCACTGTGTCTTTAGCTTGTCCGGTTGGTTGAACAATTTGTTGTCATACCGTAATACAAGTATTCCTTCCTTAGAGGGCTTAACCCAGAGATATTGATCCTGTTGTGCCATCTGCTACTGCTGACTCGACTTAGTTTGTAGTCACAATAGTATTTTCATTTCCTCTAAATATCCCACTATTCCCCTCATTTTTGAGCAGTTGGTAGGGAATAGGGTCTGGTATTCCTTCAAAAGATCTGCGATCTTTACAACTGCTTCAACCTGCAAACACTTTTGTACTAATCTATGATCTTCAACTACTTCTGGCCTGCTGTGTTAGGATATTTAGACACTTAGGAGTTAGTTAATATCAACTTGTGTAATATATCCATTAGGTAAAGTGTGTTTCTTTAGTATGCATCAGTATGCATTTGTAAATATTCTAATTCGACGGTCACGATATGTTTTAGACATAGAGTGATACGACGGTTCAACTCCTCTTAGATCATACCTACCATTGATTTGTGGCTTAACACCTAATTGGTCCATGATCTCTATTTAAAGAGCATGGAGGGTCCTTGGCTAGTTGATCGATTATGAGAAGCTCATATGTAGCTTTCTTTCTTTTGCATAATAAATTGCTCCAAGTAGCTATTTGGCTGGGGCCGTGGATTGTTTCCCTCTCGAGGGTTTTAACCATGTGACAAACATCGGAATGTTAATATATGATTTATTTGTGTGAAGTGGTTTCTCAAGGTGTTCGGTCTTTTGGGAGTACCCTGTGTACCCAAACATGGTATCAGAGCATTTATGAAGAGCCGCTTTCGGTTTTGATCAAGATCTGGAACCGGTGTTGCCAAAACTTTGGAAGGGTTTTTGGTTCTGGAGTTTCTATACATTTGTGTCCTATGAGAGCTGTTCCATTGCATTCATAGTTCCCTTTCCATTGGGAAATAGTTTCCGTTTCACCAAAAAATGTTTCCGTTTGATCCAGAAACACCCATTTCGGCAAATCTGAAGGTATAATGTTACAGTGACGGATTTGTTTCATTTTTTTTTAAATCTCTCATATTTTATCAATTTTATTATTATATCTTTATTGTTTTTGTCTTGGACTATTTTTTTCCTTGGCTGCGTATGCTCTTTTCCGTGCACCTTGTGCGATTGCGGCCAATCAGAAACAGAAAGGGGAAGTTTTTTTCTTGTCTTCTCGGCTATGTATGCTATTTTTCATACACCTTGTGCGATCACGGAAAATCAGAAACAGTGAGAAAACTTGAAAACATATACTTTCTGGGTAAGCTAACCAAGATCTAACCCTATTGTGTGGAAAAAGTTTTTTTGTTTTTTTTTTTCATTTTTTATGTGATTTGTAGGAAACAAAGGCAAGCACAGAGAACGAGAGAGAAGAGTAAAAAAAAAAGCCCCCTTCCTCTTTCCATTCTTTTACATATATTTTGAACTTAGCTCACTTGGTCCAAAGTTGTTTTATTCCTTAATAGGTCTTGAGCTCAAGTCTTATTAAGCTACTTTTTAGTACATGTAATTTCTATTTTCAAGTTACTTTATTGTAAAAGTGCATCTCACTTAAATAAAATAAAATAAAATAAAAAGTGAGTCACTTAAGTCTTTCAATTTATTGCCACACTATTTAAAGTAACATTATTGCCACGTCACTATTGGGGACATTTTCAACATTTTCTTTGATCAAGCATAACTTCATCATCCAGAATCAGTTTTCAATGCCGTTTTTTTTTAAACTGCATATGTTTTTGAGCTCTTTGCATCTAGACAGTTAGTTTCTGTTCTTTCAGTTATTTTTAACATTATGGATTCCCCTTGTGATATTATACTTACAATTTCAAACTATTTCTCATGGAAATCTCGTATGGAGGATGTTCTGCGAAGAAGGGGACTTTTTAGGATAACATCAGGGAAAGAAACAGAACCCATTGATGATGATAAGAAAATGAAATGGGAAAATAGATGTGATGAAGCTCACAGATTGATTAGGATGTCAATCTCTACTGATTTGTGATTCCACATATCTGGAATTGATGAACCTGATAAAGCTTGGGAAAAGTTGGAATCTGTGTTTGGTAAACACAATGAAATTCGGGGTCATCAACTTGAGAATGAGTTGATTTCCTTGAATCCAAATTATTTTTCATGCATTCAAGACTATTTATTTAAGTAGAAAACTCTTAGAGTCTTATGTGAAGAATGAAAGATTAAGAAAGAAGACAAACAATGTATTTATCATATTCTTTCCAAACTTGGACCTGCATATTCTATTTTTGTATCTACATTCTACTCCATGAAAGAATCCTTGACTGTAGCTAGCTATCAAGAGCCTAGTCTTGAATCCTTTTGTGATTCCTTAATTAGAGAGCAAGATAATTTCATTCATCTTGAAATAGTTAACAATGCAGATACATCTAGGAAAGCCTTATTGTCCTAACAGAAAGAAAATTCCAAGCCTCCCAAGAAACAAAATTTTTGCAATAATAAGCCAAACAACAAGGGTCCCAAACCCTCTCAGTCAGCTCCTTCTTTAAAAAATGACAAAGGATCCAAGCCAAAAGGATATAAGACTGAGCGTCATTGTAATTTTTGTGGGAAAGATAATCATGATGAATATAAATGTTTTAAGAAGATGGCAGCCTTGGAAGCAGCAATGAAGAAGCACCACATCAGCCTAGATTCATCTTCAGAATCTACCTCTCATGGACATGCACTTTGTGCTTCTGGTTACTCTTATACTGAATCTTCTTCTTCTACTTCAAATGAATGGCTCATTGATTCTGGAGCATCTTATCGTATGGCTAAGGATCAAGCCATCTTTTCTACTATGCATGAATGTAACACCAAACAAATATTTATTGGTGATGATATATCTCTAAGTGTTGTAGGATCTAGAACAGTTCCAGTAGAAAATGGTCATTTCAGTGACGTACTATGTGTTCCAAAATTTTCCTACAATTTGTTATCAGTCTATCAAATCACTCATTCGGGTGAAGGTAAAACTGTGACGGTTACACCTCACCAAGTTGTAATCAAGGATTTTAAAAATCATCAAAATGTCCTTGCTACTGAAACTATTGATGATATTACCAGGTTGTACAAATTTAACAACTTTGGGTCATCACCTTTTCCTTCAGTTTTTGTTGCTCATAGTGATAACTTGAGAAAACTTTGGCATGAGCAATTTGGTCACTTAAAATATCGCTCATTGCAATAGCTATGCAAATAAAATATGGTGACTGGTCTTCCGATGGTATATTGCAAGGATGGTGTTTGTTTTAGTTGTGTACTCTGAAAACATCATCGGGGTAGTTTTGACAAACGTGCCTCTTGGCATGCCTCGGTTCCCTTGTAGCTTGTGCATAGTGACTTGTGTGGCCCTCTTCCATTTGCTTCCTTTTTTGGTTTCAGATATTTCTTAACTTTCATTGATGACTACTCTAGATACACTTGGGTTTACTTCCTAAAACTTAAGAGCAAAGTATTTAACATGTTCTTGGCCTACAAATCCCTTGTTGAAAAACAATCTGGTCATCAAATCATTAAGTCAAGATCTGGCAATGGAGGAGAATATGTTAACAACAAGCTCACTACTTTCTGCACTGAACAAGGAATCCAACAACAATACACTGTTCCATATACACCACATCAAAATGGTTTAGCTGAACAGAAGAACCACACTTTAAAACAAATGGCTAATTGTATGATCCAATCTAAGGGACTAAGTCTTCAATATTGGGATGAGGCCATAAATTGTGCAAATTACATAGTTAATCACACACCCACTAAAGTTTTATGAGGTATAACACCGGAAGGAGCATGGAGTAAATCTAAAATAGATGTAAGTCACTTTCGTGTGTTTGTTGTGAAGCATGGGCTCACATTCCTAATGAAAAACGGAAAGCATTGTAGCCTAAAAGTGAAAAGTGCATATTTGTTTGATATCCTGAAGATGTAAAAGGTTAGAGGATTCTTTAGCCCCATTCACATGATATAATCATTAGAAGAGATGTTAAATTTGATGAAAATCTCTTGGCATGCGAGCCTACTTGGAGGCAGACTATTAACTATCACTCTCAGCCGTCCCTCAGGCTACAACTATGGTGATAATGACTTGACACGAGGCACTATCAGCATGACTTACAAATATCCTCTCATATGTGCATAGTTGGAGTCTTACACCGCCATAAACAGCCATGATTTGGATTCTGCATCTATTACTTTTTGGACGTTATCACTTTCACTTTTCTATGCTCACATTTCCTTCACTGCGCACCTTTTTATTTTTCTTGTGTAGGTCCTTTCATTCCTTTGCAGTCTTCCTTTGCTTCTATCATGCACACGACACATCTTCCTTGGTTGCATGCGGGAACTTCTTCCTTATGCCCCTTTCCCGGGCCAACAAGTAGTACCTAGACCAAAGGACAGGTCAGTGGTATCCTCGAAGTTGATATTCAAAACCAAACACTCAACAGATGGAAGTACAGAAAAATACAAGGCAAGATTTGTAGCCCGAGGATTCTCTCAGAAAGAGGGAATTGATTATGAAGAAACCTTTTCCCTAGTAGCTAGATACACCTCAAGAAGAACTGTCATTGCCTTGGCATCCAACATGAAGTGGAAGCTACATCAAATGGACATGAAGACAACATTTCTAAATGGGTTGATTGATGAATAATTTTATATGGAACAACTACAAGAATTAGAGATCAATGATAAGAAGACTCATGTATGCCAACTAAATAAAGAATTGTATGGATTAAAGCAAGCACCTAGAGCATGGTATGGAAGGATCGATGGATTCCTTATGATACTAAGAGTAAATCAGACTCCAACCTCTACTATAAGGTTGATGAAGATGGAATTTTAATTTTGTTGCTATATGTAGATGATATATTTTTTATAGGAGAAAATAAGCCAATTATCGAATGTAAGAAGAGGCTTGCTACAGAATTTGAAATCAAAGACCTTGGAATGATGCACTACCTTCTAGGCCTTGAAGTATGGTAGCATCCAGATGATATTTTTCTAAATCAAGGAAAATATACTGTTGAAATCTTAAAAATATTTGGAATGCTAGATTGTAAAGCTATGACTACTCCGATGACTACTAGTTTGAAGCTATTGAATGATGATACTTCAGAAGCTGTTGATGCCACTATATATAGATAGATTATTGGTTCGTTGATATACATAACCAATAAAAGACAAGATATATGTTTTGTAGCAAACACCTTAAGTCAGTACATGGTGAATCCTAAACACATTCACCTGATTGGTGTAAAAAATGTGATGAGGTATCTACAGAGAACTTTAGATTATGGGATCAGATATACATCTAATGGAGAAATAAAGTCACATGGATATGTAGATTCAGATTGTGGAGGAAGTGTGAAATATAGGAAGAGTACATCGGCATGTTTTTTTTATTTTGGGATCAAGCATGATCTATTGGTTCAGTAGGAAGGAGATCAATATTGCACTTAGTATAGCAGAGGAAGAATACATTGCAACATGTTCATCTTGTAGAGAAGCAGTATGGCTTCGAAAGATGTTGTCAAGATTATTCGATGCAGAGATAGATGTCACCGATATCCTTTGTGATAATTAGATTTTTATCAAGATGAATATGGAGAATCCCATTTTTCATGATAAGTCAAAACACATTGAGATCAAATCTCATTCCATTCAGGATATGGTTCAGAAGGGAGTTGTAAAGCTCAAGTATGTTCCCACCGAGGAACAAATAATAGATGTATTGATTAAAAATTTGGCTCGTGTAAAGTTTGAATACTTTTGAGACAAGATTTGTGTAGTCTGAAAGGACCTCTCTTGAAAGAGGAAGTGACAGTAGATTATGGATGCAGTGGTGAGTAGCTCAGTCTAGAGGAGGGTATGTTTGGCTAGGCTTGTTTGGTCCGAAAGGGTTAGTAAGCCAGACAAGACCTTTCCATTCTAGGGGGATTAGTATGTTTGGCTAGGATTGTTTGGCCTGAAAGGGTTAGTAAGCCAGACAATTCTTGTTTGGTCTTGAGGGATATCCATCTGTCTAACTAGGCTTGTTTGGCTCAAAAGAGTTATTAAGTTAGACAAAATTCCCGAGTGGATCTACCAGAGAACTCACCGTGATGCTACTCCTAGACGATTAAGGGAAATCTATATCCTCATCAATTCTATACTCTTGATTGTTGATGATTGTTGAGATGCTTGATGATTGTTGCAGTATTTCTATATTGTTGGTTGTTGATGATTGCTGAGAGGCTTGATGATTGGTGGAGTATTGCTATATTGTTAGTTGTTGATGATTGGTGCAGTATTTCTATATTGTTAGTTGTTGATGATTGATGATTATTTGATATGATGTTGGTTGTCGATGATTATTGTTGTAGTATTGTTATACTGATGATTGTTGGTCAGTATTGTTATGATGTCTACTTTCTTCAGTATTGATGATTGATCAGTTGATTGATTGAGTTTGTATTAGTAATGATACACTGATGAATGTAGTTACATGTTACTTCAGTATTCTTATATTGATGATGGTATCTATGTTTCAGAATATCTATGCTGGTTATGCAGATGATGGTCTAGCATTAGTTGTTGTTTATTTTTTAGCACTAATAGGATAATGATGATTTTTGATGTTATTAGTATCCTTACATAGATATTGTAGATAACAAAGTTACAGATAATTTCTCAGTATCAACATACTGATTTGAAAGAAGATGATCCAATACTCATACGATGATGATACAAACAGACGATGATCCAGTATTCACATACTGATGCTTCAAGAAGAAGGTCCAGAAGATGATTTAGTAGAAAAAAAATAGAAGATGTTCAAGAGAATATGGAAGATGAAGATTGCAGAATATGGTACAAAATATGATTCAGTAGAAGACAAATAGAATATGTCCAAGAACATACAAAATATGAAGATTACATAGTATGTTCCAGCTGAGATCGATGATGAAGATGCTAGACAATGTTCCAAAACTTCCTATGAAATATAGAGTCTCACCATACTATTGTACAGTTGTAGTAGAAGATGATTAATACCTTCCTATTTAAGAGGTAGTGTTAAATTATTGTGACTTCAGAAGATATTCCAATATGTATTGTATTCCTCCCTCAGGAGATGAGTTTGGTCTTGTTAGTGTCATTGAAAGAAGCAATGTAAACCTATGAATGTAAGTTGGGTCAATAGTACCCAAGCGTCAATATAATAAATGTTATTTTTTGGTGTCAAGTTGTCAAGTGGGCACAGCCAGTTAGAAAAGTCAGCCCTGCTAGGTTAGTAGTCAAGTCAATTGAAGAATATAAATAGGGAGGCGTTCCTCTCCATTTGAAAACACTCTATATTAGTAAGAGAGAGAAGGATTGGTGCACTAGGAAGAAGAGAGAAGTTGTTGTCTAGGTTTTACACAGCACTGGTTGAGTTTTATACTGAGGATGTTTTGCGGGGTTTTCTCCCTTGTGGTTTCTCAGAGGAAAATATTTGCGTTCTTATGTTTCTGTGCATCTTTTTCTTTCAGTGATCTTCTAGTGACTAATTGTTGTAAGATATCATCTAAACAATTTATAGAAAATCAATAGAAATATTATGATAGGAGTTACACATATGGTAGGCGGCCTTTTTCCAAAAAAGAATGGTGATGGTCATTTTCCAGTTTTGCTCTATATATTGTATATGGAAAACCAATTACATGGAATTTTGGAGGGTCAATGGGAGAATTCGTCCTACAGAAAATATTGGCGCAAGTCTATCAGACAATGTTCAATTGTTGTAGAAGGTAAACGTTATCTTTTGGAACTAGAGACAAATATTAGGCTTGTTTCTCTTTATGCAACTTAGACTAAAATTGTTGATGATTCCTCTACTATGGTCTCTAGTAGATGAATGGAGAAGTTTAAAAGAAAAGAAGATGAGAAATCAAGGTAAACCCATTCAATCCCTCTTTAGAGGCTCCATGATCATCCCTTAAACCCATTCAATCCCCATGGGTTTAGGGAGAAATTAAATAAATTGGTTATGTATTAAATTTGGTTTATGGGCATCTAGTGGAATTAAATTAAAACATTGAGGAGTGATGTAGTCCATAGTTGTAAATATTTAATTATTAATTAATTGTTTGATGAGTTGGAAATGCCTAGGTAGCCCAAGAGGGTGCATAGGAGGTTGGTGGAACCTCATGAGTTTTCTGTCACGAAAGTAAACTAGAAAAAGAAATGAAAAGCAAGAAATAAGATGAAAAGAAGGGGCGCAAATGACAAAGCATGAAAGTATTGAAAAGTAGGAAAGTAACCAAAAATACGGGAAAGCAGAATTTCCAATGTTTTTTCCTAAAAGTATGAAAAGAATCCAAAAGAAGAAAGGACATGAAATCAATGAAAGAATATCAAAAAGCTAAAATTCCTAATTTATCCAGTGAGGGAACAATTGATGAGGAAAATGGTCCATGTGTAGTGTAACTTTTTAATGAAGCCACCAAATGTTTATAAAAGGAGGTTGAGCACTCCATTTCATATATTTTGACATTTTTACTTTGTGATCTTCATGATCTGGAAGAGATATGATATGTTTAGAGGCTTGGGTGGTGTGCCCATTTCTAGCATTGGGTGATCTGCCCTTTGCAATCATTAATCTAGATGATTGATTGGGAGATGCTTCTAGTGGAGTTTGAGAAAGAGGACACCTAGTCCTTTTTATGGAGGTTAATACAGCCATTAGGTTATTTTTTTAGGTATTAATTTTAGCTTCATATGTTGTGTTTGGATTCCATATTGAGGTGCTAGAATCTTAGTATCATCAGTTCCCCTTTAAAGTGTATTGTCCCAAGTGGAGAGTGAGATAAGTGATTTGTGCCCCTTGTGATCTATAACAGTTAATCCTGCACATCAAATGAGATGTAATGAGGTGTATTGTTGTTAATAACTCTGATCTAATAGATAAATATCCCTTCCTTACTCTTAATAACTCTTTTTATGTTCCTATATTACAGATTCTAGTGTTAATTGACATATTGGTAGATTTTTACTGAAAACAGATTAAATGCACCCCTAATAGTTTGATTGTAGCAGAATGATTCTAAATGTCATATATTTGTACTCATATATTATGTTTATTTCAGAATTAGTGAACTTTTTTTATTTTAAATTATTTGAAATCACTATATGCACTATCATAGAGAATATTGACAAGTTTTCAGTGTTAATGAATCTAACTAATTTTTGGGCATCCATAAATTGGGTTGAAGGCCCCTATAACTAATTCAGAGGTATTTGGCCCCATTCCAAGCCTTATACCAAAAAATTATGTGCCTCTTATGCCGTTTGAAAACTACTGGAAATTGCCTCCTTAACTAGTTCAATCTTAATCTTCACACCTAGTCAACTAATTATTTGTCTATGTTTTGTTTATCAAGTCAAGTAGAGTACATATAAAGTTGGGGATATTTATATCAATATACCTAAGGTATAGATACATAAAATGTAGCACCAGAAGCAATTGGGTTCCACAAAATTCCTAGGGCAATTTCCTTGAATCCTTTGGTTCAGCCAAAGGTGTCTACCCAGCTGTGATGCACACAGAGAATGTGCCTCTATCGAATGTATGGGCTCTCAAATTTTATGATTTATGTGTTTTCAACTTGTAGATGCATGTTGTAAATATTGTTTTTTTTTGCATTCTTGGTTCTATTTGGGAGGGAATTTGGAAAATTCCTTAGGTTCTATAATCCAATTGGGTAAAAATCTAGTCCTTTTTCTTGTCTCTGATCTAGTGCATCTACTCACTACCTTACGTACATTAAAATGGTATTAGAGCATGGTCCTCTACACTTGTGGACCATAAAATCTTAGTTGAAGGGATATTGTAGATCACAAATTCAAATTTTCAACTATGAGGCTTGTACGTATTGCTGAAGATGATGATGTTTTTGAGTAGTATGAATAGAAATAATCATTTTTATAATCATGAAGAAGGAATCTATATTGATGGAGGCATACCAAGATATGAGTATGATGGTTAATTTTGTGACATAAAATAGAGATAAGGAAGAAATCCCGAGCCAACAATGGTTAGACACGCTGATGGGAGAGTGTTACCCACTGTCCTTCCTCCCTCGCCAATAGAAAATAAGGATTCGAATTGGGAGGAGATGATTCATAGTTGTGATAAGATTGAAAAAAATTGTAGTATATGATGAAGTTCATTTCTTTGTTAATTTTTCATATGCTCAACTATATTCAATAGTATTCAATTCAAAAATCATAGCAGCATATCAAGAATCACTGATATAAACACAATCACAATATAGTCACAACATTTATCCCAAGAAAACCTCAAGGGAATAAAACACAAAAAAAATTCCTCTGTATAAGATGTATAAAAGAAAACCCAAAAAATAGTTGTTCTCCTCCTCATGTTCTATCTCTCTCTCTCTCTTATGCGCTACACAAGAGAGTTAGTCTGTGTTCAAATAAGAACCACAACTTCTCTATTTATACACATGTGTCAACTTGAATTTTGCACTAGACAAGTCGGCCCCAATAAACTGTCTGGGCTGAATTCACCTAGGAATAGTCAAAAACAATATTTTATATTATTTATTAGGGTACTAAAGACCCGACACAAGTGGAGGATTTACCTCATGACTTTATGATGACCAAATACAATAGTAACACCCCGTCGGAGGAATAATAACATATCCCTTGGGTTACATCAGTAAAATACATTTAGAATATCCTTTGAAGTTACAATATTTCAACACTCCCCCTTAACTAGAAGTTTATTCTACTGACAACATCATCACAAACTATATAATAATAGAGAGACAATTACAATAGTACATTAAGGAGATACATCTATACGTCACAGGAAGTTTTTCCACAATTAGTAACTTGGAACAATTACTCTTCATCTTCTACATCACATGATCACTTGATCCTTTCTTTGCAGCAACGCATCGATCTTACGATACTTCATAGAAACACTTTGATATTTTAGATCCTTTGCAGTACTTTAATCCTTTGTAGCAACACTTTGATCTTCTCAATCCTTTGCATCAACACTTTGATCTTCTCGATCCTTTGTAGCATTACTTCAATCTTCTCGATCCTTTGTAGCAACACTTGGATCTTTTTGATCCTTTGTAGCAACACTTAAATATTCTCGATCCTTTGTAGCATCACTTCGATCTTCTGCAGTAGCCTTCTGATCTTCTCAATCCCTTGTAGCAGCAGTTTGATCCTTTTAATCCTTTTGCTGCAGCACTTCGATATTTTCGATCCTTTTTGGCAGTCCTTCGATCCTTCTTGATCCTTTTCAGTCACACTTTGATATACTTGATGCTTCACTACTGTACTTCAATCTACTTGATCCTTCATTTTTACACTACCTACAATACACATGATCTATTTGCAGGATGATCAATCTCGATCACTTTAGGACATAAGTTCAAGGATGATGCAATCCTCCATCCTGATGATCCATGAAATTGATCAGCTGAATCATCTACAACTAAATGTATATCTTGACCACACCCAATGCTCGACCTATCGTCCATGAGGACTCATCGTAGACCATCCATAGCACATAGGTTAGGACCATTCACAAGTGAGTGTTATACTATAGTATCTACACTCACGTGTAGGTATACTCCACCATGTAAGAGTATTATTTACAGAGAGGATATCGACTGCATACACAATGTTGGACCATCGTAGAACATCCATACTATAAAGGTTAGGACCACTCCCAAGTGAGTGTTATACTAAGTCATTTGTGAGGACTCATCATAGAGAATCCATACCACATAGGTTAGGACTAATCCCAGGCTAGTGTTATTCTATGGCATCTACATATGAATTTAGGCATACTCTCCATCCAATAGTATAGTATGCAAGTAATATCTCCGCTGCATATAGAATGTCAGTCCCAGCTTCCATGAGGAATCATCATAGAGCATATATACCACTGAGGTTAGGACCACTCCTGAGTGAGTGTTTAATCTGCGGTATCCACAACTAAATGTGGGTACTCTCCATGAGAGTAACATATACAGGGCCATACTTAGCTACTAAGGAACATTCGCATGTGGCATAGTGTTATACCTTCTATCATTGAGAGAGGATACTATCATCCACAAGTGAATGTGAGTACTCTCCATGCAAGAGTAGCATCTGCAGGGCCATCCTTAGCTAGTGAGGACCACTCTCATGAATATAGTGTTATACCTACCATCCTCAAGAGAGGATACTATCATCCACAAACAAATGTCAGACCATGATCACTGTCATCCATCATGGATGTGAGTCTCATCATTACTCCCCTTTTCCTGGGAAGTTTCATATCATCAACCTACTCCCCCATTGTACAAGGACTGTTCATGTCTTCAACCAGATCTTCCTTTTTCGAAGAGGGTCCATCATTTGCAGTTCCATAAATTTTTATCCTTGCGAGGAAAGTCCTTCCAAACTACACTAAGCTTGCCATGGAAATACTTGAACTTCATTAGAGATAAAGGCTTGTTCAGTATATCAACAACTTACTCTTCAGTACCCACATACTGGAGCTTGATGGCTCCCTTTTGTACCATATCCCTTATATAGAAATATCAGATTTATATATGCTTCAATTTGTCATGGAACATTGTATTCTATGTCATCTTTATACAACTTTGATTATCACAGAAAATTACTGTGGTGTCCAACTCCATGTCAAATATTCTTGACATCAGATTTCGAAGCCATATCGCTTCACAACAAGTGGAGCAAGCTGCAATATACTCTGCTTTAGCCGTTATGAGAGAAACATTGGACTGTTTCTTAGTAAACCATGAGATCATGGCAGATCCTAGACAATAACATGCACTTGAGGTGCTCTTTCTGTTTGTGGCACTTCCTTCCCAATCTGAATCCGTATACCCATACAAATTGTAGTCATGATCTCTCCCATAGTATAGTCCCAAATAAATAGTACCTTTTAGGTACCTCATCACACGCTTTTCATCTATCAAGTGAACCCATTTAGGTTTAACTAGATACTGACTCAAGGTGTTCACAACAAAGCATATATCTAACCTTGTGTTAGTCAGATACATTAAAGACACATCAATCTATCTATAGTGATTCATGTCTACTATCTCGAATCTATCATCAGACAATAGCTTTAAGTTGGTGTCCATGGGTGTGTCCATGACTTTACAATCCAACATATCAAATATTTTCAATATTTCTACTGCATATTTTCCCTGATTCAAAAAGATTCTGTCTGGGCTCTACGACACTTCCAGCCCTATGAAATAATGCATTAATCCAAGATCTTTCATCTCGAATTCTTCAGCTAGATTCTTCTTGCAATCCTTGACATGTTTCTCATTTCCAGTTAGAAATAGATCATCCACATACAACAATGGTATGACTGGTTCATCATCCATAATCTTCATATAAATATTAGGATCAGCTTTACTCTTGGTAAATCCCATGCTTGTCAAGAAGCTATCTATTCTACCATACCAAGCTCTAGGAGCTTGCTTTAGTCCATAGAGAACCTTTTTCAACTTGCATACATGAGTCGCTCTGTAGTCAACTTCAAATCCTTGTGGTTGTTTGATGTAAACCTCTTTCTCAATCACACGATTAAGGAAGGTTGTCTTTACATCCATTTGGTGTAAGTCCTACTTCATCATGGAAGCAATTGCCATGATAGATATGATGGAAGTGTACCTTGCTACTGGAGAAAATGTCTCTTCATAATCGATCCCCTCTTTCTAAGAGAATCCTCTAGCCACAAATATTTCCTTGTACTTTTAAATACTTCCATCCACAACATGTTTTATCTTGTAGATCCATTTTGAAGATACCACACTATTGTTTTCTAGTTTGGGAACAATATCCCAAACATCATTCTTCATGATCAACTGGTATTCTATCGTCATTTCTTCAACCCATTCTTTCTTCTGTGTAGCTTCCTCATAGCTGTTGGGTTCTTGGTCTATAAGATCACACATCAAAGCTACATAATTGGAATATGGTTTTGATCTTTTGCTGGTTCTTGTGGAACCTTCTAGTGCTCCATATCTTTCTTCTTCATGTATGATTTCTCTTACCCAAGTAGGTTTTCTCTTTCGAGAGATATCCATAATAGGGGCCTCCTGAGACTCTAGCATGTCATGGTATTCTGATGCTATTCTTTCAAGAGTTGGTTTAGCTTCTGTACTTCTGGGAGGTACATCTTCTTCATGTTATTTTTCAAGTTGAAACCTTCTGGATTTCTTAAGAGCTGCCTCTTCGTCACAGGTTACATCCCTACTAATCTCGATATGGTGAAATATTGAAATGTATATCCTAAAGGATTTGGAGACTTCAAAGTATCATACACATATTCCCTTCTTACCAAGAGCACTGTGATATAATATATTTTTCACATATATGGTTGTTCTTGCAGCTTCACCCCATAGGTGCATAGGGAGGTCTTGATCATGAATGATGGTCTTTACTGCGTCCATGATAGTTCTATTCTTTCTTTCCGCAACACCATTTTGTTGGGGATTATAGGGAGTGGTTAGTTCCCTCTTGATTCCTTCTTCCTTACAAAATGCTTCAAATTCCTTTGAAGTGTATTCTCCACCATTATCTGATCTCAGTGTCTTGATTCTCTTTTCTGTCTAGTTCTCTATCAAGGCTTTGAATTCCTTGAATTTCTCGAACACTTCACTTTTATTCTTCAAAACGTTTATCCAAGTATTTCTTGAATAATCATCAATAAATGTGACATAGTATTCATATCCACTTAAGGATATGGAAAGAATAGGACCACATACATCGGAATGGATTAGTGCCAACGTACCTTTAGTCTTTGTGTCACTTTTCAGAAAGGGATTCTTGATGTTCTTTTTCGAATATTTGAGTATATAGTTGTCATTGATGTCAAACCTATTCACAAATCACAAAGGAATAACCAGTGGATATGATGGTAGGACAAACTCAGTGAAAGACTAAGGTAGTGATGACATGGCATGGCATAGTTAAGGATGTAGCATGACAAATATGATGACATGGAATATGATGGTGTTCTAATGATGATGAAATACTAAGGTAGTGATGGAAATAGTTGCTTATGAATTAAAAAAGGTACCATGGTAGAGTTAACGTAGCATAAGTCAAAGAAAATATGAAATGGAATGATGATGAGGTGGCATAGATGAAGGTAGTGATGACATGGGACGATGATGAGGTGGCATAGTTAGTTGCATGAGATCTGATGAATGAGGATGAGTTTTTGTATAATATGCAAAGACATAATGCAGATCCACATGAGTTCTAGAATGGATAGTTAGGAAGCATCCCACACAAGATCTGACAGTTAGGAAGCATCCCACAAAAGATAGGTGGAAAATCCAAAGTTCCACAAAATATCAAGATTAGATTGTCAGGGGTAAATCTGCAAGGAAATCAATGGTCCAGGAAAATGTGGAAACAACTTTGTGGAAGTACAAAATAGGAAAGTGTGATTCCACATCCCGCATCCTACAATCCACAAGATCAATGGTCAAGAAAGACTCCACAAAAATATCGACGGTGTGGAAGAAAATTGAGGAGAGGAGCTTGTGGAAAGCCAAAATATTACATTTCCGCATCTCGCATCGTGCATCTTGTAATCTAGAAAGATCGGACAGCTGAAGTTAGTTCCGCTAAAACAAATCGACGTTGTGGAATGAAAATTGCAGAAAGAATATTGTGGAAAGGATTTTATGGAAATCCAAAAGTGGAAAGTCGACATCCCACATCCCACATCCCACAATCTAGAGATCGATGGTGATGAAAAATCCTGAAGAAGATCGACGAAGGGGAATCGTTGATGAGGTAATATTGGTGCAGAAAGGCGATTTTGAGGTAGAAATCAATGGTTAAATCGACGGTCTAAATTGAATTAGAAATAGGATCAATGACTCTAATTGGATTAGGAAGATGATATTGTGGAAATAAGTTTGACAGTGCGAAAGCAGTTGCAGATGTTGGACAGAGGTACATAAATGGTTTCCAAGCTGCGGTAACGATCTCTGAGGTGGAGGATCAACGAAAGAACATGAAAGGACATTCTGAAAGGTGTGATATTTATATTTGAAAGGGATAAACAATGAAAGGTTTGTTTGTTCAGTTTGAAGAGACATGACTATTAAAAGAAGCTTAAATGGTGAGAAGTATTTAAGTAGCGGCCTGAGTAAGAAGGAAAGTGTCTCTATAGTTTGAATTGCATGAATAGAATCAAAGATCAATGGGTGTGACATAATTCAGTGGAAGATAAATCATTAGAAACATATTAGGGTGGAAAGGTAGTGCTAGGGTAGGAAACAAGCTTGCAGGGTGTTGTAGCATCCTTTCAGTCGTAGCTGATAAACTAGGGGGTCGTAGCATCCTCCTAATTGGAATTGGTAAATAGGGTGTTGTAGCATCCTTTCAGTCATAGCTGATAAACCAGGGGGTTGTAGCCTCCTTACAATTGGTATTGGTAAACATGGTGTAATACCATCCTTGTCTGTAGCAGCAGGAAAAACTATTTGTAATTAACAATTTTGTAGTAATAGGACGTATTGGTGGTTTACCCTATTGGGATTCCACGTTAAAATTGTGTTCTGTGTATTATTGTTGTTATGTGTTTCTAATGATAGATTTAAAAGTGGTTAAAATATTAAAAAGATAAAAATACTGATTCACCCCTCCTCTTAGTATTGACCAATAAACCAACAATTGGTATCAGAGTAGTTTCCTTCAGCACAGTTTAACCACTGGAAGGTAGATCCTTTATAAAACCACTATGGATCAATAAGAAGGCTTGGCCACTAATAGAAATCCACTATTTACAAGAGAAAACTATGCATACTGGAGTGTAATAATGAGGTGTCATCTGATGTCCTTGGGATGGAAGGTTTGGGAAGCAACAGAAAAGGAGTGTAACATAGGAAACTAGTACCCTACAAACACAGTTGAACTAGGTGAATATGAAGGCAATACTGAAGCCCTAAAAGAAATCTTGAGTGGATTAACAAACACTTTGTTTACTAAGGTTATGAAATGTACATCTACCAAACAATCCTTAGATAAATTGAAGATTATCTATGAAGGAGAATCAAAGGTCAAAGAATCCAAACTGCAGACATATAAAGGTCAATTTGAAAGCCTCAAAGTGAGAGAAGAAGAGAATATTGGGGAATACTTTCTTTGTGTAGATGAGGTGGTTAATGATATTAGAGTTCTTTGAGGAAAATTGAAAGAAAAATAAGTGGTAAGCAAGATACTAAGAACATTACCAATGATATATGAATCAAAGTTTTCCACCCTAGGGGAATGAGATGACCTTAAAATAGTGACAGTAGATGAGCTGCATGGAATTCTCACTGCGTATGATATGAGAACTGGACTAAATGAAACCTCAAATAAAGAAGCAGCGTTTAAAGTCACTTCCAAAAATCAATCAAAAAATCTAGATGATGAGGAATCCCTGTTTGTAATTAGACTTAATAAAGGAACTGGGAAATACAAAGGTAAACTACCTTTAAAATGTTTTAGCTGTAGCAGGATTGGACATTTTTCCCATAAGTGTCCCTAAACAAAACAAGAGGTGAGAGACCATGAAGAATCATGCTGTCATAAGGGTAGAAAGAAGTATAAAGAGAAAAATAATAACTTATAGTCCAAGGAAGAAAGTGAATATAAGGAAATGAGTGAAGATAATGAAATCCTATTTTTAGGAACAACAAAATTAGATGAGGAATCAGAAGTGGACATAGAAGCTGAATACATGGTTGCTGTAGATGAAATTGAAAGAAGTAGGAAAACTAACAAAGTTTTGAAATAGAAACTGTCTAAATACCAAAAAGAGACAAATCAGATTATTACTGATTTGAAAAACCGACTTCAAGAGGCCAAGAAGAGTGAGGAAGATCTAGTAGTTCTTCTTAGGAAGAAAATTCAAGGTTCTAAAAAAACTTGAGAAAGAAATTGCTCGACTTAGAGAAGGGGTTGATGAAAAATTTATCAAATATAAGTTTAAAAACATCTCAAAGATTCTGGATGACATTCTGAAAAGTCAAATATCATCCAGTGACAGATCTAGTTTAGGGTTCGTCAAAGAAAAGAAGCCAGAGAGTTTCCCACTCACTAATCAGATAGGAAGTACAAAGAGCTATGCTGAATTACTGAAGAGTGTTGTTAAAAAGGAAAAGTGCAAAGAATATGCTTTATATTTTCATGACAAAGACATAATTGATGAGAGTCTCAAGAGACAAGTAATAAATAGAAATCAGAAAATATTTATGGGTCATTGTTATTCCTGTAATAATTTTGGCCATAAAGCCCTGAAATGCAAGGCTTATGAAAATTTTCATGAGTACAAGAAGGATGCAATTAAAAATCCGAAGGTAAGGAATCATAACCATTTTAGATCTCTACAAAGGTTTGATATAGAGTGTTACAAATGTAATAACTTTGGACACTTGGCTAGGAATTGTCAACTAAGATGTGATGCTCTAGTAGAAGTTCAGAGACAGTGGAAGAAAATGGCAGTTAGGAAATAGGAGAGACCAAAGTACTCTCATGGATAAAGAAAAAATTCATGGTTATTGTCATTACTGTTGTTATCACTCTAAATAAACCTAAGGTTGTAAAAGGCAATCTCAAGGTGATAACAAAAAACACTTTTAGAAAGAAACCGGCTTTTCTTTACGTAGAGGGATCTCTGAGATACAGTTTTAACGAGGCCAGATATATGAATCAATATTTTTAATTTTTTTTTCAGAGGAAAAAATACCAGTCTTTGTTATTCATATGAATCAAAAGACATCTTTTACAATATCAGCATGTTACTGCCAGATTCCATTGCCAACATCTTGACAAAACATAACAGCAGATATATCAAAACAAATCTGCATGAGGACTGTCCGATCTCAGAGCCTCCATCAACAGCTATAAATGACATACAAAGCATCAAAAACAAAAGATAAAGTCTGATCGTAGCAGACTTTTCTCATCATCCCTGTTAAAACAGGTCAGATAGTACTGAGAATTCGAAGATGAACTTCAAACATAAACATATCAGAGCAGTACATGCTGACAAGAAGGACTCAATCATAGAACAGAAAGAGATAATCAAATCATAGCTATAACCATGCTGAAACATAAGAGATATACAGCTACTCTAAAAGAGATAAAGATTGCCTTGATTCACAATTATTCCATCCATAGATTCTGAAAATGAAACAACTCCCATATCCAATTTCAGTCCTAGTTTGGAGAGTGCATCTGCCAACATGTTACGCTCACGATATGTATGTTTGAAGATCACCGGCGGGGCCTTTTGAAGTATAAGTCTTATATCACAACACCAGTGCATCAGAGATGGAACATCAAGTGTAGATAATCTGTTTAACCATGAGATAATAACCATAGAGTCCCCATATATCAGCTGAATAGGAATACCCATCAAGAGGCTGACTTTTAGAATTGCCCAGCAAGACAATAACTCTGCTCTAGTGTTAGAGCTTCTGCCACAACCCATAGAAAAGCTAAAGAAATGCATATCATTGATATAAATCAAAAAACCTGATCCTCCCATTTTTTCCGTAGCAGCACCATCAAAAAAGCCACAAGGAAAACATTTTGATGGTTTAGGTCCAATATTGCGAACTTTGCAGATTTTCAAAGGCACAGGGAAAGAAATAATCAGCCCTTCAATTTTAGCAATAAAAGTTGTTGTGTATGGTTGAAACTAAACATATAACCATTGGGCTATGGAGTCAAAACAGATGAAGATAATACAAAGCTGCATACATAGAATCTCAACAAAGGCAAGATAATTATTCAGCTATAGTCATTCATTGATTTTTAGGCGATAGGAAAGAAACATGAACAGTCCATTAATATAGAGCATCACAAGATGAATTCCATATCAACTTTAGAAGAAAATTTTGTGGATATATGAAACAATAGCTAGAGCATACATGTATGAATTCAGAAACTATTATACACTGCATTCAGACATGAAAGAAAACAGAATGGAAGGTAAACATTTAGAAAACATTTCACAGGGAAAGAAAGAACAGACTATAACATAAAAAATACATGAATATTTGAAGATAAACTAGCATTCAGATCTGTAATTTTATTCAAAAAGGGTTCTCACAAAACATAATTCCAATCTTACGGGTTCCAACCCTTGATACCTCAATAAAATTAAAATATATACAAAATAGTTTCTTCTCAAAACGTCAAAAACCAACTAACTGTTAATCATAATTTCTTGTAACCATTTCCCTAATAACTAGGAATAATAATTGCATGCTTGGTTTGAATTAACATATTGCTTGTTTATAGAAAAATCCATAACTTCAAGGCACTATGAACAAATAGCTTCCCGAGACTGCAACACCTATCTTTATGAATGTAATGTGTATTTGGTTTTCCCAAATTTCTCCACATTTTTCCACTGTTCTACATTTGGAGTGTCATACTCTGTCATCTCTCTTATTGACACCTCCATATCCACATAAGATTCATAAGACACAGCTAGTAATCCTTTTTTAATAATTAAAAGCCTGTCTAATATTTCAAAGTCTTCTGTCAACTTTTCAACAATGACCTTTCCTGTTAATCCTTTGACTAAATATTTAAATTTAGAATGATTTATGTGATTTTGTACCAATAAGCTATGATACTGTTCCTGAGAAAAAAATCTTCCTTCGTCATCCCAAAAAGAAGGGAGACCATCATCAAATAAACTTTGAATCAAATTGGCTTTATTTTCAACTTTATCATGTTTTAATTGAATTTTCATTTTATCTACAAGAGATTGCAATCTAGTAACTTTCATAGTTGCATTTAACAAATCAGAATAAATGACATCTCCAGTTTGTTTGTAGAGCTATATTTTATCAGGAACACTAATTTTATCCAGCTTCACCTCCATCTAAGACACCTTCTTATCACTTACCACAACAAATTTTAGGGTATTTCTCTCTGCATCTCAAGTTGAAATCAATGAAGTTTTTTTATTTATTAATTTTCTAACTCAGGGAAGCAGATTTTTAGTTTCCTCCAATGACTGCATTTCTTTATCAACATAACTCGACATCAGCTCCACCCTAGGTTTGTAACGAGAACTATATTCTGTTTTACCTTAATCTCCAAAAGAATATTGCTGCATTTGCACATATTTTTTCTGAAACAAAACCATTTTCTTTAAGTCTACTGAAAATATTTCTTCTGAAATGGCTAGCTCATTCTGAGGATGTAGTTCTCTTTTTTTATTGGAAATCTCTTCATCCACGTCCATGCCATCTGCTTCAGAAATATTCCTTTTATTCATAACCCTGGAATTAACAAACATTTGATCTGTTAAATCCAATTTGTCCCTCTTATCTTCATTAGCTTATGTCATCCCTTGTTTCATAACTTCTGCATTTTCTTCAAAATTAGACAGATTTGCCATTTTATCTAATCACTCAATAATTTGATGATCAAATGGTTTTTTTTTGTTCAATTGTCTTCTCTGAGAAATAATATGGTGTGGGTCATAATTCATTTTTTCCTCTTTTTGAAATTCCATAACTTCCAATAATTTCTCAATCACCAACAGAGCACTTTTATTCTTAAAAATGAAAGGACCAACCTTCAGAGGGAGTTTTACATCAGAATTTTTTTTAAACGCTCTAAATTGTTTCTCTTCTGTACACAACCTTTATCTCATGAACTCTAATGCAAATACTCTTGATGTTAAAAAGGATGGTAACCTATATGGTTCTCCAATGAATCCATACACTCTAATAACAGTAAATTCTTTGTGTAAAAACCAATCTCTTGTTCTATATTCCGAAGAAGATTGTAACATGATTCTCATGTCTTCCAATACCCTAGGCAAGACATCATCGAAAATCATTTTATATATTTCAGCCATAATCGTATTCACAAACTCGAACATGTTGATCTCTTTTGGAAGGTTTGGAGAAAACATGGTATATAAGAACTGTAACTTTGACACATTTGAACATAATAATATGTACAACAAATATTACTGGTATTTGAAAAACCTAACCTTAGGAAACTCAACTAACTGGGTATGGAGTACTTTGGCTAAAAACTCATCAAGATTGAAACAAGGGACTAAATTGGATTCATGGTCAGTCGAACCTATACTTAGCAAAAAACCAAAAATGACTTCATTGACATGCTCATCATTATCTAGACCCAAACCTGACTAACCATTGACATGACCAATTGGAATTCATCTTTGAAAATACTAACATTGTTGTTAGTTTTTCAACATTCAAGCTAGCATTATGTTAGGATCTTTAACTGAGAGAACAACAAGTACAACATTAAAAAACAAGAGACAATGAGCACAATGTTTTTCCTCAAGGAAACCATAAATTGAGAAAACCCCGCAACTTCCTTAGAGATAGAATCAACATGAAAGGTAAAAACACAAAACAATAATATGCTCTCTCGACAGCAGTAACCTTCTTCTTGTCTAGCCCCAGTGTCTTCTCCTTCCTCAACTATGCGTTACACTTGAGTGTGTTGTGATGTGTGCTAAATAGAGAGTCCAACTCTCTATTTATACTAATCCCAGCATGACTAAAACCCTACTAGGGAAGACCTCTCATAGGAGAGTCTAATAACCATAGTGCCCCAGAACTGTGGGGACTTTAACCCTTAGACAATAGGAGGGTTACCCACAATGACTTGACATGACTTGTTTACATTATTGATTCTCCTAATTGAAACATCGGGGAATGACATAACATGATAACATCCCAGAATAAAAATTGGGTTACAATAGATAAGAAATACAAGTGAATACATTCCAAAGTTACAATTACATCAACACTCCCTCTTAACTAAGAAGGTATTCTCTCGACACAATTTTCATCATTGATCTTCTTCTCTAGATCTTATCATCATCTACATCTCCAATTCATCTTGTATTCAAGTCATCTTTATCTTCATGCCATCTTCTTTTCTGGATTTGGATCATCATCACTGGATTTGGATCATCACTCGATCTGGATCATCATAACTGGATATCATCACTGGATCTGGATCATCACTCGATCTGGATCATCATAACTAGACATCATCACTGGATATGGATAATCACTCGATCTATATCATCACTGCTGGATCTGGATCATCAATGCTGGATCTAGATCATCACTCAATCTGGATCTCTCAGAGTCATCATAACTGGACTTGGATCATAGCTCGATCTGGATCTCCTTTAGTCATCATCATATGTGCTATCTCATGATTCTTCTTGTCATAGGAAGTTCTTTATAGCCAGCCTTCTTTCATGATGGGTGTATGCCTACCTCCTCATAGGTCTTTGGTAGCCCTTACATCTGACCTACTCGTCAAAATGGCCAGCACTCACATCTGACTTGCTCATCAGAAAGGTGGTAGCCCTTATATCTAATCATGTAGGACCTAATCCTACAGTCACATCAGAATGGCCAGCACTCACATCTGACCTACTCATCAGAAAGGTGATAGCCCTTACATCTATGTAGGATCTCATCCTACATTAGAATTTCCAAAACTCACATCTGACCTACTCGTCAGAAAGGCATGCACTCACATCTGACCTGGTAGGAACCAAATCCTACACCCTCATCAGAATGTCCCCCAGTCCCAGACTGAGATACCTGGTAATATACCAAGTGCCTCCACTCTCCCGGAGAGTGGCAATAGCCCTTACATATGACCTACTCATCAGAATGGCCAGCACTCACATCTGACATGGGAGGAACCTAATCCTTTAGCCATGACAGAATGGCTCAGCCCTTATATCTGACCTACTTGTAAGAATGGCTCTTTCAGTCTCAGACTGAGCATTCCTAGTAACTAACGAGGCACCTCCATTCCTAGAATGGCAGTCATCACTCATATCTGACATGGAAGGAACCAAATCCTCTCACCATGATAGAATGGCTCAGCCCTTACATCTGACCTGCTCATAAGAATGGGTATGGGACTCATCACTTTCCCTTGGAGTAAACCTCTATTTGGAGAACACCAAGCTTCTCCCTAAAGTACTTGAACTTCACCCTAGCCAATGGCTTCGTTAACACATCAGCTATCTGTTCCTCCGTCGCAACATACTAGAGCTTCACTGCTCCCCTCTGCACCATATCCCTGATATAGTGATACTTGATCTCAATATGCTTCGACTTGTCATGGAACACTGGATTCTATGGAAACTTCACGCAACTCTGGTTGTCACAATGTATACAAGTAGCATCCATCTAGAGATCAAATAAATCAGGAAGTATCTTCCACAACCATACTACCTCACAAATAGTTGAATAAGTTGCGGCATACTCTGCTTCAGCTATACTCAGTGCCACACAGGATTGCTTCCTGCTAAACCAGGAGATCACACCTAATCCCATACTTAAGCAACACCCTAAATTTCTCTTCCTATTGATGGTACTTCCTGCTCAAATTGAATCAACATAACCCTCCAGGTTAATCTTCTGATTCACATCGTACTTGATCCCATAATCAACTATACCCCTCAAGCACCTCAGAATATGCTTTGGAGCAATCAAGTGAACATTTCTCAGATATGTCAAGAACTGGATCAAGTTGTTCACAGCAAAGCAAATGTATGGTCTCGTGTTTGTTAGGTACATCAAGGACCCAATCATCTGATGATACATCATAGCATCAACCAACTCTGACGAAGCATCACTCAATAGATTTAGGTTTGATGCCATAGGTGTGGCCATAGCCTTGTAGTCCATCATCCCAAACCTCTTCAGGATCTCTACTGCATAATTACCTTCTCCAAGGAAGATTCCATCTGCACCCTGCCACACCTCCATACCTAGAAAATAATGCATCATACCCAAGTCCTTCATCTCGAACTCGGCATCAAGCTTTCTCTTCGTATTAGAAATCAAACCATCCATACCTATCACAAATAGATCATCTACATATAGTAGAAGCATCACTGGGTTTCCATCTTCAACCTTGTAGTAAAGGTTGGAATCTTCTTTACTCTTGGTAAAGCCCAAACTGGATACAAAGCTGTCAATTCTGTTGTACCATGTCTTGGGTGCCTATTTCAAACTGTATAGGGATTTCTTCAATCTGCACACATGAGACTCCCTGTCATGTGTCTCAAAACTGAGTGGCTGTTCTACATACACTTCCTCTTCTACTACAACATTGAAGAAAGCAGTCTTGACATCCATCTAGTGTATCTTCCATTTCATCACTGCATTCATAGCAGGTATTGATCTGATGGAAGTGTACTTGGCTATAGGTGCAAAGGTTTCTTCATAATCTATTCCTTGTTTCTAAGAGAAAACCCAAGCCACAAATCTTGCCTTATATTTTTCAATGCTACCGTCTGTAGCATGCTTGATCTTGTAGATCCATTTGGAATTTACAACTGACTTCACTTCTGGTCTTGGGACAACATCCCAAACATCATTCTTCATGATCGATTGATATTCTTCGATCATAGCATCCTTCCATTCTTTTTGTTCTGCCGCTTCTTCATAACTAGAAGGTTCTTTATCAATGAAATCACATAGTAATGCTACATACCCAGAGTAGGATTTGGTCCTCTTTCTTTGTCTGTGATTCTCTTCTGGAGCCCCATATCTTTTCGTACCTTGGATAAGTTCTCGTACCCAAGTAGGTTTCCTCTTATGAGGATTCTTCTCCAGAGGTGGATCTACAGGTCTTTGTGTTTCTTCAAATTCTCGATCTTCTTCTCAAGCTTCTTCGTTCATGGTTGTATCATGAACTCTGGGTGCTTTTGCTTCTTCGGATTCTTTAGCATGTTTCTTTCTAGATTTGTTGTAAGCTGTGTCTTCATCGAATGTCACATCCTTGCTGATGTCAATATTATTGAATCCTGGGAAGTATATTCTGTAAGCCTTTGAGATTTCAGAGTATCCCACAAATATACCCTTCTTTCCTGAAGGATCTAATTTAGTCCTCTTCTCCTTTGGAATATGTATGTACACTAGACAACCGAATATTCTGAGATGGCTGACTTCTGTTTTCTTTTCGGAGAAGACTTCTTCATGAGTCTTGTTCTCGAGTACTCTATGTGGAGTATGGTTCTATACATACACCGCTATTCGGGCAGCTTCCGCGCAAAGATGCAGAGGAAGGTATTGATCATGAAGCATTGCTCTTGCAGCTTCCATGATAGTTTTATTATTCCTTTCTACAATTCCATTCTATTGTGGATTATAAGGGGTGGACAACTCCCTCTTAATCCCTGATTCTTTGCATATCTCTTTGAATTCATTTGAAGTGAATTCTCCACCATTATCTGATCGAAAAGTCTTGATCTTCTTTTCAGTGTGATTCTCGATCAAGACTTTGAATTCTTTGAACTTGCTGAATACTTCGTCTTTATTCTTCATGAAGTAAACCCATGTCTTCCTAGAAAAATCATCAATAAAGAAAACATAATATGCATACCCGCTTAGTGAGTTTGATGACATAGGTCCGCATACATCGGAGTGCATGATTTCCAAGATTCCTTTTGCTTTGCTTTCGCTACTTGGAAATGTCTTCTTTGTATTCTTTCCTTTCACACATCCCTTGAAGACCCCATCATGTTTTGCTTGGATTTCTGGAATACCTTCAACATATTTGATTGCAATAAATAGTGCTCTATAATGCACATGTGCAAGCCTTCTATGCTAAAGTTCACTTGGCTCTACTGTGTCATGGACCAAAGCTTGTTCTGGATGACCCTTTAACTTGTACAATCCTCCTTCTTGTTCTCCAATCACCACTACACCATCGATAGTCTTTCCTTTTGGCCACATGATGACTTGACCATCTATGAATGCAACCCGCATTCCTTTTGCATCTAATACCGATATGGAGAGGAGGTTCTTCTTGAGTCCTGGCACAAACAATACTTCCTTCATTGTTAGAGACTTTCCAGAGTCTAGTTTATAGGAAGATTCCTGACTACCTTTTATTGGATATTGGTAGTCATCTCCTAGATTCACCTTGTGAGGTGATTCATGTTCTAACAGTCTCACAAAGGATTCCTTGAATCCTATCATATGTTTTGAAGCCCCACTATCTATGAGCCAATCATTGCTTCCATGAGTAATGTTTTCTGTGAGAGCGGAAATCAAAACATATTCATCCTCACTTGAAGAATCTTCACTTTCATATCTGGTTCTTTTCTTGGATGGTTCATCATCCTCTACAACATGAGAAAGATGTCTTCTTTTGTTACTCCTTTTTGTTAGTTTTTGTTTCTTAGGACAATTCTTTGCATAATGTCCTACTTCATCACATGTATAACATATGACTCTAGAAAAATATTTTCTAGTGTTATCTTTGTGATAGTGCTTACCTCTAGGGTGATGAGATCTTCTTTTGGTTAACTTGGAGTGTACTGTGAGAGCTTGATCTTCACTTCCCATCTTTTCTTCTTGAGCTGCTATCCGAGCTTCTTCTTGAGAACACTCCGCCATAGTCTGCTGAACTTGACTAACTTATTTCTAGCAAAGATTCCTTGGATGAAAGAATCCCATGACCTAGGGAGGCCATTCAAGGTAGTCATCACAATCTCTGCATTTTCCACTTCTTCATATACTACTTCTAGTTGTTCCTTCATATGAGAAACTCTTGTGAAGTAATACTCGATTGTTTCTGCATTTTGAATCTTCACATTCTTCAGTTGGTTTCTCAGAGTCATCTTCCAGTTTATGTTCTTCCCTTCAAACAATTTGGTTAGGGCATCAAACATAGCTTTAGGTGTATTTAGGGAGGACACCTTTGGTATGAGATGATCCTTGATAGAATCAATAATGATTCTCTTTACCATAACCAACTTCTTCTTATGTAAGGCCTTAGCCTCATCTCCCTCTAGAACTGGAACCTCCTCATGGATGTAGGAGTCTAACTCATTCTCTTCCTTGACCAGGGAGATCCTATACTTTCAAGCTTGGAAGTTATCAGCTCCCTCAAGGTTTTCATCAAGCTTGGTATGATGAGACATATTAACTAAGAACCTCAAATGGAAATACAGAAGATTTTAGATCTTACCAGGTCAAGATGTCGAATCTGAATTTTGAGCTGAAATCCTGCAAAGCTGGTTCAAGAGAAAATTAGGGTTTTTCTTTTCTAGAGTTATGTCCAACCAAATGCTTTGAAATTGATCCCTAAATTTGATTTTGGGGAGGATATAAATCCAGGCCTGGGCTCACTGAAAAATTCCTCTTCTATGAAAAGCCCTAATTTCCGACGGCAGTGTCGGGTCCAAAACTGAAAAACCTTAGAATTGGATTCTGCTTCGACAAAAAGATGCGCCCTAAGGAGGAGAGTTATTCCACCTTACTTTTGCTGAAAATCCATGGAGAGAGATCGACAAAGTAGAAATCCCTAGTTCCCACAGATGCACAGTGTCTTCTTCTTAGGTTAGCTCTGATACCATGTTAGTTTTTCAACATTCAAGCTAGCATTATGTTAGGATCTTTAACTGAGAGAAAAATAAGTACAGCAATCAAACACAAGAGACAATGAACACAGTGTTTTTCCTTGGGGAAACCATAAATCAAGAAAACCCCACAACTTCCTCAGAGATAGAATCAGCACAAAAGGTAAAACCACAAAATAGTAAAATGCTCTCCCGACAGCAGTAACCTTCTTCTTGTCTAGCCCCAATGTCTTCTCCTTCCTCAACTATGCACTACAATTGAGTGTGTTTGTGATGTGTGCTACATAGAGAGTTCAACTCTCTATTTATACTGATCCAGACATGACTAAAACCCTACTAGGTCTGACCTCTCCTAGGAGAGTCTAATAACCATAGTGCCCCGGAACTGCGGGGACTTTAACCCTTAGACAATAGGAGGGTTACCCACAATGACTTGACATGAATTGTTTACATTATTGATTCTCCTAATTGGAACATCGGGGCATGACATAACATGATAACATCCCAGAATAAACATCAAGTTACAATAGATAATAAATACAAGTGAATACATTCTGAAGTTACAATTATGTCAACAATTGTATGGCAAAAATAAAACCTCTAATGACTGACCAACTTTTAAGATACTGGACAAGAACTCACATCTAACTTCAGTTTCACAATTTTTGTACAACTCAATCAGGACTTGTTCATTGAAGGACTCAGGATTTACAGGAAAATTATCAGGCATGCTTAACATCTCATGGACAGATTTAGCGTCAATTTTATAGAGGATTTTTGAAGTTGTACGACTCATAATAACCCTTTTGGAAGATGAATAACTATTTGCACACCACTCGATGAATTCTGGGAAATGTAGGGTTTGTTCAACAACAAAGTAATACAAGAAGGAATTGCAGACATTTAGGATATCATTTCCCTGTAACTTATACTCCCATAAACATTATTTTGAGACTGATACACTACATATTGACAGAATAGGGTCAAAAAAATTCATTTCTCTATCAATAAATACTTCTTCTCTTTCATTGAGAACCCTGCACAATATCCCTGAACTCTTCTCTTTCTCTGTAATAAAACAACGACAATAAGTCTTCAACAAGAATCATGGAGTTTTAAGGCTTACCTAGTAACTGTCAGATATGTAAGAATTGACTTTCGGAAAATGATGGCGCACTGTCCCTTCTTCTTTTCACCGGCAGCATGCAAACAAAAATAACTTTACCTTGGTCCACTCACTTTTTATACAACGAATATTGATTCCGAGATTCCAAACAAGTTGTTTCTCCTTTACCACTTTCCTCAGTGGAACTCACTAATAAACGCCACGTGGAAAACGGTTTGAATTCCTCTACCACTCATCCATTTTAATTGTCTTACAAGTTTGAGCCCTGGATTAGACTATAACCGTTGATAAGATTACATCCCTTATTTGAACCATTGGATCAAATCCATTCTATGCAATCTGTCGGCCTTTCTAATCGTTCAACCTTGCATCTTCACATCGTAGATTACCTTATGACCATAGATTTAATTTTCTCTATCTCTTGGTCATTGATATTGTTATCTTATTAAACCATTCTGTTCTCCATCAAAACTTCTTTCTTGTGCAACTTTTTCCAGCGGATCATTTTGAAACCATAGATCTGCGCGATCACAAATTTACACCCCCCAATTGTATAGTAAAATAATCAAAGTGCGTAAATTGATAAAAACTCATGAATACTAACCTTTACCAATTTTTAATATATTCCATTATCATTTCTTGATCATATATTTCCTTAATTGTTCAACATAGGGGGTGCTAACAACAGGCTCCAACTGGGGATGATATCCTCCCTGTGAGGTATCCAAGAACTAATATACCAAGTGCCTGCTTCTAAGTTTTGTATCCAAACCTCCAAACTTTTATTTTTTCCAAATTTTTTTTCTCAATAAAGAAAATGGCTACCCTCCAAAATATTAGGGCCTTCACTCCAGTCTTCAAATCTATTCAGCTCACCATCTATACTTCTTTTTAGGAAAATAAATATTTACAAACTATGGTACAAATTTTACCTTCCGCCTTAGGATAAGTAATGCTTTAAAAATATTCCATTAACAGGTCCACTATCCAGTAAAACCCAATTTTGATACTCCAGAATGAATTCATTTTCTCCTCTATGACCTGCAATAACATAAGGACCTACCCACATATGGTCAAATTTTCCATGCTTGTCTTCCCTAGGAGCATCCCATTTTAATACCAGGTCATCAATTTGGAACTGTTCTTCTTTCAAGCTTCTATCAAAGGTGTTTTTCATTTTTTATTGATGTATTTGCACTTTGTTATAAGCTTTATTTCTTCACTCATCATATTCGATAATTTGGTTTATCCTTCTCTACATATGGTTCGGCTCGTCTTGCTGTTCCTGAAAGAATTTCATAATTGGTACACCTAACGACATTGGAAAAATGACTTCAGTTCCATATACTAATTGAAAAGGAGACATTCCAATTTCCCTTTTAGTGCTAATTATATCAGCCCACAAAGGATACTTAAGCTTGGTGTGCCAAGCTCTTTTTTTATCTTCCAACAACTTCTTAATAATTCTTACCAAACTCTTATTAGTAGACTCCTCTAGTCCATTTCCCTGTGGATAGTAAGCAGTTGAATGATTTAGAATGATATGATATTTATGACAAAAATTAATCATCCTTTTGGACTTAAAATCCGCTGCATTATCAGTCACAATTATTCTGGGAAAACCAAACCTAGCCAATATATTTCTTCAAGGAAATCCATAATCACAGTCTCGGTAGCTCTCCTGGTAGGCATTGCTTCAATCCACTTCATGAAATAGTCTATAGCTGTTAAGATCCATTTATGTTGTCCCAAAGAATTTGGGTTTATTTCTCCAATAAAATCCAAACCCCATGCTGAAAAAGAGCTTCTACTATTATTGGATTAAGAGGAAGTGGAATCACCTTTCTCTTACCATCAAAAATATGGCATTGGTGACACGTACTAGTTTCTTTGTACACATCCGAAAAAAATGATGGCCAATAAAAACCAGCTCTCAAAAATTTTGTTTGTTGTCGCTTTCCAAGAGTGATGTCCCCAATAGTCTCCTTTATGAAATTCCTTCACTGTTTGTTGGGCTTCATTTTCCAAAAGGAAATTAAGTAACACACCCCCAGGATCCTTCTAGTAAAGATATTGATTTAAAATACAGAATTTAGCAGCTTTCAACTTCACAAATCTTGCTCTAGTTTTACTTAATCCTGCAGGAGCTTATAAGTTTTGAAGAACATGAACTAGATCAGAATAAAATGAAGATGTAGTGAAATCAATCATCACCTCCACCCATGTGTCCAATTGATGAGATTGACTAAATAAGAAATTAAGTTGTAAAGATTCACAATTTGAATCTATCAGCACCTTTACGAGTCCTTTCCCTTTAATCAACTTGGTAGGATTAATTTCTATATCATACTCCAATAATGTTGCTATCCATTTTGCTCTTCTTCCTTCTGGATCAGGCTGTGTGAGAATTCCTTTTACTGCACTAGTTGGAACATGAGAAATTATATGTGAATGAAGAATATACACCTTGAAATATTTCAAGGCCTTAACCAAAGCGTACACTTGTTTCTCCATAATATCATATTTTAATTCCCCATCTCTCAACATATTACTGAAAAAGGCTATAGGTTGTTCCATATTTTCGTTATTCTTCTGTAACAAGATTGCAACAATAGTATGTTCTGAAGCATATGAAAATATTAAGAAATATTTATTGAAGTTTGGACTCACCAACACAGGAGCTTTTGAAATGGATTTTTTTATTTCTTTAAAAGATTTCTTAGCCTCTTCTCTCCACTTTATTTCATGACCCTTTCTCAGCATATTTGTGATATTCATTAGTATTTCAGCAAAATTGGGAATAAACCTTCTCAATAAATTTACCTACCCTAGGAATGATTGTATTTATTTTTTTCGGCTTGGTTCTCCTACCTTCAGAATTGCATTGATTCTATCTAGATAAATATTTATTCCATCTTTTTAAATAATGTGACCCAATAACTTCCCTTCCTCTAATGCGAAATTGGATTTTTTTGGATTCAATGATATACCAAATTTTCTACATTTTATAAAAACTTTTTCAAAATGGTGAATATGCTCCTTGTCATATTTTGAATATAGAGTGATATCATCCATATAAATTACCACAAATTTACCTATTTCTCCTGCAAAAGCAATATCCATGGCACGCTGGAAAGTAGCCCCTGCATTCATCAAACCAAAAGGAATCTTTGCATACATAAAAGTGCCCCATGGTGTGGTAAAAGAAGTCTTTTCTTGATCTTTAGGTAACACTTTGATCTGATTGTATCCTGAAAAACCATCCATAGTTGAAATTCTTTCTACTCCAACCACTTTCTGCAAAATATGATCCATCTTTGGCAAGGGATAATTGTCTTTCATTGAGACTTTATTCAAATTTCTGAAATCTATACAAATCCTTATTTCTCTATTTTTCTTTCTGACAAGAACCAAATTAGCAACCCACCTTGAGAATATCAAAGTTACAATAATTTTGGCATCAAACAATTTTTTGATCTCCTTCTCAATAACTGGCAACATCTTTGGATTTATCCTTTTGAGTTTCTATCTGAAAGGTTTTTCTCCGTGTTTGATTGGAATAGTATGTTGTATTATTGAAGTATCATATTCCTTAAGATCCTCATAACTCCAGGAAAATACATCTGTATATTTCTTCATCAATTTCACGTACTCTTCCTTTTCTTTGGCAGACATATTTTTAGACAGCTTCACCATCTTTGGATTTTATTCAGTACCAATATTTTTATCCTCAATAGCATTGTCAGCAGGTTTCACTTTTGGATCTTTTTCAACATCATTTTGATCAAAACTCTGCTCTAAGGGAATCAAACCTCTTGGGATAAAATTAATTTTTAATTGAATGATATCCTTGCCTCCTACAGTTCCCTTTAATTTTTCAGTATTAATCATTTCTTCTTCACTTTCTTCAGCATCTTGGAAATTTTCACAATTATCATTTTCACCATCAATATGAGTATTCACAAATTCCCCAAATAATTCTAAAAGTATTTTTATTTGCATATCATCTTCAAATACCTGCCAATATTTAGAATTATCAGGTATGGACGATCTATTTACAATATCCACTTGGTATTCTCTTTGACCAGCACTTGGAGTTTTAAATTTACTAGTAGTAACTACCAAAGAATCAGCTACTATGTTTTCATATCTAGGAACCACCTTAATTGTATGTTATGTAAAATAGTTACCAAACATGTCCCATACTTCATTTCTGTAAGCCCTCATCTATGGATGTCCGTTTTGATAACTGTCATTCACCTGGTTTATTACAAGCTCTGAATCTCCCAGAACTCATATCCTTTGTGCTCTCAAATATTTCAATGCATGCAACCCAATTAATAAAGCTTCATACTCAACTATATTATTTGTGCATTCAAATGTTAATTTATATGATACATCTTTAAAATACCTGATAGGAGAAATTATGTATACTCCATCACTAGAACCAACCCTTGCCATGGACCCATCAAAATACATAGTCCACAATCCTTCTTTTCTCTGTTTCTTTTCCAGAGTATCTTCCTCCTTTTCTCTTTCTTCATTATTTTTAGATTTAGTTTGCAATGTAGACTCTAGATCACATGGAACAATATCATTAAAGAAAATAGAAGAGACCAAATCAGTATCAACGACATATATATGATGAATATCATGTCTATCTTTACTGCTTACTACATAAGGTGTTCTCTTCTCACTGTATAATCTTCTACTCCCATTTTGGATAGGAATAATGGCGTATGATATGTCCATTTGTAAAATACCCTTTAACTTTGAAGTCTAAGATCTTGATAACAATACTCCAAATTTCGGTGGAATATATGCTACTACAACATCCATCACTACTATTTTGGCTATCAATTTATTTAAAGATACTACCATATCTTTAATCAGACCAAGACACTTCACCCTCCTAGAATCAAAGGAATACAAATCTTTATATGGCCTCATAGTTTCCAACCCCAAACTTTCCACCACTCCTTTAGGCATTAAATTATGTGATGCACCTGAGTCTAACATGGCATTATGTACAACCATATCATGCACATTCAAACTCAAATAAAATGGAGGAACCTCTTCATCATCTATATTTTCAACCTTTGGCCCAAATGAAATAGTAGGATTATCATCTGTCAATTCTAAAATGTCTGATTGAAATTCTCCTTGACCCTTAACCATTCTTGTTATCGTATCCTTGTATTTATTATTCCTCAACAACTCATTAAAAGGAACATAAATCTTCAATTTTGAAAGTTCATTCTACATATTGAAAATAGAAGTAACTTTCTCTACATCTACTGGTGCCATTTGTTTCATTTTTTTTGTTTTTGTTTTTTGTTTTATTCTCAACCTCTTTATTCACAATAGGATCTTTTTGTATTTCATTTCCTTTCTTTGTATTTAAAGAACTAGTGGAAGGATGGTTTGAATTTGGCCTCCCTTTATTTACAACGACATCTCTGTTTCTCAACCTAATCTTCCTTTGTACACCATCCATAGCATGCAAATAAACTCTCTGATACTACTCTTGTTCCCCACTGGATAAGATTTCCAACGCCTATTCACACGCGTCATTCCGATTTCGGATGTGAAAACCACACCACTTCCAAGAATGAAGACTTTCACTAATCTCGGCACTTTCATTACACTACTGCAAAGTAGAATTTTCACATTCTTCTAATGATCTCAGAGCCATTTTGGCAGCTGCATTTTTGGCATCCTTCTTGTCCTTCATGAGAATCCCTCTAATTCGAACTCCTGCCCAAAACATTGGATTTTCCTTCTCACAAGAACGACTGTCTCAAGGGACGACGGGGGTCAAGGGGGCTGGCGCATTAGCCCGCTGCCATTTTTCCCTTTTTTCAGCCCTGAAATTCCCCTGAAAAACAGCTGAAAATCCTTCTAAAAACAATGGAAATCGGTTCCCTGAACCATCGTTCCTTCCGCCGTATCGGATCCCTGGAAGCTCTAACCTTACGCCGTATCGGCTCTCCAACCAATCTCTCCTCCGCCGAATAGGCTATCGGCTGTATCCCTGATCGGCGGTCAGAAGCCTTTGGAATCGGGCGGTCCATTCATCTGCGCAGCCGCAACGGCGGCTCCCCCGGAAGTTCCAGCCTTCTGCAACGGCGGACGTCGGAGCATTCTTTCCTCCGCAACGTCGGACGCTCGAAAGCTCCGAACCTTCCGCAACGACGGCTCGCACAAAGTCCCAAACCTTTTGACGTCGGGCGTCGGCTGACTCTTGCATCGGGCGTCGGATGTCTTCAGCTTCCGCAACGGCGGGGAGAAACTTCATCAGTTCGCCCGCAACGGCGGACGGAAACTTCCTTCAATGGCCCGACCGTTCCATACTTAGCCGAATTTTTGAACTTTCTTTTCATGTGTCGGCTGTCGGAACACTCTCTGCATCGGAAGCCTTATTGCTTCTTCACCCGCAACGGCGGAGCACGAACCTTTTTCTCTTCCGGTTGGCCGCCCGCTCACTTAGCCAAATTTCGAATTTTTCCGCGGCGTCGGCGATCGGGCGGTTCTCGAATCGGACGCGAGATTACTCCGCCACCCGCAACGGTCGGAGGGGAAGATCATTGCTCCACCCGCAACGACGGAGGCTAACTCCGTGAACCCTTCCGGAACGGTCGGACGGGAGACTTCAGCCACTCGTCCGCAACGTCGGACGTAGATCACTTCGCTGCCCGCAACGATCGGACGGGAAACTTCATCTATTCGTCCGCAACGTCGGACGTTAACTTTGCCAGTCCCTCCGCAACGGCGGGTAGGAACTTCTCCAGCTCACCCGCAACGGTGGAATTCCACTTCCTCCAGTAGTCCGACTGCTCACACTTGGGCGATTTTTCTGAATTCGTTGCTGCTCTGCTGAACAGAGAAGGTAATTCTACCTTCTGTCACTGCGCCTTCTTGGCCCATAGAGGCCCATTGTTGCAACCATGGCGCTCTGATACCATTTTGTCACGTCCCCATCCCTCTATCCGGCGAAGAGGACGCGACGAGCAGACCAATCAAAACACAACCGGGGCAAACAGCCCATGAGCATAAACAACAGTCAATAATGCTGAAAATTTGCAAGTTTAAACAACATGCATAACAGGATGCACAGTCCATCATTTTACATGCACAATTACTCAATGCATAATTCTTTCATCAAACAGCGGAAGCAAACATACATTCCAGCATTAATCATGTTCATCATTATTCATTTACACCAATATAATTGCAGAGATAGAATAGCAGCACTTATCTGTGGATGAAGAATTCACCCGCAACCAGCTACGTCGTNATAGAATAGCAGCACTTATCTGTGGATGAAGAATTCACCCGCAACCAGCTACGTCGCTGCAACGTTCCACCCAACCATAGGCCAGCTTGCTCATCAATCTCTTAGCAACGCTGCCACCCCCGATCTGGGCATGATTCCTCCGGAATAAGGGTCAATTGCAGGCTTACACATAGCCAAGGGGACACATAACAGCCAAACCAACACTGCTGGGTTTCACAGGCTTTCCACAGACAAGCCAAGCCAGCACAGTCCAAGGTTCAACCACTGCATACCAGTAGCCAAACAATCCCTTCACAGCTCTGTGAAGAAGGTAAAACAACCAGGGACAGCCCCAAACAATGGATGACCACAGCTTAAACAGGGAAAACGAATTCCTGAGTCATTCTTGGCCCTATCGTGGCCAAGAAGACTCTCACTCGAAATTACAATGGCCCCCAACCGTAACAGCAAATACATTCACAACATGGGGAAGACTACAGCCCCGAAATCTACCAGTGAGCGCAACTTACAGTAGGGGAAACAACCCAATTAATCTGTGAGACAGCCAAAAACATGAATGGCCCTTCACAGTCAATCGTGGATGCAAGAGCATGGCTCTCAGCTCCCTATGTGTGCCCCAAACAGAAGAATACCAGGGTGTGGGTAACCAATCCGACCCAGCAAGGAAAGGAACAGACAATGGAGGCCCTGCGTGAGGAAAAGCAGCTCCGTTTTTGCCTGTGGATGCACCACTAACAGGAAGGACGCGAATTTGCAGGTCGTGGGTGCTCAGCAATTCGTGGAGAGAGGAAGAAAAATCTGCGTGAGACCAAAAATGCCCCCAAAAACCTGTGCATGAGGAGAAAAACAACCAAAATCGTGGTGAGAGTGTCCACTGACCAGGGAAGAGTGCGTGAGGGAGAAGAATGGGCAGACATGGGTGGAGTGTGGATGTGTGTATGGAGCTGACAGCCCTGCCACCCCACTCCCAAAGGAAATAACTGCCCTCAACCACTCAGCCATATCTCCTCAACCACCAGCTCTGAAGCATTAAAGAGGTTGACAAGGTTGGGTGAGACAAAAAGGCAATAAAACATGGGTTTTTCCCCCATAACCAAGGTTTGACATCCCCCACCCCTTATCCTTTGGAAATCATGCCCTTTTCATTCAACGTTGCACTGCCGTAGCTGGTTGTGGTTTATTTTAATTGATGTGCGGGTTTACATGATGCCGAATTATAATGTGCCTTATAGCACGAGATGCCACCGGCAATTATCCCCATTGCCGAAACATACACAACAAAATCGATGGTGGGGCTTTTGCCTTGAGCTCCTCACCACGATTAATTACAATATATACATCATGCAAACGGGGTCGAAACCGGGGACATGACATTACCCTCCCCCTTGGAATAACACCGTCCTCGGTGTTCCATTACATATATACAATACATATACAGTTGCACATCAAAATTCAAAATTGTAGATCTATACCACGTTCAATCATTTACTTTGAACATTCAAGACCCAAGCCTCTCGGCTTCCATGGACTTTTCCTGCTGGTTCTCATCTTCTTGCTGATCCCGAAGTCTAGGAACTTTGCGACTATTTCCCTCATCATGTTCCCTCATCAGACAGTCCCGGCGTAAATGATGTCCTCCGCATCTCCAGCATCTCACTGGCTGCTTCATCTTTACCTGCTCAATTTGCTTTGAGTCTTCATGCCTGGACCGTTTCTTATCAGGTCGCCTGGACGAATGTCCCATTGCTGATCCACCTTCCTTTCCTTTGCCGATAGCTCCCAAAAGGCTTTTCACCTCCCTTTGCAAACCAATAGAGTCTTGCAAAATCTGGTGGTTCATTTCACTCTGCCTTTTCTATATCTTGAGTATCTCCCCAAGGTTCTCTTGGGTCTTGGCAATCAATTGAAGGAGACTTCCAGCCAAGTCCAACAACTTTTGATCTGCTACCATGGTCAACGTGCACCACCTGGTTTTACTTTTCTCACCTGTGAAATGCACCATTGAAATTCTATCAGACCAAGCATAATATAGATATCAAAATCAGTTAGTTAATTACCCAATTGGCATGACAGTTCAAGTTCCATTAAGGAAACTTAAATATTTTTCATGCCTTTCCCCAACAGGCACATGAGCTCTTTCATGTCCATTCTTGGGCAGGAAATTAACTATTCCAGCATTCACAAATTTGCTTAAGCAAATACACACATTTCATTCTCAATCATACATGCATTCAACAATCCTTTGTTTTCATAATGCATAAACATATATATATATATATGTATAATCAAAAGGCAAGAGAGAGCAGTAAGAGATTTTCCCCTCTTTGTTCTGTTCCATCCTGGAACCCTCGCCATTGCAGTGGCTTTTCATGCTCTCGGCCTCTTTCACTTCACCGTGAATGCTGGACCAATATTTCTTGGTCATGACACTTAGTGTCTTCGGTCTATTCCAGACCTCTAAACCATGGAGTCTCTCCACATGGTTTGTCTCGGCTGCTAGGACTTCCCCGTCTTACTAGCACCTTTTCATTTCCACTCATTCCGAGCTTTCTAGGACAATCACATGTCCACATGCACCTCTAGGATTCTCTCATAGTCCTCGCTTCCAGCGACACCTATATCCAAACATTGAATAATTCACATGTTTAGTTTATTCTCATTGATTTTACCTCTTAAACAAGAGCTTAAAACATCATAGTCAAATCATATACACATGTATATTTACAAGCAAAACAATCCAATACTTATCTGTATTGTGCATTTCCTCGTTCACCCATAGGATCCTGCTTCGCCTTGCAAGCCTTGGGATCACCTATGGACTCAGATGTTAGGTCAGCACGCAGGCTTCTCCTCAGCATCGAATAATTAATGTCCAGCCAGTACATAACCATGTCAACTGGGCTTGGAACTTTATCATGACCATTTCCAGGTCTAGGATCTACTATGGATCCTTAGGCATATCACAGCCCATCATACACTTATGTCAACAATGACACATACACTTATATCATCATGCACTTATACCAACATACACTTATATCAACCATACACTTATATCAACCATTTACCTTTAGCCTGTCAACACAAGCAACACAAGAAATACAAGCAAACTCGTCAGCATCATTGCTCTAAAACTGTAATCACATTTCATATCATTCACTATCAAATATTGAGACACCAGGAGTGCGTCCACTCCCCAGAGTGTAATCAATATTGAAAACCCTTTCATGACTCAACATCAGAAAAGTGTGCACTCTCTTCGGATGTGTGCCATGTAGGCCCTATTCATACTCAAGCAATCGGTCATCATGGAAATAAATCAAAACATGTTCTGCATGTGGAAATTAATAATTAAACATGCGTATTCATAGCAAGGGTTACAGAACACTTATCCATTTGCCGTCGCAGTATGCCTTTAGATTTGTTAGGCACCATCCAGGAGTTGGGAAAAATTGAATGCTAAGCTGGTGAGCTCGCTATAGAGCTAGGAACACCTACACCAGAACTAGCCTGACTTCTATAACATCCACACACGTCTCACTGACATAATCCAAACCATCTCACTCATGTTATCACCAAACATGCAGTGCAGATGAGACATTTTCAAAATGTCCAATGGAGTTTCACTCGAATCCCCCATTTCCAAGATAAGGGAAAACCTTCCCATGCAGCTTGGCTCTTGCAGGTCATCACACATGATCTTCCTGCAGTGTGTACTCCTGACACATTCATCAAATAGCCAAACAGTCAGTCATTACCTGATACTACAATCCAAATTGATCGTTCTGTAACCAAGCAATGACATTAGGAATCGAATTCAATAAGAATTTGCGATTCTATCTACTACATAAATTGACTTGCTCAATTGTGGGTTTCTTGTAAGCAGCACTACTATGCCCATTACAATTTTATGCTTACTATCATAACATGAATACCCACTTACCATGTGTCCCTCCTGACACAATCTCACACAAGCCAACAATGATTAGTAGCCGTTAGTACCTCTTAAATCCGAAATCCACAGTTCGAATTTAACAACCCGTACCAACTAATTTTCACAACCATGGGACTTCTTCTCATAAATAGTAGATTCTGGCAGTGGTCAGGAACTTACCTCTCACTATCATGTTTGAAAGAATCTACCTGAAACATGAATTTCAACCAAGCAAACACAATCTTGTGCAAGCCAATGGTGACTATAAGTGGTCAGCATTTTCTTAAATTTGAAATTCATAACGCAAATCTAACAAGCTCTTTTACACGGTAGATTCTAGCATTGGTCAGGGTCTTACCTCTCAATGCCGCTCTCGGAATAATCTACCTGAAATATAAGCTTCAAACAACCAAACACAAGTTTATGCGAGCCAACAATGGCTAGTGGTTGTCAACAATTTCTTAAACCCGAAATTCACAATTCGAATCCTAACACCCTATTATGCATATCATATGGTAGATTCAGGAATTGGTCAGGACCTTACCTCTCAATGCCGTTCTTAAAATAATCTACCTGAAACACAAGCTTCAACAACCAAACACAAGCTTATGCAAGCCAATAGTGACTAGTGGTTGTCAGCAATATTTGAAATTCACATTTCAAATTTAACAAGCTCTTTTACATGGTAGATTCTAGCATTGGTCAGGACCTTACCTCTCAATGCCATTCTAGAAAGAATATACCTGAAACATGAGCTTCAATCAACCAAACACTTGGTAAGTATGGATGCATATGCTATCTCATTGCTACAACCATTACTGAAGCATTTCCAGAATTTATAAAATTCAAATACTTCAAGAGTTAGTCACATCAGTATATACCAAACTCATTCACTTCCTACAATCATTATTACACTAACATTGCAAGGTATAGTCACAGCATTAATGCAATTTAAATGAAGTGGTTAGATACTCCTTACTTCACAAGCATATTATTCATACCACCTTGCTCTTCAATAGAGCATTTCTGGCAGCCACTTATTCATGACTATCCTGCATTCATAGCAACCTCTGAAATGGTTCCTGAATTGTCATCAATTCATCATTTCAGCCATTAGTTCTCCATAATATCACATGCATTCATCTCAATGCATCCATGCAATGCATCACAACATTTGCACCTACACTTATGCAATCAGTCACTCACACCCTTCATATGCATACATTCATTGCATAACTACAAGATTCATAAAATCTTTTTAATGCCTATCCATTCATGCTATCTTGCATTCAATACACCGTGCATGGCCCAACCATGACTAACTCATATAGGATGCATTATTATAATCGATATCATTAACATGTATATGCATGATACCTTTCTACATTCCAATATCCACATGGTATGAGGTCCCTTACCTGGACCAATACATGGAAATTTTTCATAAGCAAACTCTTACCTGCATGGGTCTTACTTACACCCTTTCCATGACCAATTTAATTGGTCTCTTGTAGGAGTTTGCAGCATCTGCTCACCAACTTTTATCATGGTCTTGTTGCCTTATCCCTTCTCCATAGGGTTGCTGGTCTCATTCATTAGCATCAGCAACATATTCATCCGGGTCCATGTCATCGCTGGTTTTTCCACTAATGCCAACATCAAAACAATGATCATCATTAGTGGTACATTATAATATATAAAATTTCCAATGTTCTTATCAATCATGCAATGTCCTATGCATGCAATTCATATCCTTATGCATTTCAAGCATAAAATCAAGAAATGAAGTTAAAGTCAACAAGATAGGGTCTACTGAAAACTTCCTTTTCAAACCCCTCATCTTCTCATGGAATTCTTTTTCCACACAGCAGCTGGTTGACTTCATAGTCCTTGCTGCCCCTGGGCATGCAACTGTCCAGCTCGTCCATTTTGATAACAGCAGCCATCATTAGCACTTTGCTGCTTCATTCTCAGGTTCCGGTCACTTATCCTTGTTCCCCACTGGATAAGCTTTCCAACGCCTATTCACACGCGTCATTCCGATTTCGGATGTGAAAACCACACCACTTCCAAGAATGAAGACTTTCACTAATCTCGGCACTTTCATTACCCTACTGCAAAGTAGAATTTTCACATTCTTCTAATGATCTCAGAGCCATTTTGGCAGCTGCATTTTTGGCATCCTTCTTGTCCTTCATGAGAATCCCTCTGATTCGAACTCCTGCCCAAAACATTGGATTTTCCTTCTCACAAGAACGACTGTCTCAAGGGACGACGGGGGTCAAGGGGGCTGGCGCATTAGCCCGCTGCCATTTTTCCCTTTTTTCAGCCCTAAAATTCCCCTAAAAAATAGCTGAAAATCCTTCTAAAAAAAATGGAAATCGGCTCCCTGAACCATCGTTCCTTCTGCCGTATCGGCTCCCTGGAAGCTCTAACCTTCCGCCGTATCGGCTCTCCAACCAATCTCTCCTCCGCCGAATCGGCTATCGGCTGTATCCCTGATCGGCGGTCGGAAGCCTTTGGAATCGGGCGGTCCATTCATCTGCGCAGCCGCAACGGCGGCTCCCCCGGAAGTTCCAGCCTTCCGCAACGGCGGACGTCGGAGCATTCTTTCCTCCGCAACGTCGGACGCTCGAAAGCTCCGAACCTTCCGCAACGACGGCTCGCACAAAGTCCCAAACCTTCCGACGTCGGGCGTCGGCTGACTCTCGCATCGGGCGTCAGATGTCTTCAGCTTCCGCAACGGCGGGCAGAAACTTCATCAGTTCGCCCGCAACGGCGGACGGAAACTTCCTTCAATGGCCCGACTGTTCCATACTTAGCCGAATTTTTGAACTTTCTTTTCATGTGTCGGCTGTCGGAACACTCTCTGCATCGGAAGCCTTATTGCTTCTTCACCCGCAACGGCGGAGCACGAACCTTTTTCTCTTCCGGTTGGCCTCCCGCTCACTTAGCCAAATTTCGAATTTTTCCGCGGCGTCGGCAATCGGGCGGTTCTCGAATCGGACGCGAGATTACTCCGCCACCTGCAACGGTCGGAGGGGAAGATCGTTGCTCCACCCGCAACGACGGAGGCTAACTCCGTGAACCCTTCCGCAACGGTCGGACGGGAGACTTCAGCCACTCGTCCGCAACGTCGGACGTAGATCACTTCGCCGCCCGCAACGGTCGGACGGGAAACTTCATCTATTCGTCCGCAACGTCGGACGTTAACTTTTCCAGTCCCTCCGTAACGGCGGGTAGGAACTTCTCCAGCTCACTCGCAACGGTGGAATTCCACTTCCTCCAGTAGTCCGACTGCTCACACTTGGGCGATTTTTTCTGAATTCGTTGCTGCTTTGCTGAACAGAGAAGGTAATTCTACCTTCTGTCACTGCGCCTTCTTGGCCCATAGAGGCCCATTGTTGCAACCATGGCGCTCTGATACCATTTTGTCATGTCCCCATCCCTCAA
>LPNX010546432.1:0-15823 GCA_001517045.1 Pseudotsuga menziesii | reverse complement strand
TACATTCACAACATGGGGAAGACTACAGCCCCGAAATCTACCAGTGAGCGCAACTTACAGTAGGGGAAACAACCCAATTAATCTGTGAGACAGCCAAAAACGTGAATGGCCCTTCACAGTCAGTCATGATTGCAAGAGCATGGCTCTCAGCTCCCTATGTGCGCCCCAAATAGAAGAATACCAGGGTGTGGGTAACCAATCCGACCCAGCAAGGAAAGGAACAGACAATGGAGGCCCTGCGTGAGGAAAATCAGCTCCGTTTTTGCCCGTGGATGCACCACTAACAGGAAGGACGCGAATTTGCAGGTCGTGGGTGCTCAGCAATTCGTGGAGAGAGGAAGAAAAATCTGCGTGAGACCAAAAACGCCCCCAAAAACCTGTGCGTGAGGAGAAAAACAACCAAAATCGTGGTGAGAGTGTCCACTGACCAGGGAAGAGTGCGTGAGGGAGAAGAATGGGCAGACGTGGGTGGAGTGTGGATGTGGGTATGGAGCTGACAGCCCTGCCACCCCACTCCCAAAGGCAATAACTGCCCTCAACCACTCAGCCATATCTCCTCAACCACCAGCTCTGAAGCATTAAAGAGGTTGACAAGGTTGGGTGAGACAAAAAGGCAATAAAACATGGGTTTTTCCCCCATAACCAAGGTTTGACATCCCCCACCCCTTATCCTTTGGAAATCATGCCCTTTTCATTCAACGTTGCACTGCCGTAGCTGGTTGTGGTTTATTTTAATTGATGTGCGGGTTTACATGATGCCGAATTATAATGTGCCTTATAGCACGAGATGCCACCGGCAATTATCCCCATTGCCGAAACATACACAACAAAATCGATGGTGGGGCTTTTGCCTTGAGCTCCTCACCACGATTAATTACAATATATACATCATGCAAACGGGGTCGAAACCGGGGACATGACAGTTGAATTCAATATTTTTAAGATTAGATTCACATTTAGATTTCAACAAACCCTTTTCAACATTAATTTCCCATTCTTGATCAAGGGTGCTATGAAAATATTCAGAAGATGATGCGCCAAACAGAGAAATATCTATTTTTCTTTGCCTCTTTTTCTAATAATTTTTCTAGATCTTCAAAACTTTGTAAATATTTAGTATCAGAATTACCTCGTGTATGTATTTTTGAAGCGAGGATGTCTTTTGAAATATTGAAATAATTTAAACTGGAATCGCAAGGGCAAATGCACAACCTTCTTTACTCATAAAAATTTATGTTTTCCCTCAGAAATATTTTTCTTGATCCATTATAATCTTTGTCATTCCTCCTAGGGATGATTTGCACCTTCGTTTCCCATCAACGGTGCCAATTTGTTATCACTCAAAATATACCTAAGGTTGTAAAAGGAAATCTCAAGGTAACAACAAAAACCACTTTTAGAAAGAAACTGGCTTTTCTTTCCGGAGAGGGATCTCTCAGATACAGTTTTAACGAGGCCAGATATATGAATCAACAGTTTTAATTTATTTGGATGGTTGAAACTAAACATATAACCATTGGGGTATGGAGTCAAAAAAGATGAAGACAATATAGAGCTGCATACATAGAATATCAACAAAGGCAAGATAATTATATAGCTATAGTCATTCATTGATTTTCAGGCGATAGGAAAGAAACATGAATATAGAGCATCATAGGATGAATTCCATATCAAATTTAGAAGAAACATTTGTGGATATCTGAAACAATAGCCAGAGCATACATGTATGAATTTTGAAACTATTATACACTGCATTTAGACATGAAAGAAAATAGAATGGAAGGTAAACACTTAGAAAACATTTCACATGGAAAAAAAGCACAGACTATAACATAAACAATACATGAATCTTTGAATATAAACTAGCATTTGGCTCTGTAATTTTATTCAAAAAAGGTTCTCAGAAAACATAAGTCCAATCTTATGGGTTCCAACCCTTGATACCTCAATAAAATTCAACTATATACAAAATAGTTTCTTCTCAGAACGCCAAAAACCAACTAACAGTTAATCATAAGTTCTTGTAACCATTTCCCTAATAACTAGGATTAATAATTACATGCTTTGTTTGAAATAACAGATTGCTTGATTATAGAAAAATCCATAACTGCAAGGCACCATGAACAAACAACTTCCCAAGAATGTACACCTGTCTTTATGAATGTAATATGTATTTAGTTTTCCCAAATTTCTCCACAATTTTCCACTGTTCTACATTTGGAGTTTCATACTCTGTCATCTCTCTTATTGACACCTCCAAATCCACATAATATTCATAAGACACAACTGGTAATCCTTTTTTAATAATGAAAAACCTGTCCAATATTTCAAAGTCTTATGTCAACTTTTCAACAATGACCTTTCCTGTTAATACTTTGACTAAATATTCAAATTTAGAATGATCCATGCGATTTTGTACCAATAAGATATGATACTGTTCCTAAGAAAACAATCATCCTTTGTCATCCCAAAAATAAGGGAGACCATCATCAAATAAATTTTGAAAATCTGCCCTGAAATATTTGATTTGAGAAGACATATGATTTGGTTTATCCTACACAGCTTTAATAAGTAGATGTTTATTAATAAAATTCTTTTCCTATAATACAATAGCTACCCTGTCTTTGATCCCAATATCTTGGAGATTTTGATATGTCAGAGAATTTAAAAAATTCACAGCATTATGAGCAGTATTTAGAGATTTTTTTTCCATGGTTTCATTTGCTAATTTTAATCTTTTAGCAACCAAATTTACCAATGCACTTTTATCATCGATAAAATTTAAATAATGTCTGAATTTAGTGATTTCTACAGACAAGGTATCCTAGATGAAATGTTTAGCTCCCTGTAAAGGAGCTTTTCCTGTATTTGTCTCTTTTAATTCATTGAATTTTTCTGTAATTTTCTCTTCTCGTTCCAAGATTTATTCTTTACTTCAATACTCTTAGCCAATTCCAACTTAATCTTTTCATTCTCGTCTTTTAACCCTTTAATCTCCGCTTCCTATAAACTTACCTCTTTCCCACTTGTCTTTCTCTTCCTACATCTTCAATAATTTTCCTTTGTAATCCATCATTTCCTGGTAGACCTTTTCTTTTTCTTCTTGTATTATCATCAACTCTAAAGATTGAACATGTTTAGTGTTAGTAACTTTGAGCTTCTTTTTCAACACTTGAATGGTATTATATTTCTCTTCCAGAAGCTTCTTCGTTGCCTGCACATTATTTGGTTCAGTCCCTAAGCTTATGATATCTCCATGTAGCTTCTTGATTTGAATAAAATTGGCTTTATTTTAAACTTTCTCATGTTTTAATTGAATTTCCATTTTATCTACAAGAGATTGCAATCTAGTAACTTTCATAGTTGCATGTAACAAATCAAAATAAATGACATCTCCGGTTTGTTTGTGGAGCTATATTTTATCAGGAACACTAATTTTATCCAGCTTCACCTCCATCTCAGACACCTTCTTATCACTTACCACCACAAGTTTTAGGGTATTTCTCTATGCATCTCGAGTAGAAATCAATGAAGTTTTTTGATTGATTAATTTTCTAACTTGGGGAAGAAAATTTTTAGTTTCCTCCAATGAATGCATTTCTTTATCAGCATAACTCGACATCAACTTTGTCCTAGATTTCTAACGAGAACTGGATTCTGTTTTAACTTCATCTCCAAAAGAATATTGTTGCATTTGCAAAGACTTTTTCTGAAAAAAAACCATTTTCTTTAAGTCTTCTGAAAATGTTTCTTCTGAAATGGCTAGCTCATTCTGAGGATGCATTTTGATTTTTTTATTGGAAATCTCTTCATCCACATTCGTTCCATCTGCTTCTGAAAGAGTCCTTTTATTCATAACACCAGAATTAACAGACATTTGAACTATTAAAGGCAATTTGTCCTTCTTATTTTCATTATCTTCTATCATCCCTTCTTTCATAAATTCTGCATTTTCTTCAAAATTAGATAGATTTGCCATTTTATCTAATCCCTCAATAATTTGATGATCAAATGGTTTGTTTTTGTTCAATTTACTTCTCTGAGAAATAATCTGGTGTGGGTCATAATTCATTTTTTCCTCTTTTTGAAAGTCCATAACTTCCAATAATTTCTCAATCACCAACATAGCACTTTTATTCTCTAAAAATGAAAGGACCAACCTTGAGAGGTAATTTTACATTAGAAGATTTTTTAAACGCTCCGAAGTGTTCCTCTACTACACACAACCTTTGTCTCATGAACTCTAATGCAAATAATCTTGAGGTTAAAAAGGATGGTAACCTGTATGGTTCTCCAATGAATCCATACACTCTTATAATAGTAAATTCTTTGTGTAAAAACTAATATCCTATTCTATCTTTTGAAGAAGATTGTAGCATGATTCTCATGTCTTGCAATACCCTAGGAAATACATCATCTAAAATCATTTTATATATTTTAGCCATAATCGTATTCACAAACTCGAACATGTTGATATGTTTTCAAAGGTCTGTAGAAAACATGGTAGATAAGAACTGTAACTCTGACACATTTGAACACAATAACATGTTCAACAAATATGACATGTATTTGAAAAACCTAACCTTAGGAATCTCAACTAACTGTGCATGGATTACTTTGGATAAAAACTCATCAAGATTGAAACAAGGGACTAAATTGGATTCATGGTTAGTCAAACCTATACTTATAAAAAAACCCAAAATGACTTCATTGACATGCTCATCATTATCTAGACCCAAAACCAGACTAACCATTGACATGACCAATTGGACTTCATCTTTAAAAATACTGACATTGTATGGCAAAAATAAACCCTCTAATGGCTGACCAACTTTTAAGATACTGGATAAGAACTGACATCTAAATTCAGTTTTGCAATTGTTGTACAAATCAATCAGGACTTGTTCATTGAAGGACTCAGGATTTACAGGAAAATTATCAGGCAGGCTTAACATCTCGCGGACATATTTCACATCAATTTTACACAGGATTTTTGAAGTTGTATGACTCATAATAACCCTTTCGTAAGACGAATAACTATTTGCACACCACTAGATGAATTCCGTGAAAGGTAGGTGTTATAGCGGATTTCACCACTCCAGGTGAATCACACTTTGTATGGCCTTCCCCTGTCCCGCTGCAAACTCTGTAGACCCCATGGACCATATTTTATCCTTTGATGTTTTTTTGATCATCCCTAAAACTATATGAAAAATGATATACGCGGCTTTTTACTCGATAACCACGTACATACGCGGGTTTGACCCATATAACCGTGTACATCAGGATGTGTGCATAATCCAAATCCTTTTGGAGTTTTCCTTGACATGGATCCGATTATTCGACTCCTGGCCTTCCATATGCCTTGAGATCGCTCGGATTCAACCCTTCATTATCCCTTGTGAAGCTATATAAGGAACCCCTTGGTACATTGAAGGCATATAGAGAGATTGAAAGCAAAGAAACTATAGTCCATTATTGCCAGAATTTATACTTGAGTCTGCATCCCTTTGTCCCTTTGGAGCACTTTTGTGTTCTTCCCAAGCTTTCCTTATTCTAGTGAGCTTGTGATCGTGAGATGGAGGATTGAGGTGGTGGAGGCCCAAGTGGGAGATTTAGTTTCTCCGGTTCGCAGACGTGCCGTCAGAGGTTGTATCTATCTTGTAATCTCTGATTTATATTAATAAGAACTATCTTTTCCTGTCCAATGATGTGTATTTGATTGAATATTGTATCCATTGGAATATGTCAAATGCTTTTACATTATGGATTATATATGCTAGAATATATCTAACACCATGATATATAGTATGCTTGTATTGTTTACTTGTTGTTGAGGAAGTATTATATCAATTCAAGCTGAATATTGGAAAGCTCAACGGGGATCTACTTCAACCGTCTGGAATAAGGTACGAGGTCTGATCCTTTAGTGTTAGACATTTTATTTCTATTGCATATTGGGAAAGATTGATTTCTGGAGTCAAAGTTGTTTGTTGTGGTACCCCAAGCCATAAGAATTTCTCTCCGTAACAGAATTGGTGACTCCGCTGGGGATGTTCCTTGTTTTTCTTCGAGGTTGGGGGCACAATGGACTTGATATTATTGAATTGATATTGGTTTATCCCTATTTTTGTGTCGCATTTTATAGTATGTTTTTCCATTGACACTACCCTTTATTGGTTTGGCCTTGGCCTGCTTTTTACCACTTCCTTCTCTGTATATGTGAGTTTTTGGCCAAAAGTCGCGTACATACGCAACTGTTCTTTAAATAGTCATGTACATCCTCCCTTTTGGTGAGTTTGATGTTGTGGGAAGTTGTTGGGTGGGTTGTGAGTGTGGTTGGGTCTTCCTTGGGTCTGATGTTGTCTATTGGATGCTTCTTTTGTGACCAGAGACCGCTTTTTCATTGATTTTTCTTTGAAAGTAGTTTTAGTCATTTATCCTTTTTGTTTTTCCATTAGTGCATTACTCTTTTTTGTCTCAGTGTCTTGCTGGGCTTGTCTTTTATACTTGCTACAGAGATTGAGAGTTTTAGATGACTTTTATTGCATTTTTCATTCTTTTATATTGAAAAATACAAATTAGTTGCACTCTTAGTTGCATCTTAGATATGGATTTGAGGAGGTACTTGCATTGGATTGCTTGGATGAGAGTTTTGTTTAGGATTTCATATAGGAAGGATTGCATTGGCATTCAGAAAGGAATATATATTTATGCATCTCATGTAGTGGCATACCCTATTTTTCATTTGACAAAGATTGCACTTAGCATTGTTTGTTATGGTGTGCACTTTTATTTCACTGTTGAGTCTTCATATCACTAGTTGCATGGCCATTTACCTTTGATTAATTACATCCAACTAAAATCAACGCTAAATTAAAATGAATTACACTCTTTTCTTTTCTAGGGTGCACCAACAAGCTTAAGTTTTAGGATCTTGGAATAGTTCATTGTAAGTCAATTCTCCAAGATCACTAAACAAAAACATCTAGGTGTCTGTCCAGGTGAGTGTGTGAAATCCTTGGTATAACCATCATTCTCAGGATCCTCCTCTCAAAAGGGATTTAAGCACGAGGCAGTGTGAGCGGTTATCGATTGGGATGACCCCTAGTCATAACTGAGTAGCACCGGAGATATTTCCAGGATTGTATTTGTATCTGGGGGCTCTTTCGAGAGTTTCAGGATTTTCTACCATGCCCATACGGTCAATCCCGCCTGCGACTGTCCGCCTGAGCATTGAGTATATTGAGGTGACCTTAGTGGCCTTACCTAGGATATCGAGGGGGTACTTGTAGAGGTTATTTTGCAGGTGTCCCAGCTAGGTGGAGGTCGGACAGCACAATCGCTTTATGCGTTGAAGCTGAGGGGCACTATAATTGGTTATGTACCTCCTCTTGTAGTGTATGGGAGTTTCGAGCCTCTCCCAGGAGAGACATAACTGCTGCATTCAGGAGCTCACATATCCTCCCCGTGGTTTGCTTGTATTTTGGCTGTAGATTTTCTTAGGAGTGTGCTCTTTGTGTGCTAGTTGGCCTTTGGGATCGTGGTTACTTGAGTATATTTATGCTCTCTTGAGTTCGGGTCCTTTTATTTTCGGCATGCCTGGTATCTTATCACCCATCCTTGGTCCTAGTACGGACTCTAGTGTCAGAATTGGGGGCATCACAGCCCCTTACCGTGCTCATAGATTTGGGAATGGTCATATTCCATCCTCTACTCCATTTGTGGAGGATTTTTATTCCCTTTGCTCGGTCTTTACACCGGTGGTCACCCTCATGGGGTGGTAGTGGATGTGTGAACGTTGGGTCTACACCCTATATTCCTTTTTATGTCCCATTGTTCACTGCATTGTTTCCTTTGGGTTCTGTTGTCATGATCATTCCTCCCTATTCCCTATAGTTTGGATTCTTTATTGACTATTTTGGGTTGTTTTGACTAATATGGTTGTCACGTAGGGTCCATATTTTGTACACTCTCTCCGAGTTTTTGATCCGTTCGTTCCTATCAGAGATATTATGTCTGAACTGGCATATAGGTTAGGATATCACATCTGCTTGCACTTATGCATTGCCTTATGACCATTCCATCTTAACCTTAGGTACAAACGCATTCCATGGTATCACGAAACCTTCATGCTGCTGTTAGAAGTGGTATTATGTGAATGGTAGATATTTCCTATACATGGGTGTCCTAGTTAGCTCCCCTTTGCATTTGGTACCCATGCTATGAGTCCTCTCTTAAGTCCGGGAGTCCATTGTATAGTACTGCCATGACATTTCACAAGAGCCTCATACTCCTCTTGATATTTTGCTGGCCTATTTCCCTCAGGACTCCCTTATGTCAAGTTGTGAATGCATTATCATGAGCTTTTCCTACCTTATTGAGCTTTATGCCAGATTCCTTGACATTGCGTTTCAGCCATATAGCCCGAGCTTGTCTCATGTCTAGCCACACAGAGCCATTGTTTATATCCTTCGCAGCTTGATTCCCTTTTATCGGGAGGGGATTTTCCCCTGAGTGTCGATATCCTACACATGTATCCTTGCATTGAGAATAGGTATGTTCCACTGCTTGGAACTAGTTTGTTTTCCCTGATGACACTCGTCTCCTCCTAGTTTGTAACTATAAATCTAGTTTATTCTTTTTTCAAGCTTTTCAAATAACTGAAAAAGTCCAAAAAAATCAAAAAACCAAAAAGCCGGACAAGGAAAGATGTTATCTTTGGCAGCTGTCGAGTCGTGTTGCCTTCGAATAGAGCACTGTATATCAAATCCATTGGTTGGGTTATAGTTTGACTTAGGAGCTGTACTCGTTTATCTGAGTTTATCTCCACCGACTGGTTAAGCTTCCAATCCCTATGGAGCCTCTGTTGATGCCTCCTGTGTCACAGAGATGTCCCAGTTTTTATATCGAGTCTATGCTACCTTCATTCAGTCACCATACGTCGTTATTCTCTTGTTCGAAGGAAGTTGAAACCTGTGTCTTCCATTCCTCAATTATCTTGACTTTGCATGTCGGCCATTCCCGGTACAGTTACTGGTTCTTGCACCTTATGATTGATTCCTTCCACATTAGACAGCTTTGCTGAGTACCTTGTGTTGGATGATGGGGGATGCCTTAATGCCCTCCTTCCAGCAGATTTCATCCCATTGACTTCAGATCATTTATTCTGGGATTAGAATCTAGAGTCCTTTTGAGTGCCTTGACACTTGGAGTCATCAGTGGCAGGTTCTCTTGCCATCGACAGTTTCTTGGGAATACATAAATGTCCCCTAATCGATGGATTCTCTCAAGTGTTCAACCTCAACACATCTATTCACACTTGTTAGTTTGCAATCTAGTACCTTGATTCCCATTTTCATTATCGGTGGGTAATCTCACGTCTGTTAACGGTATACATTAATGACCGGTAATGAGACGATGGACTACTATGTTCGACCTCGACACCTCTATTCACATCGTAGGACATGTACTCATAGCGGTTTGTGTAGAAGACCTTCCAGACTGGTGGCATCTCTTATATGCTACCTCCTTGATCATGCCAGTGTTCATGAGATTTCAGCTCTCGTGACTTCATTCTAGTGTATGTCAGACATTTCCAGCCACTATGGAGATCTTGATCTATTGTATATCTTCAACCATTTTGGAGATCATGGTCCTTTGTATATCTTCATCATGGAGATTCCGATCTATGTATATTGTACGTGGCGATGACCACATATGTGATATCATGTATTATGCCTATTCATGACCATTGTACTCTTATGTATCCGGGACTGCTATATGTACTTGCAGTTATATGCAGAGTTGTATCATTGTACTATGCTGATTGGGTGGCTGGTCCTCCATTTGGGATCCTTCATCACTCCACTTATGGGATGGACTTATAATGTATTTCGGCCATCGTATGACCCCTATGACCTCACACATTAGGGGGCATCTGTTATAGTGGATTTCACCACTCTAGGTGAATCACACTTTGTATGGCCTTCCCCTGTCCTGTTGCAGACTCTTTAGACCCCATGGACCATCTTTTATCATTTGATGTTTCCTTGATCATCCCTAAAATTATATCAAAAATGGTATACGCGGCTTTTTACCCTATAACCACGTACATACGTGGGTTTGACCCATATAACCATGTACATCGGGATGTGTGCATAATCCAAATCCTTTTGGAGTTTTCCTTGACATGGATCCGACTCATTCGACTCCTGGCCTTCCATATGCCTTGAGATCCCTCGGATTCGACCCTTCATTATCCCTTGTGAAGATATATAAGGAACCCCTTGGTACATTGAAGGCATATAGAGAGATTGAAAGCAAATAAACTATAGTCCATTGTTGCCAGAATTTATACTTGAGTCTGCATCCTTTGTCCCTTTGGAGCACTTTTGTGTTCTTCCCAAGCTTACCTTTTGCTAGTGAGCTTGCTATCGTGAGATGGAGGATTGAGGTGGTGGAGGCCCAAGTGGGGGATTCAGTTTCTCCGGTTTGCAGACGTGCCGTCAGAGGTTGTATCTATCTTGTAATATCTGATTTATATTAATAAGAACTATCTTTTCCTGTCCAATGATGTGTATTTGATTGAATATTGTATCCATTGGAATATGTCAAATGATTTTACATTATGGATTATATATGCTAGAATAGATCTAACACCATGATATATAGTATGCTTGTATTGTTTACTTGTTGTTGAGGAAGTATTATATCAATTCAAGATGAATATTGGAAAGCTCAACGGGGATCTACTTCAACCGTCCGGAATAAGGTACGTGGTCTGATCCTTTAGTGTTAGACATTTTATTTCTATTGCATATTGGGAAATATTGATTTATGGAGTCAAAGTTGTCTGTTGTGGTACCCCAAGCCATAGGAATTTCTCTCTGTAATAGTAGGGTTTGTTCGACAGCAAAGTAATACAAGAAGGAATTGCAGACATTTAGGATATCATTTTCCTATAACTTATACTTCAATAAATGTTCTTTTGAGACTGATACACTACATACTGACATAATAGGGTAAAAAACATTCCTTTCTCTATCAATAACTACTTCTTCTCTTTCATCCAAAACCCTGCACAATATCCCTGAACTCTTCTCTTTCTCCTGAATAAAACAACGACAATAAGTCTTCAACAAAAATCTCAGAGTTTTAAGGCTTACCTGGTAACTGTCAGATATGTAAGAATTGACTTTCGGAAAATGATGGCACACTGTCCCTTCTTCTTTTCACCGGCATCGTGAAAAACAAAAATAAATTTACCTTGGTCAGCTCATTTTTTATACAATGAATAATGATTTTGGGACTCCCAACAAGCTGTTTATCTTTTACCACTTTCCTCAGCGGAACTCACTAAAAAATGCCACGTGGAAAATTGTTTGAATTCCACTAGCACTCATCCATTTTAATTGTCTTACAAGTTTGAGCCCTGGATTAGGCTATAACTGTTGATAAGATTACATCCCTTATTTAAAACATTGGATCAAATCCATTCTACGCAATCCACCGCCCTTTCTTCTCGTTCAACCTTACATCTTCACATCGCAGATTACCTTATGACCATAGGTTTAATTTTCTCTATCTCTTGGCCATTGATATTGTTATCTTATTAACCCATTCTATTCTCCATCAAAACTTCTTTCTCATGCAACTTTTCCCAGCAAATCATTTTGCAACCATAGATTTGCGCGATCACAAATCTACACCCTCCAATTGTACAGTAAAATAATCAAAGTGTGTAAATTGATAAAAACTCATGAATACTAACCTTTTACCGATTTTTAATATATGCCCTTATCATTTCTTGATCATATCTTTCCTCAATTGTTCAACATAGGTGGTGCTAACAACTATCTTAAGTTTGGTCACAAGGTGGCTGAGTGCATAGTCAGGGAAGAAATTAAAAGAATGAAAAGTGAACAGGAAACCAATGCAGAGCATGGTGAAGGACAAGTAAATAGTACACCTCCTAAAAAGGTGTGGATGGAAGAATTAGAAGCTTCAAAAGAAACACAACTTTCAGTCATTAATGAAGTCTCTGTAGTTGATGTTGAGAATAATGAGGTCATAGATAAAAATGAAACTCATCATGAGGGAAAGCTACTTAGTGATGTAGAAGCATACCCTAATGTAGATAAGGATGAAACAGATTGTTGGTCTTCTTTAGGCAGACCCAGGTTTACTTTATTGTACCAACAAAACCCCTAGCTCACTGGCCCTTTTGGCGACAGACTGCAGAACAGCCTGAAGTCTCACCCGAAGTGATCGTAGATGGGGTGGCTGAAGAATCAGGCTTCCTCAACCAGGTTCTGTAGCATCCTAGGTCCTCATGACTCTAATTAACCAGCTAACTCTCTCAGCAAGGGTTATTTCTCTCTTTCTAGCTAACTCTACTATGGGACTGAATCTTATCGCGTCGCAACTTCTATGGCACTGTGCGAACCTTCCCTTCTACCCAACTTTTAACCTGCGATATCTCACACCGCAGCTCCCCCGACAGTGCGATATCGCCCTTTCTACGCTACGATATTTCCTACAGTAAGACTCAATATACTCATCAACTCTCAAGGTCTAGAGGCTTCCTTTCTAGGTATAATAGCTCAATTAAAATTCCTTAAGGTGTTAAACAACCTCATTTAAGATTCTACAGTTTAACATGCTTAACATCAATTACACTCAACTCGCTGAACTAAATATACAGAAGTCACTTAACACAGTAGTTGCTACTGTCGTGAATCAAGCACTGATAAAATCATATACAGAGTACTCAACACATTCAACTTGCATTTGACCTTCTATGTTACTGTAAAATGAAGGATAGCATACATACATTCATTAACTGATAAGCAAAGTCCATGTAACAGATAATAGATAGCAAATAAGTAGAGCACAATCACATGAAACAGTTGCAAAACACACGGATGTACGTGGTTCACTTCTAGGGGGGAAGCTACGTCCATGGGAACTGTGTTTATATTATATCTTGAGAGAGTAAAACAGTTCCGCTACAACCTCTTATGTATCTTGAGATCTTCTGGGAAACTCCACGCACACAGCTGGGAGCCCTTCTCTTTTAGATCTCTTCTCTTCCTATATTTCTTTCTTCTTACAATATACTCTTTCTCTCTCTCTCTCTTTCTCTCTCTCTCAATCCCTACATATTGTTACATTCGGGCTCAAGGAGCCAGCTGCTGGTTATAGTAAGATAACTACAGACTTAAAGACAGAACCAGAGCTCGGCTCTTCCTCAATGTCTCACTATACTGACAACAACAGTTACAACCTTATCGACTAACTATCTAACTAACCCTTCATAATGCAAAATACATGCTTAAATAGGTGGCCCGAAGGTCTCACCGTGATACAAAACTGTGGGCCTATCCCAATAGTAACCCAAAACCCTAACTGTGATAGTCGGCCTTTCTGTACTTTGTACTGTCTCTTTACCGGTCACACCACAGCTTCCCGCAATCTTCCACGATTTCTGGTGCTGATCGCGGGTATGGGAATTGCTTCCTATGTCGCTCCCCTTCTGTACTTTGTCTTTAATACTCGGCCCGTTGCTCCTTCTTTTTTTGTGAGGGTAGATGAGTCCTCCTGTCGTCTCCACTACCTTAAATGTAGTCGTTGAGCTCTCTTCTCGGCCGCTTCAAGTACTATTTCCCTTTGACTTTCTTGTTCCAACGGCCACGATTTCCGGCCCACGATCCGCAATGGGAAATGCACTACGACGTCGTACCTTTATCGCATCGCCAAAACTATCTTTCCTCCAAAAATTGTCCATCTTCTACCAAAAATAGCAGCTTTTCTTGTAGATGTGGGACCTTGCTCCAACAGTCCCTTAACACTTACTTGTGGCTCGTCCCCGAGCCATTGACATCTGATTTATTTTGTTGTAGCATCTCCTTGGCTTCCTGCAAAGTCTATGCGAATCTCTCCTTGAGTCCTGCAATATCTTTGTCCATATCTTTGACATAGCCTTGTGCCACTTCAAGCATGACTTGAGTAATCATGGGGTCTTATGTGCTATAAATTTCACTCTTACTTGCAGTGAACTCCTTGACCTTCTGCTCAACCACATCGACCAGCTCTGCGATTTGTTCCTGATACGGTTGAAGCATATTATTGAATTGTATGTCTTTTTCTCGCAACCGCTGCACTTCCTGTTGCAAATGGTTCATCTTTTTCATCTTCTTCATCTTTGCAAGAGCTCCTAAGCTCTTGACTTCTTTCTTTATTGCTGCTATTGCATTCTCCATGTTCTGGATGCTCTGCTGCAAATCCAGTCTATCTGGGAGCTCTTCTAGCTCCAACCATGTCTTCGTTGCATTAGCTAGCAATGACTTTGCATCATCTATACGACACTTCATCTACATTGAAGTGAGTCTAAAGGCCTATTCCCTTGCTTCCTTGTCTGCCTCAGGCATGCCTGGTGCTCGAGCCTCAAGCTTAGCAATCTGCGCCTTGTGGTCTTCCTCCATTTTGGCCATTGTCTCTTCCAGAGCCTTTGCTCTATCTGCAATTCTTCTTACTTTCTGCTTTATAGGTGAGGAAAATTCTATGTTACACTGGGGTAACTCCAATGCGATGTTCTGCAGGACCTGACTGAGATCCTATTCTCTTTCTTCATATACTCTTAACTCCTCCACCTTTGTTTGAAATCCTACGGTGAGCTCTGCATTTTGTTGTCTCAGCTGAGTGTTCTGGTTATAAGTCGCAAGCTCTCTATCCCTGAGCTCTATGGCTATCTGCTGCTGGATCATCTGTAGTTGATCAATAGGGAATTGTGCCAGATTAACCTCGACAGGTTGTATAACCTGTATCTGCACATCAATCATCGAAGTAGGGAATCAGATGCTCCCTTACGGTATCAGAACTGTATTGGTGCGATCCTCTGCAAAGACTTCCTCGTGGGAAATCGATGGTTGTGAGCTTTCTCCTGCTATCGCCTTGACTAGCTAAGTCTGCATCATGGTAGTCTTCTCAGTTAGTGCTTTCAACTCTATCTATTATGCTCTGCAGCTTGTCCTGTGATGTCTGCATCACCTGAAATGAGTCCCGCATCTCCTCCTTCAATCTTGCTGCGATGAGATCATAGTCATCCTCTGTTAGTGCGGTCTCTGTAGTTGGATTTGAGGCTTTGAATTTTTTCATCTTTTGTGTCGGTGGTGGCATGTCTACTACATATTTCCTCTTTTGTGCCGCTGGTGGCACTTCTACTGCATCTTTCCTCTTGACACCCACCTGACCTTTTCCTTTATCTAGTGGATCTATCGGTACGGTATCTGCTGGTAGATTTCCTACTATGGCATATTCTAATGCCTTGTTCCTGTTGCCGCCTTTTCACACACCTGGATCACGTGGCAAAAATCTTCAAGCCACTCGGTGTGTCCTTGGGGGCAAGTCTCGAGTCAAGGCTGTCACCTTGTTCTTGACTCCTCCGTTTAGGCTCAACTCCTAACGAAGCCAAGGGGGGTAGACCCTATTAAGTTACTAAGGATGATTTCTTAGTGTAATGATGTTGTATTGAATCAGTTATTTTAGGAGTTTGAAAACTTTAACTATAAGCAATCAAGATGACAAGATACAAAGATACACACGAAAGCACAAGATTGATACACAATATAAATATGAAGCAGAAAAGACCAGTGCCTTAATAATGGAGTCAAAAAGATCAGTGTGCTTGCATGTGTCTGGAATAAATGTTTTGCGATTGCAACTTGGTACGTTTTAAGTTAAAAATGGAGTATGAGTTGTTTAAGTTAGGCTTAAGGGGGACTCCAGATATACCCGAGAGTACTTGGAGTATGTCCAAAAC
>LPNX010546418.1:0-13859 GCA_001517045.1 Pseudotsuga menziesii | reverse complement strand
AAATATAAAGCTTAAAGCTTAAAACATACTAATATGCATAATCCTTCATATACATAGAGGAAGAAAACATACATTCATTCAAGCATACCACATGTTCATCATATTCATTAATTAGTAAATATAAATGCAGAGACGGAATAGTCAAGAATACTCATCTTAAAAAGAAGTCATCCCGCAACTAGCTATGTCACTGCAATGTTCCACCCAACCATAGGCCAGTGTGCTCATCAATCTCTCAGCAACACTGCAACCCCTAAGCTGGGCATGATTCCTCAAGGAAAAACGGTCAAAGCAGGCTTACACATAGCCAAGGTACACAAATCAACCAAGCCCACATAGTAGGGTTTATCAGGCCGTCAAGGATCTAGGAAAGGATAAATGCTAAGCTAGTGGTCTCAATGGAGAGCTAAGGATACCTACAACAAAGCTAACCTGAATTCTAAGACATCCACACACCCATCAACAGGAATCAGTCCTTTCTATGCTTCACAGTCCCTCAGACCCTAACTTCCCTTTCCAATACTCTTCAATGGTTGTGGAGAAGAAAGCCAGTAGTCTAACTCTGTTTGAGTGGCTCCAAAAACTAGAATTTTCAAGGATACCCAGCCTCTAATCCTACTCTTAACAGTATAGAGACCAAACACTGCATACCGTAGTAAAACAAACAGCTCACAGCTCTGTGAAGGAAATAAACATAACATGGTTACAACCCAAATGAAAGGGTGAACATAAATTAGGTTAGACAAGATGAATCAGAGTTGTTCTTGGCCCTAGCATGGCCAAAACAACTCAGTGGCACCCAAAAGATGATTGCATTCATAGCAATAACAATGTGGGGGAAAACCAAACAAGCCATGCACAATGGAGGGAAAACTACATCAAACTGCCAAATCAAGGGAAAAACCATAGCCCTGGCTCAACAATGAAGTGACGAAAACATTACATAGTCCCAAATGGGAGAGAAGTCTGATTCTCAATCCTAGATAGGGGAAAAAAATAAATGCAAACCACCATCGTCAACATACACAGCCACAATTGACAAGGAGACATACACCTACAACTGAAACCAGTATGGAACACATAGACACATAGCCCTAAGCTTGAATAGCTTCTGTACTCAAAAATCTGGAGTGACAGCAATGGTTTCTCCAGCTCCCTCCATGAGGAAAAACAACACAAAATTCGTATGCTTGAGAAAGTGAGAGTACGACTCTCTCCGTGAGAAAAATGGGCAAAATGATGGAGAATGAACAAGACCAAAACCATGAGTGGAATCATGGAGAGAATGTTTCTTCTGCACCACACGATGTGAAGAGGGGAGTCTGCTAGTGGAGTGGGAACATAGGAAAGGACTCACAGTCCCACCACACTCATGATTACTCATCAATACTACTCCCAACTAACCGACAACAGAAGTTTAAATGGGTGGCCAACACATGGAAAACTCTCAATGACCCCCACGAGTTGGATAGCCCACCATTAACCTTAGGAATCATGCCATTTTCATTTAACGTTGCATTGTCGTAGCTAGTTGTAGGTTTATTTTAATTGATGTGCATATTTACATGATGCCCAAAACTATAATGTGCTAGATAGCATGATATACCATCGGCAATGATCCTTATGTCTGAAACATACAAAACCAAATCGATGGTGGGGATTTTTCCTTTAGCTCCACACCACGATTAATTACAATCTATACATCATGTACCCTTTAATGCAAACGGGTCAAAAACCGGGGCATTACACTTATGCTCAGGTGTATTTTTAGCTTTTTTCTTTATTTTTTAATCCACCCTTGAATATTCAGAAACCAAAGCTTGGTCTTTGGAATATTTTATGGTTCCCATCATCACCAACTTATCTTGCTCCTTTGTGACGGATTCCATGAACTCTGCAATCTTAGGCATATTCCAGGCTCATGATGTCAACTTGGTGGCATGGAAGGTCGAAACAAACAATGAATATTCAGGACCAAGCTTAAAGGGTATGGCCAATACTAGTCTCTCTTCATTCCTTTTGATCCCACACTTTTTTAGCTGCAAAACAAGGGCCTTAAACTTGGAAAAGTAGAGTTGTAATGATTTGAAGCTATTGGGTGTTAAGAACTTGTGTCAACCCCCCTCTTTATTTTGTTGGTATATTTTGTCATATGAATATGCTTTGTAAGTCATCCCATTAGTATGATGTATTATCCCACATTCATGGGGAGTAATAGTTGTTTATATTAGACTTAGTATATAAGTATGTGTTGAGGATAATGAAAGTATCGAAGAGTTATTTTGTATTGAGCTTGCTCAAAGGAGGTTGCCCTCTCGAAGTGGTCTACAATCGATAAAATATATTTTGTGCTCTAATATTTCTATTATATCATGTGTTTTGATTGTTCATTGTAGGAGGTTCACCACATCTGGTATCAGAGCACTTTCCTTGGTGCAAGTGGGAAATTTTTTTTCTTTTCCAAAAAAAAAAAGAGGGCAAAATTGGGTGGAAACTTTCAGATCAATTTATGAAACATTTTGCACAGAATCAAAAGAAATAGGTTGCATATCTAAATTCATATTTCAACAATAAGAAGTTTCAAAACACAAATCATCTCATTTGGAGTTCTAAAAGTGGAGATATTGCAGATTTAAAATCAGCAATTTTTCAGAATTTCGGTGATGGTCGTGGAAATTGCAGAGAAAAAATCTTTTGACTAGGTGCCCTAATTTCTATTCTAATTTTGTGGGTAGAAGCAAAGTGGTTGTTCTAGTTCCAGAAAGATGCTATAACAGTGATTCTCAGTAATATATATCGGGTTATGCTCATTTTAAAAGTTTTCATCTCAAACCCTAGCTCTAATTATGGTTTTGGAGCATTGGGTGGAATTTCTACCACATTCTTTCTGGCACTGTGATTATTGTAGTAGTTCTTCTTCTTGTAGTGGTATTTTTCATTTGTATGAAGGAATAAACACTATCCACTTAACTGTGGGAAGTGCTTGGGCATAGCCCTAAAACTTATTGTGAGGAATACCACAGGAACCCTGAAGTAGCTATCCATTAAGAGGAATTGCCAAGCGAAAAGGGAAACGACCCCCACCAGATTGACTAGATTCCCATCTGTGAGGAAAACCAAAGAGATGTCATCTTTTTCCAATAAATTAGAAGTTTTACTTGCGCCATGAAGTGAGGGGTACTACCCCAATACTCAAACCTGAGATAGCCTTGGTGGCTGAGTGACTACCTTTGAACCATTAGGAAGCTGAATATACCTAGGGTCCATATCTATTTATAGTTGATAACACAGAGAAATCTAGACTCGTCACAGATCATTTACTCCAATTCAAGTTGATAAAGCACAGCTTTCAAGCACCGCCACATATCATTTCTTTAAAAAAAAATGAGTATAATTTTTTTTTTTAGCCACATCTTCCTTGATTTAGCTCTATTTCCCTTAAAAATTCATAGTCACCCCCATCATTCCATTCTACATATTTCATTCATTGAGGAACCTATCCCAGATTCCACTTCTCGAAGCTCGAAATTCCACATTTGTCATAACTTCTTCAATTCTCACCTAATCACCTTCAAATTTTGCCACAATGTTTGTTTTTGAATTATGCTTCATTGTCCCTATCTGACAAATTTTCCCATTATACCACCTCACTTCTGAAGTTCGCTTCTCCTTCAGAAAGTGTCCCAAACCTAGTCAACTCCAATTAACCACTAACATATTTCCCAACTCAAATTGTTTCTTTTCTAAAACCATCTTTGTTTTTGTTTTTCTACCCATCCCCCCCACAAAAAAAAGAAAAAAATTATCTTGCTATTGTCACCCACACAGGAGAAAATAGACAAATGGTAGAAGAACATGTCACCCTCAAGACCAAACTCGTAGATCTGGATCAAAGATTTCTCGACCTCCATCTTCAGCATTCAGCCATGAGAAACCAACAATAGCTTGAGTGTTCTAGAGACACTAAGTTCTCTTCTTCCAGTAGCTTTCATGGGAAGAATATTGATTTCCCTCGCTTCAATGTTGATGTTCCAACTGGATGGATACACAAGGCAGAACAATACTTTAATATGCATAACAATTTTGATGTCACCAAAGTCCCACTTGCATCATTTCATTTGGAACGTGAAGCCCTTCAATGGTTCTATTGGTACATCAAGGATCATGAAGAGCCCCAATGGATAGACTTTTACCAACTCCTTTTGGACCGATTTGGCCCTAGTGGTTTTGATGAATTCATAGGAGCACTCAACAAACTTTGTCAGACTGGCACTGTGAGAGAGTATTAGAAAAAATTTGAGAAATTAGTCAAGCGCATAGAAGGATTTTTAGATTCCTTATACAGGAGTTGTTTTATCAGTGGTCTTAAAGATACAATCCGATCCGAGGTTAACATGTTCTATTCCAACACAATGATGGAAATACTCAGGTTGGCTAAGTTGGTGGAGGACAAGATATGGGCTCAACAACTCCCCAAATCCACTTTTGTTCCATTCCAAAATATGGTTTCCCAAAGAAATCCAATCCCTCCAACTCCTACACCCACTCCTATCAAGCATTTGTCTAAAGTAGAGGTGCAGGCACGTAGGGAAAAAGGAATTTGTTATAATTGCAATGGGAAATTCACCCGGGGACATCAATGTACTGAACCAAAGCTCTATCCCTTGGATTTGGTTTCTTCGCTTGCACTTGAAATTTGTGAAGCTGCTTAGGATCCAGTAGACAATTAGGTCGACATTCAACAACCACATGTTGACCCTCATTCTCATGACGAACACCCCAAGATATCTCTCCATGCATTAGTCGGAGTCACCGCCCCACAAACCTTGTAGTTCAAGGGTTTCTTCAAGAATATTTCTCTTATAATACTCATTGATTCTGGAAGCACCCATAACCTCATTGACCCTCAGATTGCCAAACAAGCTGATAGTTTTTTCCATCCTTGCTCCATCTTTAAAGTCACAGTTTCCAATGGGAGCACCTTACCTTGCAAAGGAAATTGTTGCAAAGTGTGTATCTCTATTGGAGATTATAACTTGCGCTCTAACATGTTTTCCATGCCTCTAGGTAGATGTGATGTGATTTTTGGAACTCAATGGTTACGCACACTTGGACCCATCTTATAGGATTTCACTGAACTATGGATGCAATTTTTAGTCAATAGGAACAAACACAAATTCAATTGCTTACAACCAGGTTCTCTCATCATCATCAGTTCCCATTGCATGGAAAATCTCCTTAAGACGAATTCACATGGTTTCATTGCTCAGATCCATTTCATTCAGATGCAACCTTCAATAGTCTCAACTACTCCCTTGGATCTTTCATTTCAATGCACCTTTCAGATGCCTTATTTTTCCAAGCTCTTCACTCTTCAGAGTGATGCTTATGACAATGGACTTGGGGTTGTCCTCTTCCATGATGAACATCCCATTTCCTTCACCAACAAATCCAATTCTAGCAATAATTTATCCACCTCTACACATGAGAAGAAAATGACGACTATTTTGCACATAGTACAGAAGTGGTGGCCATCTCTCTTAGAGAATCCTTTTGGCATCAAGACTAATCACCAGAGTTTCAAATATTTCCTCGAACAATTGGTATCACCCCCAACACAACAGAAATGGGTTATCAAACTTAGGGAATATGACTATAAGAAGGCTCAAGACAATCTTACAATGGATGCTCTTTTCGACACATTTGATGCCCATGTTTCTCTTTCAGTTATTTCTATGCCTATTCCAACTTGGTAACACTCTATTCAACAAGGCTATGTCAATGAATCCTCATTATCTAAAATCATCCAACAGTTGGCCAGTAACCCTTCTATGGTACCATATTCCTCTTGGGATGGATTTTCTCTAACATACAAGGGTCATCTGGTCCTTCCCCAGAGCACAGATCTTAAACATGTGGTATTTTATGAACTCCATGCTTCTCCATCAGTAGCGCACTCTGGGTTCATCAAAACATATGAGCTGGGGCGATGTAAATTCTTTTGGAAGGGGGTGCAAAACAAAATTCAACATATGGTTTCCAAATGTGTTCCTTTTCAGCACCACACGCGTGAAACTACACTCCATCCATATACCACCTCTTCAATCACACAAATTTTCATGGACCAGATATTCGTTCTTCATGGAATCCCTTATTCCATTGTCTCAGACTACAACACAACTTTCACAAATCATTTTCACCTCACTGACACCAAAATTCATATGATTTTAGTTTATCACCCACAAATAGGTGGTCCAACTACAGTCGTCAACAAATATTGGGAAACTTATCTTCGTTGTTTCACCTCTGAAGAACAACATCAGTGGGAAAAATGGCTCCCTCTCTCTGAATGGTGGTACAATAATTCCTACCACACTGCATCTAAAGTGACTCCATATGAAGTAGTTTATCGTTGCACACCTCCAATAATCTTTCCATCCACCCCCAATAGTTCACCAGTTTTAGCGGTTGACATGGTTCTGTTGCATCTGCAACAATTTCCCAAAATTCAAAAAAATTTGGGACCCTCCTTTACTTTGAATTAGTCAATTCTTTTCTTGATTTCAACCTATTGATTTTGGCCTTTGGGTTTTTGAAGCGTCTTCTCGAAATTGGGTTGCTATCAATCGATTGGTTTCTCCTCATTTAAATGTTTAAGGAATCCCATCTTTAATTGAGCTCCTCGTCGACTTGCAAAATCCTTCAAAACCTTCTTGTATCGGGATTTAATTCATTTGACGAGCCTGCTGTTGTGGGTGTTTTTCAACTCTTGATCGTTTTTGGTCACGCCACCATTGTGGGCGGATTTCCTTTTCCGCGCCGACTGTTGCGGAGGTTGTTTACTTTGTTTTACCGTTGCAGGTGGTTGTTGTGTTCTTTATGTTTCTGGTGATTTTTATTCCGCGTCGGGAGAGGTTGAATACTTCCGTGGCCGATGTTGCAGTCCGGGTTGTGGTTCTGAGCACTGCCATTGCGAATCAATGTAGAATTAGACTTGCCTCAACGCTCCGATGTTTGTTTGTTGTCGCCAACCTTGTAGCGGAGCACTGGGATATCTCTTACTCCTCCGTTGCGGACGACATCATGCTCCGAGCATCCGCCGTTGCGGAGGTGTCCGGGCTCTTGGTCACCCAACCAAGGTATCCGCCGACGCCCGATGTATGGTTCTCATTCGTGCATTATTTGTAGCCGTTCAGGCAATTTGGTATTGGGGGTGGTCCACCGTTGCGGAGGGACTGAAGCTCTAGTCTCCCGACACCGCTTTCGTTTCATGCCTGATTTAATTGCTTGCACGTGTGGCATTTGTTATATATACGGTGCGACAGTCGGGGGATTTTATCATTTTATTTTATTGTCGAGCACTGTCACGGTGAGTTGAGCTATCGTGTTTTGAGCCGAGAGAAGGTCTAGCTGTCACTGTACCAGCTTCCAGGTGGCGAGGGTAGAATTCCAACCGTCATCAGCTTGATCATTTCGCCAGTTTTCCAGGTAGGTGCTCTCGTTTCCATTTGCGTTTGAATGTTTCTTGATTTTCTACCGTGGTTAGGGTTCCCGGCGTTTTTTTTTCTCGTCCAGCTAGGATTTAAGCTTGTCTAGGTCGGTTATTATCTTAACCTAGGGTGAGGGGGGGCATTTTTAACCTGTTAAGCCGATTAATTTCCGCCTATTAGTCATTGCTTGCGTGCAAGGGTTGAAAGGTTTTAGGCGCAGACGGCCGTTACGCTGTCTACGCCAGGCCTTGCTGCGCGGCCATGATAGACAAGGAGTGGTCGGGGTTGGAGTATTGCTTTGGGGAGTCTGGTGGGCGATTATTTCCCTAAGTGCTTGCCAGGGGTTTTGAACCCAGGCTGTTTTTCCCGCGTGATTAGGCGCAGTTCCGTCGAAGAATTCATTGGTTTGCCGGGGGGGGGGGGGCACTGGGTTGTTGAAAGAGATTTTACGGTCGACAGTGTCGCTCCTTCGCTGCTCCAGTCGCAGCCTGTGTTGATTGTGAAACCCCTAGCAGTCCTTTTGGTTCTCGTCGCTTGAAAGCCCTAGCCTGTTAAGGGGAGGTTTTGCCATTTGTAATGCGTGGGTTGAGAGCAGCTCGGGTGGTTTTCCATGGGAATAACCAGGGCAGAAAGTAAATGTTTACTGAACGATGTATGGTCAGGGTAATGGAGCTTTTCCATCGTAGGACGCATGAGTCGTCATTAGTCTCGCGTGTGCTGAGCTCTATAGTTAAAATGTTGACTGTCGCGAACCTTCACTCTGTTTGTTAATGAAATAGATTAATGGCAAAGTATTGCACATTGCACATAATATGCTAGTTTGTTTGTATCGTTACCATGCGAAAAGTGGCATATTGCAGTTTTATGTAGATTTCATGCTAACACTAATATGACTGATAAACTTGCTGCATGTAGAATAGATCATAAGATGGTTCATTCATAAGGCATTGTAAGGTTCAATAATATATGTATTAGTTGCATGGGATAACAGCACGTTACACAATACTGTGCACTAGTGCGGTTACTCAATATGAGGAACTTATATTTGATTTTATTGAATGGACACGATTATGATACATTTGAGGAAGGATAAATTGATGCACAACGTCACAAATTCAAACTGCTTAAATGTCATAATTTTTTACATTGCAGGACGAACTCACAATGTCCAGAAGGCAGAAGAAGAAATCCCCAGCAGCGGAAGAAGTATCAATACCCGAAGCAGAAACAAAAACTGAGTACATCTATGAGGACACCCAATGTGTCATAGGGGTTGAACCTGAATATAAATGGGGAGACATATACAGGTTGATTTCCCGTGGGGAATTCCTAGACATGGGTCTTGAGGAAGCACCCATTTACACAAATATAGAAAAATCTACCATTATGAAGGTCGCCACCAGGCTAGAGCTGTTTCCATGCTCGAAAGTGATGAAATGGATCCCACCACACACCAACCATGACACAATGCTTATGTGTAATGTTGAGGGTTAGGGCTATGCTGCATTTAGCCCTGGATACGTGGCCTTAGCTTACCATCTGCCTGAACCTCAGGTCTTCTTGTCCAATGAGTGGTTGGACAACCTCAGAATGGATTTATTAGAAACCATGAGGAGAATGCTATTACCAGGGAAGCTCTATAGACATAGAGCAACTGAAGATTATGACACAACCAGCCTTAGAGCCCCTTATAGATTCATAGCCTTAATGCTAAATAGGATTTTCGGGAGGGCTAATGGCAGGTTATTCAAATTTGAATGGATACCCCTAATTTTCTATGTGGCAACAGAAGGAACGATCTTCAATTGGGCCAGCCTGGTATCGAGTAGTCTCTCCTCTTGTGTAGCTGCAGAAAAAGGAGGAGAAGCCCGGAAAAGATCTGAGTTTTATATGAGCTCGATTCTGATAGATTGCATACTCTGTAACCAACCTTTCCCAGGCCTCCAGTGTGTATGGGATAGGGACAGAATGCCTATTTACTCAGCTTACAAACCATTATGGGATCATTTGTACCACGGTCACTACCAAGAAGTATGTGAGCAATTTATTATGCCATTATACAAGCTCATCTTCCGGGGGGGATGTGATTGTATGTCTGAAGATGCCATGCAAGTGATTGAAGAGTATGGAGATTATTTCCTGACCGAAAATGGCATGTATATTAGAATGTATGGGGGATCAAAGACACCCCATCTACTGCCAAAGTATGCCATGGATTATATAGTCCACAAAGAGGCAGTAAGACAAGTGTTTATTGACGGTATTGGTCACTTCTTGTTTCAGAAAAATAAGGCTGCCTATCCACCTCTACCATTTAAGCTAGGAAGCTACAATTTCGCCAATGTGAAGCAAGCTGTAGAATTTGTAGTGGAGCTTGGGAAGTTCCGCTTTGGCGAGATGACTTTCAGATGAAATGACACTCATAGAAAAGTAGCAAAACACTGCAGGAAACATAAAGTATACTTCGAATACAGCCATCATTACGATAAAGACGAATCCGTCTATAGGAATGCCCCTAACATGGAAGAACTCAAGAAAATATTCAAGCCGAGGAACCCCACCAAGGGTGGGAAAGGATCTGAACAAGATAAAGCTGAGCAAGCTAAGGTTGAAGAAGCAGCCAAAAGAATAAGAGAGGAGGCTCAGAGGCTGGAAGATGAGGCTACAGAATGGATGCTAAAGGGAGAAGAAGACAAGAGGAAAGCTACCCAGGAAGTAGCTGAATGAGCCAATGAAGCAGCCAGAGAAACAGAAGAAGCTGCTAGGCAAGCAGCCGAAGAAGCCCAGAGAAATTTAGACAAAGAACTGTGAGAGCAGGAGGCTGAACAGATTAAGTTGACGCAACAGCAAGCTCCCGGAACATCATCAGGGCTGAGTCAGGGAGAGGAAAACCCCGAGGTGCAGGTCCCTCAAGTGCCCACTACCATCGAAGCTGCTGCCCCTATGATTCAGCTGGTACCCTTTGTGCAGGAAAAAGGTGAATAAATCCCTAATTTCAGCATCGTATATTATGATAGGGCTACTAAAAGAATAATGAGGAGAACAGAAAGAAAGGTAGGGGCAGAAGAAATGGCCAGCAAAACGATAAGGGCTGGGATAGCAGTAATACATGCTTCATAGGATAACATAGACAGAATGATGATTGAAATAGAGTCATCCAAGAAGACCTCCTCTCAGCTTAAGGACACCCTGAGAAAAGAAAGGGAAGAAGGCAATAGACTTAAGAGAAAATATGAACATGTGCTGAGAGAAATGGAGGCCACAAAGAGTGAAATCTGCGCCATCTAGGTAGAAGCACAGGCCAAGGAAACAGCACATGAGGCTCTGGAAAGTGCACAACAGGAAATCCAAGACTTAAAGAATGAAAAGGAGCAGTTGAAGGTAAAGATAGAAGACCTAGAAGCGCAGCAGTCTATTATATATGAGTCCAATTCCGCATACGTTAGAGGACTGAAAGAGTAGTTGGAAGCAGCAAATGAACAACAGGTTGATCTACATCCAGTTAAAGAACACATCCTGGCCCAGAAAGCTAAAGTGCTACACCTGCAAACTGCTCTAGAAGAAGAAAGATGCCAGGTCCTCCAGATTGATAGCCGACTTGAAGAAATCTTGGAAACAGCTTCTTATTTTGTTGACAGGTCCCAAGAAATCCTCAAAGTATTAACTACAAGGATAGCAAGGGTAGAGAATGAAGAGGAATTCCCAGCTTAGCTACCATCCAAGGATAAACAAGCCCTTAAACGGGACCATGATCTGATAGAATTCGCTATCAATACTGCAGAAGAATTCCAAAAAACTGTCAAGAAGACCAAAGGAGTATGCGTAGAATTCTTCAGGAGAGCCCTGGTTACCTACAACAGATGTCAAATAGAAGCCGAGCAGAGGCTATATGAGTTCCCTGATCATGATGCATTTGTAGAAATGTTGTAGAAAGGACAGCAAGATGAAGAAGCCAGAGTACAATGCATCAAAGCTATTGATGATCAAATGCTGAAAAATGAAATATGCCATACAACCGGCAGTATACAGCTCTTAGAAGAGCAGGTGCGTTTGAACACAGCCAGGGTAGAGGCCATTAGAAACCAGGATGAAAAGTTTGAGCTAAACATTCAGTTTTTGGAGCCGAGCTTGTCTGAAGATCTCGCTGCTGAAACAACAGCGTGGAAGAAATTCTTGGGAAACCAAGAGGAACCCTCCTCAAAAGAGGACCGGCCAACCTTGTTGTAATTTAATACTTTTGTAAAAGGCTTTGTGAAAAAGATGGAACGTTGGGAAGACAAAAGGGTTGGGAAGCCCAAAGGTCACTTTGGGCAGCCCAACCAAATTTTTGCTTTTGTATAAAAATAGGAAACATAGAGAAGAGAAAGGGAATTTTTCCAGCAAGAATGGAGGAGATATTGTAAGAAGAACTACTTCCTTTTGCAATAAAATATTTTAGTTTGCATGTTGGAGAAAGGGTTGTGAAGTTTCCAAATGTTGTACCATGGGTGGCAGGAAGATGAACTACTTTAATTTTCAGCTTGTGTCCATGAATCGTGAGATCGTTCTAACCTTATGACCTATGTCTTGTTGGATGATTTCCGATTTAATTTGTGGAAAATTCACCTGGAGTAATGTATGTGGCTCATATAACAATTGGCTATCTGGTTGTTAGAATATTTTCTCATTCATGTGCTGTAAACTTAAATATCAGCTATCTGTAAATTTGTTTATCATACATGGAAATAACACATTACTCACAAATAATTATTCTTTTGGCTCCCTAGGGATAGATAGTTAGTTGTTTTAGATAGTTAGTTGTTTTTCTTCATGGTTGCATATGTGGTTTAGGTGTTTGTGAACCTAAGACGAGAGGTAAGAACCTGCGCAGCACATTGTGTAGTTCCACGCATCTTTATCACCCCGCACAATTAAGATAGGCATGTGCATTGCATATATTAAGTCAAAAATACAAATTCCGGTGGACCGGGCCGCAACCGGTAAACCCTTGTGTTACTTTGACCTACGGTAGCCGGACCGTAAACCGGATGGATTCCCTATACCAAACAGTCAAAGGGCTAGTTGGGAACATTGATTGGGGAGAATCCTTTACTATTGCCGCTTGTGAACTTCCGGGCCTCAACAGGTTCTTTGAAACTGAAATCATATTCTTCACCTCTTGCAGGACAATATTCACATGGAAAAATCCCGCATGAAACAATAGGATGATCAACACAATTCTGAGCACACTTTTCAAGTTGGTGGTATGGTCTTTCTTCATATACAACATTACAAGCAATCCTCCTTTAAATACAAAGGGAATCAAACACTCACTCCAAAGATCTCTGGCCCATATCTAGTTCTTCAAAAGATTGAGAATGTTTCTTATAAAGTGGCACTTCCTCCTTCTCGCATTCAGCAAGTGATCGGCATCAACATTAGTGCACAAATTGTTTTACCAGAATGGGATAATGAAGGATCCATCACATAAAATTCAGAGGCCATCCTCAATAAGTGCACTTGTCAGCTTATCTCTCAGTCCATCACAAAGGTCTTCAATTCAGTGGCCCAACATGCAACCAGTGGATGCTACATGGGAACCGCTCCTTCATATTCAGCAACAGTTTCCACATCTAAAGCTTTTAGAGCAAAGATTTTTCTAAGAGGGAGGGGATGTTAAGAACCCATGTCAAACCCCCCCTCTTTATTTTTTTGTTATATTTTGTTGGATGCATATGCTTTGTAATTCATCCCATTGGTATGATGTATTATCCCACATTCATGGGGAGTAAGTAATAGTTGTTAAGTCATCCACTTAATAGGTTGAATATCCCACATTCATGTTGAGTAATAGTTTTTTAGATTAGACTTAGTATATAAGTATGTGTTGAGGCCAATGAAATCATCAAAGAGTTGTTTTGTATTGAGCTTGCTCCCTCGAAGTGGTCCGCGATCAATAAAATCTCTTTTGTGCTCCAATATTTCTGTTATATCATGCATTTTGATTGTTCATTGCAGGAGGTTTACCATAGTGGGACTCAAGGATATCAGCTCATTCTCAATTTGATGTCCTCTCATATCATATGTATTTCCAAAAATCTCTTCAAGCTTTTTCCTCACTTCATTAATTGATGTCCATCCACCAATATGGAAGAGGAGGTCTCTTGAAATGCTCAGACACAAAAGACCACAGGCTTCATCCCTCCTGTTGTGCCATTTAATTTTCTCTGTAGCTACATTGGGATATTCCTTAGTTTCCATGGTCACCCTGTAGAGACATTTCGCTCTCAAAAATATCTAAATCTCATATTTCCACTTAAAGAAATTGAATGGAGTCAAGATGATCTTCTAAGATTGGTCCATAACTCAGTAACTGTGCCCTCCAGTCAG
>LPNX010546318.1:83288-93963 GCA_001517045.1 Pseudotsuga menziesii | reverse complement strand
TGATAAGAAGACTCTACTGATTAGAATTAGGAGTAGGAATAGATAGGAAAATAAGCTCTTAATATGAGCAGCTAGGTCATTTTCAGTTGTTTTCATGAACAAGAAAAGAGGGCTACAGGCAGGTTGCAGTGGATCAGTTATAAAAGACAAACAACTCCATGCCCAATGGAAAACTAGAAGATAGATTTAATTCTTATTTTTCAGGAAAAGGAATTTTGGTCTCGGGTTCTTGGTACCTCACAGGGAGGTTCCCATCCCCGAGTTAGAGCCAGATGTTATCTCCTAAATAAATTAATTTTCAATAGGTCCACTCAGATAATTTATTTTTGCATAGTGATGAAGATTTCAAGGCATATTATTATAGATCTTTTGATGATTAACAAATTTGGAATGCATGGTGTGCTATTTGTTCAAAATTTTGAAAGTTTTAGCTTCCGGTGGCTTAGGAGAAGGTTCCAGCTATTCATTAACCATCGAAAAGCCATATTTCGGCATAGGACCACGTTGTTGTTCAGGATTAAGCACCCTTGTAACCTATGGTTTGGGGTTACCAACTTACTACAAACCTTGCAGACAATCAGATTTAATAGAGAACAAAAAGGAAATAGGAATAAAGTCTTGACTTACCCATTTACTGACAGTTGATCCAAGCTTGATCTTCTTCCTTTCCTCTTCTCTCCAAAGCTTCCAGGGAAGCACCTCCTTCACCTGTCAAGAGAAAATTCTCCAAGTACTATCTTATACATGTATATATGATAGGTTAGAAAAACCATATACCTAGTACATAATAAAAAATATTCATTAACCATAATACATGAAAGAGACTCAACACAATGTTGGAAGAAGAATTATCTTTATTAACAATCAGTGAATGAGATAAGAGTACAACCCAGCTTCTGAGACAAGGACTCCTCTGCAACCAAAGGACTCTGAGTTCTGTTGCTCCAAGACTTCTGAAGATATACCACCAGCATAACTTTTCTCTCCAATCTTGATTGATTAATGCCCTCCCTAAGGCCTCTATTTATACTTTGGGAAATAGAGTAGTTTCAAAGGTTGAGGAGGTTGAAACAGTTAGGATAGTTAATGATTAAGGCCCAACTAATCTCCATTAATCGTGCTTTATATTTTTAATGTTGAATCAAGATGTATGCGATTATTGATATAGGCAACCCACGTATGACATGCGATTTTCTTAATGAAAACCCACGTACGCTGATGTATGTGGGTTGCAATGTAGTAGTCATGTACATTACACAAGTTGTCAATGGAAATAGTCATGTACATATGCAAGTTTCAATGACTATAGTCACGTACACAACTCAACACTTAGAAAAATAATATGGCAAGCTGGTTCAAGGGTACATGCATCTCAAGTCATGCCCATCTATAGTGTTTTGGAAAACTTCAATCCTAATATGTCATTTTGTGTACCAACATAAGGAATGTTGGCACTCGGATGGAGAAGTGCCATTTGGGTTGATAGCAGATGCCCCCTAATGTGTGAGGTCAGAGAGAAACGATGGCCCGAAATACATTATAATCATTATCTTGGATAATTCGGAAGTCCAATGGAGCAGAGCTAGTACCTAAAACAAATACATAATAATGTCATATACAAAGTCATATCTGAGAATGCTATGTTCAATATACTGGAACACTAGCTCCTTTACAATATCTGAGTACATCATATGGTATGGGTACAAGACCATGTATATTACAAAGGTGGATCGAAGCCAAAATATACAATAATGATGAGTATTCAAAGATCTGGAAGTTATGTAAGTGATCACAACATAATCTTGCGCAACTTAGTCCATGAATATGAACCTAAGGTCTTCGTCAAAAAATACCAAAGAATCAGTACAATCCAAGCCATGTGAATAGACGTTATTAAAGTCGAACATGGATAGGATTCAACATATTGTCAACCAATAGGTGATAATTGACAACTGAAGCAAAGGAATTCACCAATAATGAAAGTGAATCCTAGGGCACGATCATCAAAACTCTAGGTCTTTCTCATCAGGAAGTGCTAATGATAAACCATACTGTGATGAGGAAGGCAATAGATCCTCCAACGAATCACAAGAGTGACTAGGAACTGGGTAAAGGAAGGAAAATGCAAGTAATAACAGATAGGACAATGAGGGAATCAGGATAAAGATCAGATACCGAGTTAAATCCTTGAACATTGAGCACGACACAAAGATGACCCAAGGCAGCTTTTAACTTTGCAGATAGTACAACTAGAATTATCTGTCATGTAAGAGACATGATCAGATTCCCCAGGCATAACTGACAAGAGGAGGAGTAAGAAACTCAAAGTCACATAGCTGAACTGAAAGTGAACACTGAGACATGGGTATCAGAAAAGACATAGAGTGCTATGTTCAAGGAAGACATGCCACCACTAACTAAGAACCAAAAGAAAACTTCTTCCTTATCTTCCCTGTTAAATTTTAATGAGTCTAGGAAAGTCAACTCAAGTCTCTCTTCATTTTTTGAGAAGCTTGAAGAGAAGAGGGAATAATGCTTGATAGTATCACTAATTCATGGATTTTATGAGCCTGAACTAGTACATGATCACTTGGTGTTTTCATGTTTAGAGAGTCTGAAAACTCCAAAGAAGACTCCACCGGGGTCTTTTTTCACCCAATTTAGTCCCCTGAGGCCAAAAAAGTATAAAACATACCACAAAAGAAATTTCTTAACTCCCATAGAAGAAAAGGTGAACATTTTTCGTACTTAGTCAGGGAGGTCTGAAAAAAGTTAAATTACCACCTACCCAATGCTCCTTCGAGAGAAACATATAGCTTGAGTTTTATGAGTGTGAAGGAGAGCAATATCACTCGGAAAGATCCATTTGAATACGAGAAATGGGGCTTACAACAATAAACTCAATGCTTTGTTCTTGGTGTTTAACGAGCATGACAAAGACATGAAGTACACTTAGAATCTTTTCCATGTTTAGGTCAATAGCACGAAAAAGAGAAAACTGAGCTCATACTGGGTGTTCCTTTTCCGTAAATTTAGTTCCTCAAGTCCAGAAAAGTGACAAAACCTATACCTGAGAATACTCTTCTCAATTCCATAGAAAAGAGAGTGATCATTTCTTGTATTATTCCACATGGTCTGAGAAAGAGATAACCTACCACCAATGTGGATGCCCATTCACATATTCTTAACAATCTTGAATGGACAAGTTTACTCGGTAGTCAATTCTATTTTGAGGAGTTAGAACTAAGACTAAAGAAACTCCATAAGTGTGGGGAGTCTTATAAAGGAATAGCTTATAAAAAGATACCAAAATGAGGCTGAATTTGGCGTGAAAGATATCTAAGAAGACTCCCCTGAACCTATGACAGCTGCAGCATGATTATCGAAAGACAATGAGTAGGTTCTAAATAAGGATACTCATGGGGGGAAAGTCCTATCCACAGAAGAACAATGGCATAAACGAGGAACTAATGGTTAAAGATACCATAGTCCATGGTCGAAGTGTTAATGCTAGGATTAAGATGGATTAGATATAAAAACGCATGTGAAATGACCAAAAAACCATCCTATATGAGCGAAAAAATAAATTTAAACGACCATAAACCTGTCACATGGAAGAAAATATATGGCATTAGTTTGATTTTATATATATAAAATATGAAATATAGGGAAAAAAACCACTTTGAAAATAATTTTTCTATAAATAGTTCAAAATATAAATAAAAAACTCACCATTTTTTTTAGCCAAAATAGACAAGTTTAACCTCTACCTTTGATTGCTCGGTGTGGTCGACTCGGTGGAAAATTCTCGAAACTGCAAGTGCCAGGTAAAACTACACTCCATGCTCTTTCATTTGATCCAAGCAAATTTCATTTTTTTGCCCAATTTTTATATTTTCCAATGCCCTCAAAGCATGAACGCTGTGTACGCGGGTATGGTATATCAAAATTCGCATACAAGCATTCTGTATGTGGGTTTCCTAAAGGAAAGTCACATATAGTACGCAACATGTCCAAAGGACAGTTGCGTACACTGTGCGAGGTATAAAAATATTGTGTAGGGTCAAAAAATCATTTTTTTATATGAATCTAATGGTTTAAAATGGCTTGTTTATTAGATTGAAATATGGTGCTTGAGTGGAGGGAGAGGGAACATGAAGACATGGACCAAGAATCTCTACAAGATGCCCCCATGGTAAATGTTTTACAGCAAAGTGGGTTATTGAAATTCTTCTGTACCTCACCTATACGGTCAAATGTCCTCCTATTGGAGTTTTTGACAAACTATTGGGATCACGACCTTGCTATGTTTGACCTTCAAGGTGAGTTTCTAGAGGTTACTTTGAAACATGTCTATTTTATCTCCGGTTTATCACGATGGGGAGCTCTAATGAACTTGGAAGGTACCAGCAGAGGCAGTGACATTCTAAGTGTACAGAACTATATAGATATATACTGCAAGCTTGGCACTCAAAAGAGGAGTAGCTGCATCCCTATTGTTCATATTCTCAACTTTCCTTTATAGGTATTGGTGAGCACTATAGTGAGGGTTGTAGGGTCATCATCACTTCACCTTGCAACTCAGAACCAAATGAGACTTGTGGCGGACTGTATATAGGGAGCTCTATATGACTGGTGTTCGGGAGTAATCCTAATAATGAGGAAGCAGTTCTCAGACTGCAAAAGTGGAAGGTAGAAATTTTTTGGTTATTCCAACATATTGGTAGCCTTTTTCTTTGAGAGGGTTCCCGGTTTGAGTCCCGCAGTACCATTGCGAGTTCATTCTCCCCATCAACCTAGACTAAGTAGGTGGGGAGAGATCTTCCTTCACTAGGGAGGTGGTGGATTAGTCCAGAGCATATACAACGATGAATTCTATTTTTTATTATTCTTGCACATTGATCTAGGAACAAATAATCAATCTCATCAAGAAATAATCAACAAATAACTCATGAAATGGTGTTAATCAGAATCGGAATTGGTTTCCTCTCTGTATATTTAATAAACAATGAATTGTTAAAATAACAATGTCAAGCAATAGCTTGAATGAGTGAGGAATTCTAATACCTAAGGAGGCAATTCAAAATCAATGAGTGAGTCTGGCTTAACTGACTGTCAGCCATTCAATCACACTCAGTTAACCACTTGACCAAAACCCTAATTGACTCACCAAACCCTAACTGAAGTCAAAGTGCAATAAATGACTTAATCTCAACTGAAGGAGATCAAACACATGTCATAGCAAGCCAACCATCAAGTGCTAGTGCTACATGACTTCAATGAACCCCGATGAGATTAACTGAAGCTGAACTGATCATCAGAAGTTGGTGGATGCGCCCCTGTTGACTCTAGATCATTAAATAATATTAAATAATATATTTAATGAGAGTAGGTGCCTTAATTGACTAGTTGAACTGATTGTAACCACCAGTTAGCAATTAGGTGCATTAATATCACTCAGATCACCACAAGAGTGCTCCAGTTAGCCTCCTTGACTGTAGGAGAAGTCTAAGTTAGCCTCCTTGACTGTAAGTAGGTGTGGGTGTGACTGGATGATGGCAATTAATGCTCCACTAATTTTAATTAATGTCAATTATACTGAGGATAGTGGTTTAACTAGACCAATTTGACCAAAAAGAGTGTGTATGATGGTAAATGTCTCCAACACCCCCCCTTAAGCTATACTCAGGAAGAGTTAGAAAACATAGATGCATAAAAATACTAGGGCCCCGGAAACTAAGGCCATAGGTCACCCTGTACAGTGCTGAAGCTGAAACAATGCTCAAAACAAACTAAGTGAGGAAAAGAGGGAAAACCCAGTGGGGAAAACCCCCCCTCAAGCTGAACACTGAAAGTAGTCTGGATCACCCTGATGAACTCACCCCCAATAGTGAACGGAGGTAAGTGAACTTATTTTCTAAAAATCTCTTGGTGAAGATGTCTGCAATCTGCTCATCAGTCGGGCAGTATTGTAGAATGATGGTTCTGTCATGCACTAGTTCCCTAATGTAGTGCATGTGAATCTCTACATGCTTGGTCCTTTTCCTGGTAACTGGATCTATGGATATATTAATAGCACTCTGGTTGTCACAAAATAGGACAGTGGACAAAGTACTACCAAGATCAAACTTTGAAAGAATGCCTTGCAACCAAACTGCTTGGATGCAAGCATTCACCGCTCCTCGATACTTGGCCTCTGCTGAAGATAGTGCTATGGCAGCCTACTTTTTGCTTGACCAACAAATAGGGACACCACCAAACATGAATACATATTTGTAAGTTGACTTCCAATCAATACAATCACCCACCCAATCAGAATCTGTGTATCCAACCAGCTCTAGCTCGGAGTCTGCAGCATAGTGAATGTCGTAGGTCCTGGTTCCCTGAATATACTGGAGGATCCTCTTGGCTGCCTTCCAATGAAGATCATGAGGCTGCTGCATGTATATTGATACAGCATTCACGGCATAAAAAATATCAGGCCTAGAATGTGTCAAGTACAACAAGCTACCAATCAGTTGTTGATAGATAGTGCAGTCCATGGGAGGTGTGTGTTTTCCTTCTTCAAGGCTGATCCCTGAAAGGAAGGGGAATGGTGCAGGCCTAAATTCAGCCATGTTAAACTTGACTAATAGTTCTGAAGTTTATTTGTACTAAGTGACCATAATCCCATCGGAATTTTGCTCGATTTCGAGCCCCAAAAATTGTCTTAGAAGCCCCAAATCACTCATTTCAAAGGCATTGTGGAGAGCAATTTTGATGGCTGAAATGGAGGCAATTGTGCTACCTGTGATCAGTAAGTCATCAAAATATAAAAAAATTATAATTATATGACCATCATGTTTCTTTAAATACACATTTGTATCTGATCTACATCTCTGAAATTTTTGTGAGAGAAGGAAGGCATCCATCTTGGAATACCACTCTCTTGGGGCCTGTTTTAACCCGTATAGTGACTTCTTTAGATTGCAAACCAAAGATGGATCAGTGATGTAGCCATCATTATAATTCATGTATATCTCCTCATGAATATCTCCATGCAGAAAGGCTGACTTAACATCCATGTGATGCACCTCCCAGTGCTTGAGTGCTGAAATAGCCAAAACAAGGCAGATGGAGTCCATTTTTGCAACCGGTGCAAAGGTCTCATGGTAGTCCACTCCTTGGATCTGAGAGAAAAAAATTTCTACCAGCCTTGCCTTATATTTTTATATTCTTCCATCAGTAGCAACCTTTTTCCGAAACACCCACTTGCATTGAACCAATTTCCTTCCCGGAGGAAGAGAAACTAGCTCCCAAGTAGTGTTTTTTGAAGAAAATTCATCTCTTCATCCATGGCAACTTGCCATCTCAGATCATTCCGAGCATGGTAGTAGGATTTTGGATCTGAAATAATCATCAAATAGCAATTTTCATACAGAAAATTATCAGAACCAAAGAGCGCAATACCTTCTCTTTGGAAATCAGACCGGGTTCTCCTTGGATCATCCGGATTTCCAATGTTGTCTCCTACGGAGGAGAGTATCTGTTGGGCCCATGTAAGAAGATGATTTTGAAATTCAGGTTCTGATTCAACATCTGATTATTGCTGCACACTAATATCAGAAATCAGAGGATCCAAATCAGGGTCATCACCCCCAATTTCATCATCCAAATACTCAATAGAATAGGAAGGAAATTCAGCAGTTTTCTCCTTCACTAGTTCCACCTCCTGAAGAGGCTCATCGAACTTGACACTTATATCGATGATGATATGTTTGGTATTGATATCCAGAAGCTTGAATCCTTTAGATTCATCAGGATACCCAATAAACAGACATTCTATGCTTTACGGTTGCAAAGCCCTTCTTTTATCAAGAGGAATTCGGGCCCATGCAGTGGACCCAAACACCCGTAGGTTCGACACATCCGGCTTGTGTCCAAAGTATGCTTTGAAAGGAGTCTTTCCTTTCATGGATGAGTGTGGAACCCTGTTTTGAATGTATTCTATAGCATGCATGGCTTTATCCCACAAATTTGCAGCAAGCTTCTTTGACTCCAACATACAGGTGGTCATCTCCTTGAGAGACCGGTTCTTCCTTTCCTCTACTCCGTTCTGTTGGGGAGTGTAGGGAATTGAATGCTGGACCTGAATACAAATTTGGGAGAACATGTACAAAAAATCATTAATAACATACTCCCATCCATTATCAGATCTCAAGATCTTGATATTAAGCCCAAAGGCATTTTTGATCAAGGCCTTCAATTCAGAAAGTTTTTCACATACTTCTAATTTATTTTTGAGAAAGAAAACCCATGTATACCTTGAAAAATCATCAATAAAAGTAAGGAGTTATCTTGATCCATTCATGGATGTGATAGGCATTGAACCGCTGATATCAGAATGTATCAGCCCCAATATTCTTACAGCTCGGTTTGCCTTCCCCTGATCAAACTTGTGCTCAGGGTGTTTTCCAATCACACAGCCCTTGCAGACTATCGTGGTTGCCTTGATGACTGGGAGGCCTTCAACCATGGATTTTTTCTGTAATTGCTGCAAATATTTGAAATTAAGATGGCCAAACCTCTCATGCCATAGCCTACTAACCTCATTTCCATGAGTTAGCAGTGCAGTGGGCTTTGCATCTGCAACAAAGTGAGAGAACTCATAGGCTTTTGCATGATGATTTGCAAGGACTTTTGCAATGAGTTTCCTGGATGCAATTTCTGTTATCTCAACATCATCTGGGCTGAAAGAGACTCTCTTAGGAATTCCTATATGTGTCATCTGATAGACACTAACGAGATTTGCTTCTAGAGACGATACATACAAAACATTAGAGAAAAAACCATTTTCAATACCTACAGTACCTTGTCCTTCGGAAATGATGGTGGAGTCATCTCCCATGTGGATGGGGATGGATTTGCTGGTCTCCAAGGATGAAAAGGAGTATTTTTCAGTCATCATGTGGTTCGAAGCTCCAGAGCCAATCAGCAGTGCTTTGGACTTTGAAGTGCTTTCCATGAGGGCATGACCTTTCTCATGTTGTGGTTCCCGATCTTGGTGATCTCTCCTCCAAAAGTTCTCTAGAAGATTCCTCTCAAGGAGAGATGTTGCTTCATCAAGTTGTTTCTTCATGCAGGCATGTTCAGGATGAAAACCCTGCTTGTATTAAGAACAATTGACTTTTTCTTTCCCATTGTGCCCTTTTCCTTTGTTCTTCCTTGAACCGAAATATTCATCATGCTGCTGGTTTTCAACTCTAGGCTTGGGAGCATCAAGTTTAGTTTTCTAATTTTTCTACTGCTTTCCTTTACCCTTCAGATCTTTGGGCCCTGAGACATGGAGGGCTTGATCATGGGAAGATCAGATGATACCCATCTGGACAAGCTTGTCATGTTCATTAATTAGGGACTCAATGAAGGCATTGAGTGTAGGCAACTTCCATCCGGGGGTTGTGAGCTTCCCCGCACGGAATGTAGAAACAAAAATTGAATAATCAGCCTAGAGTTTGGAGATAATGGAAAGGATGAGCTGATCATCCTCCTTCTCCACGTTGCATTGCTTCAAGAGTAAAACAATATGCTTAAACTTTGTAAAGAAATCATTCAGAGTCTCGAAATTGGAAGGTTGGAGAGACATGTGTTCATTTTCGAGCTGGTAAACCCTCAATTCATCATGCTTTCTGTATAGAGATTCCAATTTGTCCCATATTTCTTTCGGTGTCTTCAAATCTGTAAGATGGAAGAGAAGGTCTCGGGAAATAGAGAGGCACAAGAAATCGAAGGCTTCATCCTTATTATTCAAGAATCTTTCTTTTTCTACGGTGGATCCAGGCTCAACTTCAATGTCCATGGTGACTCTAAAAAGTCCTTTGGAGCGCAACTGAATCTGCATATAACTTTTCCATGAGTGGAAATTTTATGGAGTCAAGATATCTACTGAGGAGGCCATCTGGATGTGCTATAGAGAATGCTTCACCTGTAGAAACCTGAAAATCAAAACAGAAAGGGAAAAATAAGGTCGGACAACCTGCACATTCTAGGCTTTCATCACACCCAGCATAGTCAATCAAGAAATCTTGATCAGCAAGTTCTTTACTTGGGATATTGAGTGGTAAGCCTTGGCTTCTGGTGCAGTGCTAGAATTTTGAGCTATTGCTTACTTTTCATGGAGAAATCTGTCAAAAAGCTTGTTTTTGAGAGATACATCTTCATCCCATCATATGCTCTGATACCATATTATTCTTGCACATTGATCTAGGAACAAATAATCAATCTCATCAAGAAATAATCAACAAACAACTCATGAAATGGTGTTAATCGGAACCGAAATTGGTTTCCTCTCTGTATATTTAATAAACAATGAATGGTTACAATAACAATGTCAAGCAATATCTTGAATGAGTGAGGAATTCAAATACCTAAGGAGGAAATTTGAAATCAATGAGTGAGTCTGGCTTAACTGACTGTCAGCCATTCAATCACACTTAGTTAACCACTTGACCAAAACCCTAATTGACTCACCAAACCCTAATTGAAGTTGGAGTGCAATAAATGACTTAATCTCAACTGAAGGAGATCAAACACATGTCATAGCAAGCCAACCATCAAGTACTAGCGCTCCATGTCTTCAATGAACCCTGATGAGATTAACTGAAGTTGAACTGATCATCAGAAGTTGGTGGAGGAGCCC
>LPNX010546318.1:26620-82608 GCA_001517045.1 Pseudotsuga menziesii | reverse complement strand
ATGCATCAGTTAATGAATTTTGATTTCTTGGAATATGGTTGAATATAATAAACTCAAAATTTCTTTCCAATAACCTAACTTGCATAAACTGACGTAGTAAAATAGGGTTTCATGCCTGATAAGCTCGATTGAGCTAGGAAACCACCAGTTGAGAGTCAAGTCAAACTTCCAGCTGAGTGATACCATGTGACAAAGCATCCCATAAAAGCTCAATGACATCCCTGTATTCAACCGCATTATTAGTAGCAGGACCTAAGCAAGTGCCTCCCGAGGCAACTAACTGTCCTGAGGGTGAGTAAATTACCCATGTGGCTGAAGCCAAATTACAAGTGTGGCGACTGGCGCCATCAGTGAAACCTACAAAACACTCGGAATACATCTATGAAAACCAGTAGATGGTATAAAAAACACAAACTGGTGAACTATTGTACATAAAAAATACATACAATAAAAAACAGGAAAAAGCGCTAAGCCTAAGCATAGTACTTTTTAAAGTAGAGCCCATTTCTAGGCTCAGGCAGCTTATTCCCTTCGAAATCAGTCAATTCATATGCGCCCTTCTTCAACACCTTTGACACGACATAAGGCCCTAACCACATGGACCTAAATTTTCTTGCCCCCAGGGGTTCTTTGTCTTGATCCCAGACTAAGACAAGCTCCCCTTCAGAAAAAATCTGAGGATTAACCGATTTGTCGTATTGGATTTTTACCTTATTTTTATGAGCTTCGTTTGCAATCAGCGCATCTCTGTGCCACTCATCTAGATGTTCTAAATGTAATAAATGTTCTTCCAGCTTAGGCGTATCAGGTAACACATGAATAGCAATCTTTAAGGATGGGATTTTGCATTCGACTAAGGTAACTGCTTCCACTCCATGAACGAGTTGGAAAGGAGAAAATTCTTTAGCATTTTTCACATTGGTTCAATATGCCCAAAGTGAAGGGTACAACATGCTGTGCCAGTTGGAACAGGATGCATTAATAGTACATTTGAGAATAATCTTCAAAGTTTTATTTACAGCCTCGACTTGACCGTTTGCTTAAGGATAGAATGAAGATGAATGTTCTTGTCTAAACCCTAGCATAGTGGTCAATTTAGTCATCATACTATTTTGGAAATGAATACCATGTTTAGTGACAATCTCTTTATGGATACCAAATCGTGCGATAATTTGGTTGAAAACGAAAAAAGTTGTAGTTTCCTTGTCAGCTTTAAAGGTGGGAATTTCCTCTGCCCACTTTGTGAAATAATATACAGTGACAATGATATGTTTGTCCCCCCCAGCCAAGACTGGGTTGCACGTCACATAATCTATCCCCCACTTCGTGAAGGGGCCCACTGAGATGATGGGAAATAACGGAGCAGGATGCGACTGCATCTTTCTGGTGTAAATCTGACAAGGATGACAATGCTTCACAGCTTCCACACAATCTTCAAAGATCGTGGGCCAGAAATAACCGGCTTGTAAGATCTTCTGGGCCGTTGCTTACCCAGATAAATGACCCCCACATGCTCCACTATGGGCATCATTTAGGACAGTCCCTGCTTCTTCGTGGGTAAGACATCGACGCAAAATGGAATCTACCCCCCTACGATATAAATTATCTCTAATAATGAGGTAGTTCTTGGCATGTACGCGAAGTTTATGCTGCTCTTCCCGCAAGAAGGTTGTAGGGTACTTCAAAGTCTGGAGATAGATAATTATATCTCCGTACCAAGGGTCAGAGGTGGAAATAAAAAATATATGCTCATATGAGAATGAGTCTTCTTCAATGGCTACATCTTCCTCTACTGGAAATTCTGCAATGAGCTCAGCAAAAACTAAGGATTTCTTGGATTTGGTGGATTGGAAATCTAAGTCAAACTCTTGAAGAATGACTATCCATTTGTTGAATTTTCCTCCACCTATCTGTCAAGACAAAAAATATTGAAAAGGATTAATATCTGCCACTACCGTCGTGGTCCTCACTAAGATCTAATGACGCAACCTCTGAATAGCATACATAGCTGCCAAGTCCAACTTCTCAACATGGGAATACCTAAGTTCAGGGCCAGCTAAAGCACGACTAAGATAGTAGAAGACATGCAATTGGAGCTTATCATCCTCCTGGACTATTACTACCCCTATGGTCGACTCAGATGCATCCAGATACAATATAATATCCCAAGAGTAATCTGGAGGACGCAATAACTATGGCGACAACAAATCTTTTTTTAATGCCTCGAATGGAAGTTGTGCAATTTCATCCCATACAAATGGGGTGTCCTATTTCAACAAGTGCATGAAACCTTTAGTAATCTTGGCATAATTTACAATAAAACATCAAAGGAAATTGGATTTCCCCTGCAGGCTTTGAAGCTGCCTGATAGAACGAGGAGGAGGCAGAATTACAATGGCCTTAACTTTCAAAGGATCCACTTGAATGTCTTTGTTGGAAATAATGAATCCAAGCAGTCTCCCTGACTTGACACAAAAAATTTACTTGTGGGGATTCAAGCGAATTTTGTAGTATCTGTATCATTCAAAAATCAAACGCAAGTGATCTGGGTGATCGATCCTTTTACGAGAATGTGCTAGAATATCATCAAAGTAGGGTTCAACAATGGCTTTAATGTCGTGAAAGGAAAAATTCATTGCCCGCTAAAAGATTGTCTTTGGATTTTTCAATCCAAAAGGCATTTTATTGTATGCGAAGGTACCCCAAGGAAATATAAAAGTTGTTTTATGTTGGTCTTCCGGTTTAATTTGGATTTGATTATACCCAGAGAAACCATCCATAAACGAAAAGACTTCACTTCCCACACAAGCATCAATAATTTGATCTATAAATGGCGTGGGGTAGTTGTCCTTAGGACAGGATTTGTTTAGATCTCAAAAGTCAGTACAAATGCATATAGTCCCTTGATTTTTGTCAATAGGAATAGGGTTGGATACCCATTCTGTCAAAGCTATGGGGTAAATGAAACCAGCTCTCAGTAGTTTGTCAAATTCAGCCTTAACCACCACCACTTTACGTGGGTTGACAGGTCTCAACTTTTGTTGAACGGGTCTAGCATCAGGGTATGTTCGGATTTCGTGCTCGACTATTGATGGATCAATTCCTGGTATCTTCTCATATGACCAGGAAAATACGTCATGGAATTCCTTAAACAAGGACGTATAGACCAAAATCTCCTCTGGAGAGCAGTTTGCACCGATGTGTACATTTTCCACAACGTTTGGATTTACAGAGATGTTGATAGGAATTGTAGTGGAAATGTTTGCCATATTCCCCCCAGAAAATATTCCTTCCCTTGGTAAGGGATTAATAGGTGTATCAACATCACCTTCCAGTCTCATATGGAACTCCTGGTTCTCGTTCTTGCTTAACTCTGGAAGAAAATAGGATTGATGGTGAAGATCTTCGTAGATCTTATCTTGTCCGCACATGGCTTCCAGAATGGCTTCCTCTGAAGGTAAAATCATATCTAAGCAATCTCTAGAATGTAAAGAGTTCTTTGCCCAAGCAGGAAAGTAGGATTTTTACGGCTCCTCTAAGACTATGAGAGAGACTGGAATGGAATCAATAGTGGTATGAATGATAGCTTGATAATCTACTTCCACTGCCAATAAGGGAACTTCAGTTTCATGGTGGGAAGGAAGAACCCAAGGATCTGTTCTATCAGCAACCGTTGCTATAGACTTCCCTACACTAGTAGAACCTATATAATTAATTAGAGCTGGAATATCAAATGTGCCCATCAATTATGTGTACATTCCAGCACCTAAGCTCTCTGAAGCAAGTCTAACCTGATCAACCAATGGTATACAGTAACCAACTTCCCTTCATGTGGAAACACTACCACTCGAAAAACGACCGATGCAATAACTGACATGGCATAAGTCCAAATTTTCCCCAAGACCAAGTTATAATCCAAAGGTGCATCAATCACCTCTACCTCAACAAACACTACTTTCCCTACCAACTTAATTTCAAAATCCGGTAGGATACCATGCGGACGAAATGACCTTCCATCAAAAGCAGTAAGTAGGGTGTTTGATGGAACCAGCTCTGGAGATCCAAGAGCTTTCCAACAAGACAAGGACATGACACATGTAGAAGCACCCTCATCGACAACATCCCTTCCAATGGTTTTTCCACCATGGATAACATCCATCGATAAGGATACATAATATGGCAGGAGAATTTTGACATCAGAAAAATTAAATTTCCCAATGAGACTCAACGAGTCCATACTACCAAAATCTGCTAAGAGTGCATCCTGCTGGGTGGGACAACTCTGTAACACCTCTAAAGCAAACATTACACAAGAATTCTAGGCTAAGTCTTCAACTACAGAGTAGTTTGCTGCAGCCCTAGCATTAGGATTGTGCAAGGTTTTCTTAAAGACACCCTTCGATATCTTGGGCATAATTTCGGTAGGTTTCTCAATCGTGAGAGGGTTAGAAGTTTCACATATTGACTTACCCTTCTCCTGGGTCTCTTTTTCACAGTTCTTGTTCCTGCTCTGTAGTAAAGTCTTGGATCGAACCATGTTGATATAATTGGGTTCAGGAGCATTTGGGGTGCCCCTTGCTGCATTTGAAGCTGAAGCAGAATTCTATCCTTGGGGAAAAGGATACTTTAGGACAGCCAGTTGTTGGCCTTTTAACAGCTTCTGAGCTTGTTCCATAATAGGACATAGATGGGTCAGGTGATCTTCATGGCACAACTTACATGGGAATTTCACCTTCTTCTTTTCTTTCTTTCCCCCATCAGCATTGTTTGTGGGTTTTTTCTTGTTTTGGTTTCCCTCACCCTTTTTTCCTTTCTTCTTTTTACCACCGAGATGCTAATTTCCCTTCTGAGAGGTTTGTGCAAAAACATTTGCATTTTGGGCTGAAGGGGCAGCCTTTGCTACCTCCACCGTAGAATTTTTGAAAGACAGCTGATGGAGCTATTTAGCCAAATATTCTACAGTGGGAGAATTCACAGAACCAACCACACCATCGACATGGGGTCCATGCTTGGGTTTCTCTACAATGTGCGTTGGCCTCGGTGCCTCAGGGATAATCTCATATAAAATTCTAGAATGTGAATATATCAAATATAAATTCTGGGCCGTGAGGATAGCTTCTTCCTCATTGGTCACTTCCGAACTATTCTTATATATATGGCAATAGGGATTTACAGAACTATTCTAATTAGAACTTGGGAGGAATAGTGGCTTTGATAAGGATCTTCTGTCTTCTCCACTCTTCAATGTGATTCGAAATATGAGTGGACTTGTCCTGCCGGAACGTAGATAAAAAATCTTTCCCAAAATCATATCGGACAGGAAGTTGGAAGTGACTAAGGAATACATTAGCCAAGTCCCAAAAATTGTTAAATGGAGCAGAAGGAAATTCAATATACCATTTTGCTGCAGTACTGGTTAAAGTTCTTTGGAACATCCTTAACCAAACTGAATCTTTGTTTAGTGAGTTGGAAGAGCAGAACAAACGGAAAGTGGTGACATGGGCTCCTGGATCATCACCAACTTTTCCTTCAAATTTCAGGATACCCCAGGGCTTCTTGGTAGGAACGGGTGGCCAGGAGGAGTTATGTCTCACTGGGTCATTCATTAGTTTCGACAAATCTAGAAAATTTAACGTTGCCAAGAAAGGGAGGTTGGGTCTAACCAGAGCACTAAAAGTACCAACTTAGGGATTAGAGGGACTTACCCCCATGTTCCCATATGTGAAGGTGGGGTTACCCCCTGCTGCCGGTTGTGAAGTGGTTGGGATGCTTTGGAAAGAATTCCATCCATAAGCCAGTGGATTGTTTATGTGCGGTGTAGTATATGAGGTTATAGATGCCCCAGTCGAATCTAGGGTTTGGAAAACAAGAGCAGGTATCCCTCCGCTGAAAAGAGAAAAAGGAGAGCTTGTGAATGGAGTTGAAACTGAAGTTTGAAAACCTTGACCATAAGGATTAGGGTTTCTGAACTGCACCCCTACATATGTGGGTATTGGGCCTACGTATGGAGTGGATGGGGGAATGTGCCCCCCATTCCAAGGAAAAACCTAGACAAAATCCAAGGATCCTATAGGACCACTCTAATCAGTGTGCGTGAAGGAAGTAGGGCCTATAGGTACACTAGGAATCCCAGTGACCATACCACTACAAGCACCTGCTAAACTTGTGGGAGCCAGCGGTTGAACCACTCGGCTAGCTAGAGTTAACGGTGTAGTAGGTATACTTGTTCTTGGGGTACCTACCGGGGGAGGAAGCACCCCTTCAGCCGGAGCGGCTGAGGTGGAAATAAAAGAACTTTCTCCTACAGTGGACATTATTCTTCCCAAAGGGACACCAATCATGGGTGGATTGAAAGGACAAACCTAAACAATCACTGGATCGTTTAATTCAGTTAGAGGTGAATTAAAATTCCTTGCAAACTCATCAGCCTCCAAGTCTTCTATCTCAACTATGTTTAAATTAACACAGTTTTCCCTAAGTTCTGGTTCACCCGGAACTTCACTAACTCCTATTGGTTCGAAAGAACCGTTTGTGTCCAATCTCCACCTTTAAGGGTGCGATGGAGGTTCCAATGTGATAAGCGGAGGAAGGTTTTGCAACCTTCATGACCTTATGACATATTGGTCCTCCATGATTGTAAATTTGACTCTTCACACCCTAAGGTCGGCTAAAAACATAGACAAACCACAGAGAAATCACTACAAAATTTTCTAAAGTCTCAACAATCACAAGGGATATAAGGTATGCTTTCCCAAATAAAGCTGAGAGATAGTATCTTGGTGTGCTTGAAGAGGTTCTTAGGCACAAGTGGAGGAATCACCCACCGCCCTCCTACACTTTCAACAAGGGTTATCTTCCAAGCCCATTGAAGGTGAGAAATAGCCTTCTAGTTTACCTGTGTATAAACCCTAGATGTCCAAGAGACTAGAGGCTACCTTAACTATATCAACAGTCTATGGGGATAGTTGCAAGCTTGATTCATACACATGGGCAAGGTAGCAAAGCCCAAAAATTTGTCTAGGACAGAATCCCTAGATGCGTAAAAGCCTTGGTCTACGTTTTGAAAAGGAATCATAGGGCTATCTCCTCAGTCCAATGCCTCCACGCGGCCTCGTGCTTAACTCCCATTTGAGAGGAGCTTCCTAGATGCTATCAACACAGAGAAGGATTTACCTATCGATTGGTTAACTACGTCTGAATTTAAGTACTTATGGGGATTTTACACTTCCTATCCCACAAGTCTAGCCTAAGATAGTAGGTGTACGACCTTATAAAACAAAACTTACTAATAAATTTTAAATTATAGCATTCATTGTAAGGGTTGTTCTTAGTCAGAGGGTAAGTGGCGTGAATGACTATGATATTATAGACTCGATAAGAAAAGTAAAAAAGGTGTATAAAATGAATTCCAAATCAAATTATAACTACTTAAATCAAGCTTCTTTTTCCTTTTTTTTGTAAATATGAACTAATGAAATTGCAACTAGGAAAGAGAAAACTAAGACTTATTTTTGTAATTTTTGAGATTTTATTTTAAAACTAAAATAAAAATACAATATGCAATTCAAATGCAAGTGTTTCCAATGCTTTTCTTTCCACTTTTCAAACTCTTCAAAAATTACTATGTACCTAAATGCAAAAATTCTTGAGTATGCTTGAATAATCAGACTATATAAAGCAAGAAAAATGAAGTATAGCAGACTTATAAGAACCAAAGATCAACCACCTAAGGAAGAAACTTGGCGAACACCTAGCTTGGGAAGAGACAATGAATGAAATCCACTGAAATCAATAAAAGGCAAGCGACAAACCAACACTACTTGAAAATAGCATGGGGTACACGGTATCTAGATTAACCCTGATCACTGATTCAGATACACAACACTTGGACCTATCACCCAATAGGATAATCCACCTCAGATTGCTAAAAATAAAGAAAATCCAAACAACAAAAACTCAAGGGCTTACTGAAAAGCATGAATTATGGTTGACAGGGCTTTCAAACCTACATTGAAATGCTAGTACTAGAAGACCACAAAGCAAGATAAAATCCAAAAAGGACAGGGACAAGCAACCCTACCCAAAATTTTATTGCTAAGGTATGTACGCAACTGTCTAGTTGAGCAACCCGCGTACTCTACGTGACTGTTCAATATAGCGATGCACATATACAAGCCTCTGTACGCGATTGTGTAGCATAGAAACCTGCGTACAAGAGTAAATTTTTTCAAAAAAGAAAAAATTATAAAGGTCTCTAAAACACTACTGCAATTCAAAACCAAACCATAAAACCACACACTGAATCAAAGCAAAGACTAGGAAAGGATCTACAGGACTAACCCACAGCAGGCTGGACTCCCTAGCAGAGTCGCCAGTTCTGTTGTTCAGGATTAAGCACCCTTGTAACCTAGGGTCTGCGGTTACCAACTTACTACTAACCTTGTAGACAATCAGCTTTAATAGAGAACATAAAGGAAATAGGAACAAAGTCTTGACTTACCCATTTACCGACGATTGATCCAAGCTTGATCTTCTTCCATTCCTCTTCTCTCCACAGCTTCCAGGGATGAACCTCCTTCACCTGTATGACACGCAAGTTGCTTAAAGGAAACCCACTTACAGTGATGTACACGAGTTTCAATGTAGATAGTCGCGTACAGTAAGTGAGTTGTCAATGGAAATAGTCACGTATGTATGCGATTTGCAATGAAGATAGTCGCATACACAACTCAACACTTAGAAATATAATATGGCAAGCTGGTTCCATGGTAAATGCATCCCAAGTCATGCCCATCTATAGTGTTTTGGAAAACTTCAATCCTAAGATGTCCTTTTGTGTACCAACATAAGGAATGTTGATAATCGAACGGAGAAGTGCCATTTTGTTTTCATGAATAAGCAAAGAGGGCTATAGGCAGGTTGTAGCGGATTAGTTATAAAATACAAATGACTCCATGCCTATTATCCACCCAAATGGCACTTCTCCGTCTGAGTGCTGATATTTCATATGTTGGTGCACAAAAGGACATTTATGGATTGAAGGTTGCCTAAAACACTATAGATGGGCATGTTATGAAATACATTCATTATCCATCCAGCTTGTCATTTTTACCTTTTGAATATTTCAATTGTTGTACGCGCCTTTGCCTATATGCAACCCGCGTACATATGCGACTTTTCCTACAGCATATCGTGTACTGTACGCAAGTATTTGTAATTGCAACCCGCGTACAGATCTGTACGCGGGCTTCCCTTAAAGCAATTCGTGTGTCATACACGGGCTGCCAGTATTAATACCCATGTACACTTTCCTTTGACATTAAAAATAATAAATCATGATTATTTGAGATTTGTTAATCCCTTAACTATAACCATCTTAACTGTCTCAACCTCCTCAACCCTCGAAACTGCCTTATTTCACTAAGTATAAATAAAGGCCTTGGGGAGGGTATTAATGAATCATACTTGGAGAGCAAAGTCATGTTGGTGGTGTCTATTCAGAAGTCTTTGGAGCAGCAAAACTTAGAATCCTTTGGTTGCAGAGGAGTCCTTGTTTCAAGCATTGGTTTGTAATCTTAACTCATTCACTATTGTTAATAAAGAGAATCCTTCTTCCAAATGTGTTTTGAATGTCTTTCATGTATCATGGTTTGATGAATATTTATGATTAAGCACTCTATATCTTGTTTATCTAACCTACCCTATATACATGTATAAGCTTGCACTTGGAGGATTTACTCTTTATAGGTGAAGGAGAAACATCCCTGAAAGCTTTGGAGGAGAAGCAGAGCGGAAGAGGACCAAGCTAGGATCAACCGTCGTGAATCGGGTGAGTCTATCCTATCTTCTTGTTTCCTTTCTGTACTCTAAAGTTGATTTCCTGCAAGTTTTAAGAGTATGTTGGTAACCCCAAACCTTCGGTTATAAGGTGTTTATTCCTGTACAACAGAACTGGTGACTCCGCTGGGGAGCCCAAACTGTTGTAGGTTATTTCTGTCACCCTTGACCAGTCTTTGCCCTGAGTTTGTGTGTGATATTTTATCCTAGTTCATGCTTACCATAGTGTTCGAAGGCCTTGTGTATTTTCCTTCTTTTTGAGAAAATTTTGTACCTGTACGTGGGTTTCTCTTATACACAGTCGTGTATAGAGGCCTACATACGCAGGTTTCTCTCTAGGACAGTCGCGTACAGTACGCGAGTTTCCCTTATTGATAGTCACGTACAATCCTGGAAATAGGGATTTTTGGGCTAGGGTTTTCTTGTCCCTATCCTTTTGTGATTCCTATTTGTTAGTTGGCCCTCTTTATAAACACTGTGTAGTCAATATGATGACCTTAGTGGCCACACTTTGTGCTTTCTTGTAAATCCCTTGGGTTTCTTTTGTTTGGATTGTCTTCTATTTGCATTTTGAAGTACGTTGGCCTGTTTAGGTTATAGGTTGAAGTGTTTTTTGTCTAAATCAGTGTTTAGTGCTTTGGGAAATATTTTTCCCAGTCTATCTTTAGATAGTGATGGGTTTGTCACTTACCTTTGGGTGATTTCGGTGATTTTTTGTCATTATGTCCGCCCAAGCTAGGGTTCCAGGTCTTCCCTTGTTGGTTGATTTTTGGTATTATTGATCTGTTTACTTCAATTTTCTTGTTTTATACAGTTAATTTGATCCAAGTATACTCAAGTTTTAGTGCATTTTAGGTGCATAGTAGTCTTTGAGCATTTTGAAAAATGAAAAGAAAACATTAGAAACTTTTGCATTCGATTTGCATATAGTAGTTTTGTTTTCAGTTTTTGAATATAATCTCAAAAATTACAAAAAAATATAGTCTTAGTTTTCTTTTGCATTTATAAGAGAAAAAGAAAAACACATGTTTGCTTTATATGCATGTAGATTAGTTTTTAGTCTAGATTGCATGGCATATCATTGTTTTTGAAAAAAATAAAAATAATTTGTTCTTTTGTGGCTTTCAAGTTTTCTATTTGAAAAAATAAAGAGAATACCTTTTGCTTTTTGCATTTCATTTTTCTTTGCTTAGTCGTTTTGTTTCAACTTTGAGTCAAAACACCACATAAGTTTCATGCCATTTACCCTCTGACTAAAAACAACCCTTAAAATAAACGATATAATTTAAAAATTACTAGTAAGTTTTATTTTATAGGGTCATACAGCAACTAGCTTAGGCTAGACTTGTGGGATAGGGATTTTAAACTCCCCACAAGTGTTAAAATTTAGACGTAGTTTTCCAATCACTAGGTAAACCATTTTCTACGTTGATTGTATCTAGGAATCTCCTCTCAAACAGGAGTTAAGCATGAGGCCGCGTGGAGGCTTGGACTGAGGAGATAACCCTCCGATTCCTTGTCAAAGCGTAGATCAAGGTTTTCGCACATCTGGATATTCTGTCTTAGACAAGGTTTTGGGCTTTACTACCCTGCCCATGCATATGAACCAGGCTTGCGACTGTCCCCCCATACTGTCAATATAGTTAAGGTAGCCTTTAGTCTCTTTGACATCTAGGGTTCATACATAGGTACACCGGAAGACTATATGTGGTTGACCTTGGACAGGCTTGGAAGGTAACCCCGGTAGAAGGTGTGGGAGGGAAGTGGGTGATTCCTCCGCTTGTGCCTAAGAACATCTATAGGGATGCCAAGTAACTATCTATCATCTTTATTTTGGAAAGTGTATCTTATACCTGTTTGTCTGTTTGGCTTTAGGAATTTTTAGTGAGTGCTGTGTGGTTTGTCTATACTTAGTGTGCCTTTAGGTGTGTGCTCTATAATTTTGGTTTCCTATCAGCCTCAGAATTTGTCTCCTAGTTTGAAACTATGGCTAACACCCCTTTGAACGCCAACCAAGAGATCCCCATGATGGGAACTCCTTGTAATATTCCTCTCACGGGAAATGTTGGTGTTCCTTTGATGGCCACCCTGAATCTTCCTAGATTCACCCTAGGGCTGCCAGTGTGGTTGTTTTCCACTCCAACTATCCTAAATGCTCCTGATGCTTCTCAAGTGAGATCCTTATATCAAGGGCATCAAAACACTGCTTCCCCTTCACCTATAGTTGATTCTCCTCCTCCTTCTACCTCATGTGGTGAAAGTACTGATACTAGTAACCAGCAGTCTAAAAGGAGTAAAAGAAGGAGGAATAGGAAGAAGGAACATAAGCAAGGGGGCACCCGTTCAACCTCTATAGGTCATGTTAAACCCAATCTCTCAGCCTCTACAAGCCATGCTGGGGGTAGTCTCTCAGCTTCTGTTGTTCACGCTGAAGACAATTCGTCAGCCACTACGAGTCATGTTGACACTGTTCAAAAGACTACATGTTCAAAACACAAGCCCAAGTTTCCTTGTAAGCTTTGTGAGGGAGACCACCTTACTTATAAATGCCCTTCTATTGAAGAGGTAAAAAGGATTCATGATGGTTGATCCTAGCTTGGTCCTCTTCCACTCTGCTTCTCCTCCAAAGCTTTCAGGGATGTTTCTCCTTCACCTGTAAAGAGTAAATCCTCCAAGTGCAAGCTTATACATGTATATAGGGCAGGTTAGATAAACAAGATATAGAGTGATTAACCATAAATATTCATCAAACCATGATACATGAAAGACATTCAAAACAAATTTGGAAGAAGGATTCTCTTTATTAACAATAGTGAATGAGTTAAGATTACAACCCAACGCCTGAAACAAGGACTCCTCTGCAACCAAAGGATTCTAAGTTCTGCTGCTCCAAATACTTATGAATAGACACCACCAACATAACTTTGCTCTCCAAGTATGATTCATTAATACCCTCCCCAAGGCCTTTATTTATACTTAGTGAAATAAGGCAGTTTCGAGGGTTGAGGAGGTTGAGACAGTTAAGATGGTTATAGTTAAGGGCTTAACAAATATCAAATAATCGGGATTTATTATTTTTAATGTCAAAGGAAAGCATACACGGGTATTAATACTAGAAACCTGTGTATGACACACGAGTTTCTCTAAGGGAATCCCGCATACAGATCTGTATGCGGGTTGCAATTACAAATACTCGCGTAGAGTACGTGTTATACTGTAGGAAAAGTCGCGTATGTACATGGGTTGCATTTAGGCAAAGGCACGTACAACAATTGACATATTCAAAGGTAAAAATGACAAGCTGGATGGATAATGAATGTATTTCATAACATGCCCATCTATAGTGTTTTAGGCAACCTTCAATCCATAAATGTCCTTTTGTGCGCCAACATAGGAAATATCGGCACTCAGACGGAGAAGTGCCATTTGGGTGGATAACAATGCCTAATGGAACACTAGAAGATAGATTTAATTCCTATTTTTCAGGAAAGGAATTTTGGTCTGGGGTTCTTGGGACCTCACAGGGAGGTTCCCATCCTTGAGTAGGAGCCAGATGTTATCTCCTAAATAAATTAATTTTCAATAGGTCCACTCAGATAATTTATTTTTTCATAGTGATGAATATTTCAAGGCATATTATTATAGATATTTTGATGATTAACAAATTTGGAATGCATGGTGTGCTGTTTGTTCAAAATTTTGAAATTTTTAGCTTTTGGTGGCTTAGGCGAAGGTTCCAACGGTTCATTAGCCACTGAAAAGACAGCTTCCGGCAGCTAACAGTTTCAGCATAGGACCACGTTAACCACTGAAAGCATGTTGATCACATTTTTTTTTAAATTATGGGAAAAGGACTTTTGGTGGCTTAGGTGAGCCTTCCAACAGCTCATTAGCCACCAAAAATCCTTGGTTTCGGCAGCTTAGCTTGTGTTTTGAGGAGGACATTAACCACCAAAAGCGAATGAAATGCATTTTTGAAAAAGAAAGTTTCGGTGGCTTGGGAGAACATGTTGTCAGTTCATTAGCCACCGAAATATCAGCTTTCGGCAACTATAGAATCAAACCCTATATTCTCTTAACCACTGAAATGGGATGAAAAGGAAAAATGGTTAGCTATCCATCAAAATCAAATGTTGTCCACACGGGGCACATCATGATCTAGCACTTAACCACCGAAAAGACTGGGGGACTTCATTAAATCATAATTTGGTAGATAAGAGTTCGTTGTTGATTTGAACTAACTGAAAAGAGATCAAAACCCTAGCCTTCCCTCTACCTGTCCCATGACTGCAGTTAAAACTCCACGAAGCATCAAAGTTCTAGTTAAAATGATTACTCTACTAAGTATCTTGTGGTTATCACTAGAATCCACCATCATCTTTGCTCAAGTACCAATCAACTGATTAACCCCTCCAAATCAGCACCATATCCTCATTACACTCCACATTTATCTGCATGCATTCTCACTGAGCCTAGCCCTCTCTGGATCCAACATTGTAGTATCCTTCCCTAGGGTTTGAATTTCAATTTCGCAGGCGTATGGAGGAGGAGCCGCTCAAAAAAAAGGTTTATGTGGCTAAGCGTGGTTTCAAAATGGTCTCTAAGCCACCGAAAGCAGACTTTCAGCACTTAAGACCGAAATTTCAGGGCGCTCTAAGTCATCGAAAGTGGCGTTTTACTACGAAAAGTAATCTTTTTAAAATAATTATTCTGAGCGACTGGAGAATCACTTTGCAAAAATATATATTTTTTTGTTCCTAACATGTCAAAGAACAATAACCTCTCTCAGTTTTCCTACAGGTATTTCATATTGGGAGAATCAAACCCATATCTGAGCCCTAATTTTTGGATCTCAGAATTTCCCTGTTTTACACATGTTTTTGAAATACAAATCTCGAGAAAATTAAAATGATTTTCAAAAACCTGAGAGGGGTTTTTTCTCAAAACAAACCAATCTACAAAAATCTATTTCAGTTTATACACAGGTGTCACATATTTAAAGGACCAAATCCATCTCTAAGCCCCAGTTTTCAGTAGTTTGGCCAATTTTTTAGGGCAAAAGATGACCTAACAGAGCAGGTGGCAACAAAATATGAGGAGTTTCCTTCATCAACACCAAGGGAAGGGCAGGATGAAAAAATAGTAGAGACCTCCTCAAAAAAACCTAGGTCTCAGAGAGTGAACAAACCACGGTTGAAAAGATGTAGTTTTGTTGACTTCCTTGGAATTGAAATTTTAAAGTAGAGTACCCATTTGAGGGATAAGCATGGACACCTATTTTTATGAGATTTGGATCTATTTTGGCCCTCGTTCAAGGATGGTGAAACTAAGGTTGAAAATGACATTTTGAACAAGAGGAATAAGCAGTTGCACAATTCTTTCTTGAAGATTAGAGTGACGTATGTCCTGCTAAAAAGGAGAAATCTAAGATACATGAAAGACAACATTGGGCTATATAGGATGATTAGGCTTCTAAGGATGCAGTTAAAGAATTCCAGATCAAACCCTAGCTCTTGTTCTGAACTAGAAACCCTAGCTGAATCAGTAGTAAGCCTTCAAAATCCAGAGGCAATCCAAGAGGAAACTGACTTTCCAAACATTGGACAAGCTGAAGAAATACCAGAATATCAACAACAAAACTGAAAAAGATGAGTTGGGAGGTGAATGACAATTTTACAAAAAACAAGGCTTTCAGTGGCTTAGGCAGACGTAGAAGCAGTTCATTAGCCACTGAAAGCAGAGCTTTTGGTAGCTAACAAACCCGAAATTTTGACTCCTTAACCACCAAAAGTAGAAAGAGGTGCAGAAGGATCTTTTGGCATAAAGGACCAGTTTTGGAAAATATAACTATCTCAGGGATGAAGTGTAAAGCTGAAAGTTGCTAAAGTGCACCATCAAAGGAGGTTTGTCCCAACTTTTTAGGATACATCAATGAGGAGAAGGTCACAAACCCTACTTGTTTTAACTAATAGTGACTTATCTATCAGAGGACCAGTTACAGCTTTACCCCCAGTACTCACTGCAATCATCAAAAGGTTCAATAAGTGAACAAGTGTTAGAGTTAAATAGACTAGTAGTTAAAATTAGGGTTTTTAACCTAATTTTGCAAAAACAGTTATTTTATCTATTTTTAGTAAATCAGATCCAATTTTTCAGGATCTGAATATTTTTATAAAGGCTATAAATCCTAAGACTTATGTTATATAAAAGGTTCGACTTCAGGGACCTTTTGACCATTACTATTATCAAGCTTCTCATATTGCTCATGACCTAATATAAGCTCTTTTGCTATCATATGTTCAGCTTCCATTTCTTTTCTGTTCTGTGCTTATGCTTGAATGTGTTATTCAGGTTTATTCATGTTATTTGATTTCTGATAGCTGTCATCCTATCTATATATTCATAATTTGAATTCCAACCACCTTCCTTGTTATGATTAGCCATTTATATATAATTGTTTTATGTATGAATCTGCCAGCATGATAAGTTCTCCATCCTTTCACCCTATTATCAAATATTTGATTGAGTTTCATGCATGCTTTGAGAGTGTGAGGTCCTGTAGGTCACCTAACTTGATCAATCATAATATCTATCTCTAACTTCCCAAGGATTTGAACCATTGATGAGAAGATAGAATTGTAGAATTCCATTTAGAGAATCCTTTGCTTGTAAATATTCATTGTTGGATGATCCTCAAGATCTACATGATACTTGAAAAATACATATGCAACATTTTCTAATTATACTAATAAAAAATCTCATCAAATTCAAAGAAAATAGATGTAATATCCTACTAATTGATAAACAAAAGTATTGTGGGGATAATTGAGTCTTTTCATATTACTTCAAAGAAATAATGGAAGATTAAAACCTTATGAATGATTTTCTCCCCTTCTCCGTTGTCTAGGTTCCTTCCATCACTTCCCAATCCTTTTATCATCAAAAGTGTTAAGCAAAATAGTCCCTCACTATTTCTTCAACATAAATTTTCTCTTCAATCCACTACCTCTAATTCTTACTCCTTGTATTTATTAAATAACTTTTGGATTTGGGTAATTAGGATTATAAGAACAATGTGCAATAGTTGTATGAAACAATGTCCCATAAATACCATAAAAAGAGAATAAATAGACAATAAGAGAGTAATCCACTCCTTAACAATGAAGAATAGAGATAATTCTCTTTAAGGGAGGAACCTCCTTACACAATGTACTAAGTAGACAAGACAAGATAAGATACTATGATGACTAAAACGAGAATATCTCCTTCCTAAATATACGAGACAAAGGTGTACAATAACAACTAATAGACCCACTAATAAACGCAATCCGACATAAATAATATGTAACGCACCACAATATAGGGGGTAATGCACCACACTATATGGGGTAATGTGCCATCATTAAGGACTTAGCATGCCCCTCCCCTTCAAAAATCGTTGTCCTTAATGTTGAAGTAGTTTTGGATGTTGTTTTATAAAGGACTCATATTCCCATGTTGAATCTTTTGTGGGTAGTCTCTTCCATTTAATGAGATACTCTGGAATTGAACGATTTTGATGTTGTATAGTTCTTATTTCAGTGATTTATTCAGGCTCCAAGATGATTTTTTCTTCCACATCAAGTTCTATTAATATCATTTGAATAGGTAGCTTGCCATTGAATACTATCTTTAAATAGGAAACATGGAAAAGTGGATGGACTCATGAATATGCAGGGAATTCCAATTTGTAGGACATACTACCAATATTTTGTAACACCTTGTAGGGACCATAGTATTTAGGTGATAATTTATTGTCCTTCTTGGTGTTCTTTAGGGACATCTGTTTGTATGGTTGTAATCTTGAAAACACCCAATCCCCTACATTCAATCTATGTTCACTGTGGTGTTGATATGCTTGTTGTTTCATTCGATTTTGTGTTAGATTTCGGTTGCCCTTTAATAGTTGAAGAACTTGTTGATGCTTCATTTGGTATTCCACTGCTTGAAACTTAGAGGAGTCTCTTAGTGAAGATGTGATCAATGGTGGATGATAGCCATAAAATGCCATAAATGGGGTCATTTTTTATGATGTATGGAAGGAAGTGTTATACGACCACTCTAACAAGGGTAACCACTTAATCCATTGTGTTTGTTTATCAACTGAAAAACATCGAAGATACCCTTCCAAACATTTGTTTACGATCTCTATTTTTCCATCAGATTGATGATGATAACATGAGCTATGAGCTAGTTGAGTACCCAAATAAGAAAATAATTCGCTCCAAAAATTTCCAGTGAAAATAGGATCCATGTCACTTACTATAATGTTTGGAGTACCATGTAGTTTTTGGATTGTCTCCATAAAAGAATTGGTGACCATGCTTTGTTTGAAGGGGTGAGATAGTGCACAAAAGTATTCATATTTGGTAAGTCTATCAAAAACCACCGTTTTGACACTCTTTCCTTAAGGATTTGGTAAACCTGTGATAAAATCCATCGATACTTTTGTCCTCCTTTGTCTTGAAATGGAAAGTGGTTGTAGGATTCCATAGGTGTTAATTGTTTCCACTTTATTTTGTTGGAAAACCAAACATTTTGTCACATATTTTTGAACATCAATTTTAAAACCATCACAAAAAAAATATTTCTTTACCTTGTGGTAGATTTTTAAGAAACCTGAGTTCCCTCCTATCGATGAGGAGTGGAATTTAAAAAGTACCTTTTTCTTGAGCTAGGAACTCTTACAAATATATAAGTTATCCTTGTACCATATCAAGTCATATTTCCACCTAAATGTATTAGAGGCACTGGGATCCTGCTGCAACTTTTGAATAAATGTCCATATTTCTTCATTATTTGTTCATTCGTCCCATATGGTTCAATGATCATGATAGCATAGAGTAATGCTTCAACATCCTCATTTTTCCTGGAGAGTGCATTTGCGACAACATTTTTCTTCCCTTTTTTGTAGATGATTTCAAAGCCATATACCAAAATCTTTGTCACCCTTTTTTTTTCTCTTCGGAAGATATCCTTTGTTCCAAGAAGTATTTAAGGCTATCATGATCAATTTTAACCTTGAAATGTCTCCCTATAATGTATGGGCACCATTTCTTCAATTCATGTGGTATAGCCAACATTTCCTTCTCATAAATGGGATTTTTTAAGTTATTTCCCTTGATTGGATGACTTGTGAAGGAAAGAGGGTGTCCTTCTTGCATTAGTATACTCCAATTCCATTTCCTAAAGCATCACATTCCTGAATAAAGGTTTTTTTGAAGTTTGGTGTCGCCAAAACATGAGCTTTACACATGGCCTCTTTGAGTTGTTGAAAATATTGAGTTTCCTCTGGAGTCCAAGAAAATGCATCTTTCTTTGGTAACGTTGTTAGAGGAACTAATATTCTTCCATAGTTCTGAATAAACTTGGGATAGTCCCTTTCATACCTAAGAATCCTTGAATATTCTTTAGGTTTTTGAGAATCGATCAGTCCATTACGGATTTAATTTTGTTAGGGTATACCTTGACACCTTCATGAGATACAATATGACCCAAATACTCTACCTCATTTATCCCAAAGAAACATTTTGAGGTTTTTGCATAGAGTTCTTTCTCCTTTAGTAGTTGTAGTACCATGTCAACATGTTAAACATGTTCTTCCTAATACTTGTTATAGATTAGTATATCATCAAAGAATACTAGCACAAATTTTCTAAGGAAAGTCTTGGAAATAGAATTCATCAAAACTTGAAATGTGGAAGGCACATTTGTGATACCAAATGGAATGACCAAAAAATCATAGTGACCTTCATGATTTATAAATGTTGTTTTAAAGATGTCTTCATCCTTCATTTGAATCCGATGATACCCGGAACAAAGATCCAACTTTGTGAAGACAACTGCTCCATGTAAGTGATCTAACAATTCATCAACAACACAAATGGGAAACTTATCTTTGATGATGATCTTGTTTAGTTCATTATAATCAGGACACATCTGCCATGATCCATCTGTCTTGGGTACCATTACCACTGGTTGAGAGTAAGAACTTTGGCTAGGCCTAATTATCCCAACCTCTAACATTTCAGTAACCATGCACTCAATTCACTCTTCTAGCTATAGGGATATCGGTAATGTCTTATGTTAGGAGGAACACTGCCTGGAATTAAGTGGATATCATGATAAAAGTCTCAGATAGGTGGAAGACCTTTTGAAATATCTTTAAATACCTTTGAATGCATATTAATGACCCTTTGGAGATCTAGGGAGATAGGGAATTTTGAGGTTTGAACATCTAATAAGCATAATTGTGCAACTACACCTTGATGTCCCTTTTCTAACAACTTTGTCATACCATTTGAGCTTATCACCTTGCTTGGATTTCCTATGATACCATTTAACTCATATTATTTTCCTTCACATGAAAATTTCATGAAAGTTTTTTGAAAATTAAAAGCCACCATTCCCAATGATTGTAACCATTGGACACCTAAGGAAAAATCAACACCACCCATTAGGATAGTCACATCATTGGACTATTCAATACACATTCCCCCATAAACACATTATATTATGGCATTTCCTTTAGCAATTTATAGTTCCTCCATCTGTAACATTACTTGAAACTCTGGCGCTGGATATACAAAGCAATTAGGAAATTTGGCTAATTTATAGTGAATGAAATTATGATTACTATCGAAATCAATCAACACTATTAATTTCTTATTTTTTGATGTATCCCTCGATCTTGAGAGTTTGAGGAGTTCTAATTCCATCCAATGCATGACAAGGTAAGGTGGGAGTAATTTCTTCTAAAGTATCCTCTTCTATTTCTTCTCAAGTCACCTCTACATGAGATGTTTTCTCTTCTTTTGGTTCTTCCTACTCATAATCTATCTTTAATAATATCTTCTCACTGCACTTATGTCCATTACTATACTTGTTGTCACAATTAAAGCATAATCCTTTTGCTCTTATTTCTTCTAGTTGTTGGGGTGTCAACCTTTGTGGTGATTTATAAGAGGGAACATTATTTTCTCTATATGTGTTGGAGAAGGCCTTTCTAATAGTCATTGCAATATTTTTACTTTCAACCTTCCTTTTCATCATGAAAACATTCTCCAAGGATGATGGCTCAAAGAGACGCACTTCATGTTGAATGTTATATTTCAAGGTTCCAATAAAGATATCTAACAAATTATGTTCTGAAATATTCTTCACTCTGAGACTTAGCTGTTGAAATTGCTTGTTGTGCTTTGTAATTGGACCTTTTTTCTTGAGATTTACCAATTGGCTAAAGAAGGTTTTTCTATTTATATCCCCATAATATTCAATCAGCTCTTTTGTGAATATAGAACAAGAGATAATAGAGTCATTTTTACGGTCACAGAGCCATTGGTACCATACAAATTGATTAGGTTCTAAATATAAGGATACAATAGTTACATTTTGCAAAGTGGGCACCTGGTGTAGATCAAAGAATTGTTGTATATGAAAAATCCACATGATTGGATCATTACCATCAAAATTTTTGATTTCAACCTTGGGGACAAAGTAGTTCCTTGGATGTGAATTGAACCCATGATGTTGTAGTGAATCATCAACTTTTGAAAAATCAAACTTTTTTCTCTCCAATTGTTTTTCAATTTTTTCCAGATGTGGCTGGAATAAGTCCTATTTTTCCTCATCCTCTACATGAGGAATAAAGCTATGTTTTATATCCTTCATTAATTCCTTCAAGTATTGAATATATTTTTTTCTATCCATCCCTTCAAGATACTCTTTACTATACATCCTTTTGAGATTCACTTTACTAGCCATCCTATTTTCCAATTTAACTAAGTCATCAATTTTTACATTTCCTTTAATCATACCTTCCAACTTGGACACTCTAAAAGATACGTGTTCCATTTCATCGTATGTTGGTGATGAATCCTATGGGGGTTTGAGTGGAGTGTGATTATTTCCACTTCTTTTTGGTGGAATTTTTAGTAATATATATATATATCACACCCTATGGTTTACCACAAATAGTTCCTTTTACTCAAACCTATTCCAATGCAAAATGATGTACCTTTTTCAAACCCTGATTAGAAGATAGTTTTTGGGTCGACTTGTAACGGAGGTAAAATTTGAATTTTGACTCCTATGGGTATGGAAATTTGGTTTGTGGTACCCTGATGTATCCTCTTTCTAATCTGCATGTATGACCTAATTTGGATGTGCCAACAAAAAGTTATTACAAATCTCCCAAATCTTCTTATTTTTTTTCTATCCAGAAGAACTAACTTGTACTATATTCCATGTGTCCAATATTTTCTATTTGTATATAAAACTTCTACCACATATACCTTGGTCCATATTATTTTGGATGCAACTAGTGTCACTCAATTTGGATCTCGGATGCCTCATATATGATATTTTTCCATAGAACACCTGTTTTAGACTAGGTTTTGGACTAGTCTAAAACCCTAGATTCCTTCACCATTATCTTTGAAATTGTAATGGATCAGGATATTAATTTTGGATTGTAGAAATAATAGATCAATTCTATGTGCAATGATGCTAAAAAGAAGCATAGGAAATAGATCTTTCTACTAAAGAATTCTCACAAGAATACACAGGAAAAAATAGAGAGAAGAAAAGAGACTGAATCACATGAATGAAGAGATGAATATTGGTGTGTATCCTTCCATTGAATAATTATGAATAATAGTGTACATAAATATTACATCCCTCATAGGAAAGTAGAATTGTATGGAAACAACTCATAAAGCTCAAAAAGGCTGACTTACCAAAATATAGCAAACCCCCATAGGTGGATAAAGCACTTGCTAAATCTATCAAGGACCTCACAAGTTGGAAAAAGAATGAGTGATTTTTCAAGGATATGTAAATAACATGATAATCCTAGAAAATGGAGAAAAACTAATGGAGGATGGGTTGGAAACAAAAGCTCCCAGTTTCCTAGTTGACTAGCTTTTATCTTATCCATATAAAAGCAGGAAAAAGCAGAAAAAGCAGAATCTGCTATAAAGTCCTGTATACTAATTCTAGATCAACCCAGAATAAAAAATAAATCATTCCTAGGATATAGATGGCATGTATTGACTTTAAGGTGCAAGTGGATGCCAACTAATTAAGCTAGTGGGTGAATAATTAATCAAATAATGATTAATTATTTTATCCTAAGTTGTGAGTGGGTTTAATATATTCCTACACCCCCCTATAAGTCTGACTTTATGATGGTATGACAAAATATATGGATTCATATGGATGCATATAGGGCCCAACAACAAGGCTATGGTCACCCTTTAACAATTATTATGTCCAGAAATGTGAGGAAAGAGACAAAACCACATGGGGAAAATCCTCCCTCAAGATAGGACAAGGCACAAAATTTGAAATATGTCTTCAACATATCTTCATATTCACTTTAAAGAGCTGACTGAACTACTTCTGGATGAAGGAATTGCTGAAGAAATCACGAATTCCATGATCATGCGCTGGAGTGTAGAACCTGCAAGAAGGAAGAGGAGAGATTCCTTGTATCTCATCAACTGATGAAGTAGGAGCATTATCTGAATGCTTCTTTCTACTGTCAAAATCTGATCTGCAAACATAATTTGAAATGGAAAAGAGATTTGTGCATAATCCTTTCCAAAGAGTACAAAAAATAAGACAAATTATTTCACACTCAATTCCATGAATAGCTGCAAAATTGTGATGTGAATCACATGTCAATCTTCCAATCTAATGTAGAACCTATATAGATCTGATATGAGGCTTATAAAACTCTGATATATCAGAAATATTAACATATGGAACAGCAAGGAAAAAGGGTTCAATGGCTCCATGAGGATATAGGGCTAGACTAGGAAATTTATGAGCAACTAGGGAAAACTGATAGGTGTAAAAATATGAATGATGGATGGGCATAAGATCTGAACCATAATTCTTTAGAACAGATCCAAACATGTTTAATATCAGTCCATATATGACTAAGGACATGGATAACAGGCCACTGAAAGTTAGGAAAGACTTCAAACCATGTAAGATAAATATCACTGCATAAGAGACCAATGACGAATCAAGTAGTGATCTTGGGATTTGTATAGTCTTTGGATTATTCAGAGGTATGGTAGATGGTATGGATGGTGGTATTATATGTGTATCAACCTGAAAATATGCTTCTAAATCAGAATCCAAAGGATCACATATAAGCATATCAATAGACTCATGGGAATACACTGGTAATGAATCCTCTGTATGAAAGGAGGAAAGAAAGAGATGTTCAAAATATTCAAGAAGGCTCTGAGTATTGATGCCAAGAACAAAGGATGATATGCTGAAGCACATAAGATCAAGTAAGGTAAGTGGTATGACACAAATAAGGCTTGATGTGGCTAAGAAAACATCCTGGAAGTCACTGGGTTGTGCACCATCAATGAGAGAGGTATGCAAGAGGTGTAAAGAATATGGCACATAGATCTCAGAATCTAAGATAGGAGATTTAGATGACAATGAATGGGTTATAGGATCATAATCAATATCAATATCAGCAGTAGCTCCATATTTTACTTCTTTTTCATCAATAGTATCACAAGAAGAAAAATCACCTTCAAGAGACACAGAAAAAGATGGCTCTTCAATATTTGCTTGTTCATTGAAGGAGGAAGCATTCAAATGAAAGAGGGAAGCAGCAACATGAAATGTATAAGAAACTTCTTCATCATGATCAAATTCATCAGAGAATGTAGAGGCCAAGAAATCTTGAGAAAGAGAACAAGAGGAGATGCTAGGTTCGCTCCATGCTTCATCTTCAATTTCCTGCAAACCAAAAGCTTTGTCCAAAATTTTCCAAAGCTCAAATGGAAATTCAGCAGAATTTATGAGATGATATATATTTGGAGACATTCCCAAACACATAATTCCATAATCTCTATTACAATTATTTATCCAATCAATCTTCTCTTCACAAGACTCAGGTTCACTCAATGCACCAATGGAGACATCAAAGAGACATTGCCTCTTCAAGTATGCACTCATATTTGGCTTCCAATCAGCATAGTTGAAAGGAGATAGTAGAGGAAATTTTGAATCCATATTGAAGTTGTTGATATGCTCTAAGAGATACTCTCTGCAACCTGCAAAACAAACTAGGAGAAAATCTTGTAATCTAGACAAGCTCTTCTTCGGAGAGGGATAGGAGACTGGATGTGCTCCTCAACTCCGTAGAACTTGATCAACCTTGTAGCTCGGATACCATGTAGAAATAATAGATCAATTCTATGTGCAATGATTCTAAAAATAAGCACAGGAAATAGATCTTGCTACTAAGAATTCTCACAAGAATACACAGGAAAAAATAGAGAGAAGAAAAGAGACTGAATCACATGAATAAAGAGATGAATATTGGTGTGTATCCTTCCATTGCATAATTATGAATAATAGTGTACATAATTAGTACATCCCTCATAGGAAAGTAGAATTGTATGGAAACAACTCATAAAGCTCAAAAAGGTTGACTTACCAAAATATAGCAAACCCCCATAGGTGGATAAAGCACTTGCTAAATCTATCAAGGACCTCACGAGTTGGAAAAAGCATGAGTGAGTTTTCAAGGATATGGAAATAACATGCTAATCCTAGAAAATGGAGAAAAACTAATGGAGTATGGGTTGGAAACAAAAGCTCCCAGTTTCCTAGTTGACAGAAAAAGCAGAAAAAGCAGAAAAAAGCAGAAAAAGCAGAAAAAGCAGAAAAAAAAACAGAAAAAATAGAAAAAGCAGAATCTGCTGTAAAGTCCTGTATACTAATTCTAGATCAACCCAGAATCAGAAATAAATTATTCCTAGGATATAGATGGCATGTATTGACTTTAAGGTGCAAGTGGATGCCAACTAATTAAGCTAGTGGGTGAATAATTAATCAAATAATGATTAATTATTTTATCCTAAGTTGTGAGTGGGTTTAATATATTCCTACATGGATTGCAGATAGTTCGTTATGTTTTAGAAGTGTATTTTTAATCTAAATCTCTTAATACTTGTATATAAAAAAATTTAGATAAAATTCCAATATGACTTGTTTTGCAGAAGAAAGTCCCAAAGAAAGAGCTCTGATACCAAATGTTATGCAACCAAGTCCCAAAAATAACATAAAAAGAGAAGAAATAGACAATAAGAGAGGAATCCATGCATTAACAATGACTAATAGAGATAAATATCAATCCTATTCAAGGGATAAACCTCCTTACACAATGTACTAAGTACACAAGACAAGATAAGATATTATGATGACTAAAATGAGAATATCTCCTTCCTATATATAGGAGACAAAGGTGTACAATGAAAACTAATAGACCCACTAATAGACCCAAGACAACATAAATAATATGTAATGCACCACAATATATGGAGTAATGTGCCACACTATATGGGGTGATGTGCCATCATTAAGGGCTTAACAAATATAATCCCAATTGATTACTTTCATTGCTTTCCTTAGACTTTGTTTTTCCATAGTTTTTAAGAACTTCATGATAATCTACGGTTTTTGTACTTGAAATATATTTAATGCATTTTTAACTACTTTAACCTTCTAGTGTTTTAATTCTAATCTTATCTTAAGCAAATTCAATCATTGTAGTTCCCCTTGTCAACCTTCATTAAAAACCACATGCACCTTTTTTCTAGGAAGTACTTGTTGGGCTATGAGATTTTGTCTCTTTTACTGTTCCATATAAATATTCATGTTGTAGGAAAACCAAGTATATTATTTCATATTTGACATTTAAGAGTATTAAATATTGTGTTAACAATATCCATGAATCTACGATGTGGAATTGTCATTGTTGCATCACCTTGTAGCTACTATGTGGTAGTGCACATCTTAATAGCTATAATGTGGCAACTGGAAGTTGGTTTATCCCAATATGCCACGCATATATGGAAAACATTTTCCACATGTCTTCAATCCACTCTCAACAAATATCTCTAGAAAAAATTAGAGGTTTCACCATGTTGATGCTAGGAATCTAATCCCTTAGTTCTATTATGTCAGCAGGGTGGACAAATGTAAACTTTGATGGGTGTTGTTGCACCTCCATAGTTTTTCATGTTTGAACCGCATTCAATTATGTTTCTCCCTTTCTCAAATTCATGTGTTGTTCTTTATCTTTTTGTGTTTCAATTATAAGAGATAAAATTCATCGCTATCACCATAGGTTTGTTAATGTTTGAGCAAATCAGACTCTGCTTGAACTTTAAAACTTTTATCAAACAATTTAAGCACTTTATGAAACATTAAATCAACGACATAAGAAACTTTATATCAGCCACATAATCAAATTTATATCATCCATCTATGAATATTTAAACAACTACGTATGAATATTTATATCATCAATATATTAATCTCAAGAATAAATCAGCCACATAAAATAATCAACCATAAGAGACAAGCATAGGAAAACCCTCCAAACATAGAGGATGAAAAACCCAACAATTCTTTGAGTACAATAGATATATTTGGAGAGAATGATTTACAACACATAAGCATATTGCTCCATATTAGATATCACCCTGGCAGTAAAGAAGAGATATCCAATGCAACCCTACAAAAAAACTCTATGCAATTATTTATTGAACTTGACATATGCCTAGCATATTAATAAAAATCCAAAACACCTATCATACATAAGGGGTGAATTTTAGGCTTAGTAGACACACTGATATCATACATGGTGCATTCAATAGGAGAGCATGCACTACAACTCCTCTCATGCGGTCATTAGCACCCTCCTAACCTCCAGTGTCAAACTAACACTTTAGTTACTCATACATGCAGAAGATATGTGCCCTCCTTCTTTATTTATCTTGAACTAGATGTTAACTAACTTGAACTGAATGTGATGTAATTGAACTAAATGTGTACTGATTGAACTAAATGTGAATTGACTAAACTGAATGTGAACTGACTGAACTAATTGTGATCTAACTGAACTAAACTCAAGATGAATGTTAGGATACTAACTGAAAGTCTTTGGTACTTCATAATCAATGCCACCCATGAAAAAAAAAATTGCATGAATCAAGGAGATGTTCCTTCTTTAACTGACACATTCTTTATTTACAAATTAGGCTTAATTGTGGCCTTCATAATTTGAGTTCACTTCAGGAATACATGTGCAATTCAAATTCATTCTCTTTCTCTATGCTATATCTCATTATCATTAATTAATTACTGCATGGTGTTCGGGTACATAGGGTACTCCCAAAAGACCGAACACCTTCAGCAACAGCTTCACACAAATAGATCACAGATCAACACACCGATGTTTGTCACGTGGTTAAAACCCTCGAGATGGAAACAGTCCATGGCCCCAACCAAATAGCTACTTGGAGAAATTTATTATGCAAAAGAAAGAAAGTTACATATGACCTTCTCATAATCGATCAACTAGCCAAGGACCCTCTATGCTATTTAAATAGAGATCATAGACCAATCGGGTGTTAAGCCATGGATCAATGGTAGGTATGATCTAAGAGAAGTTGAACCGTTGGATCACTCTATGTCTAGAACATATCGTGACCGTCGGATTAGAATATTTACAATGCATACTAAAGAAACACACTTTTACCTAATGGATATATTACACAAGTTGATCTTAACTAACTCCTAAGTGTATAAATATCCTAACATACCCCCTTAATAACAACTTGGGATAGGATTGAATGATTTACAAAAGTGACACTATTAGGAGAAGGAAGGAGGAATTAGAGCCTATCCCCCCTTAAGGACACATTCCTGAACTCCTAACATAGACCAAAGTTTAGAAAACTTCTCTTCTGTAAGAGACTTGGTGAAGATGCCTACAACTTGATCATCTCTAGGGAAATAGAGCACTTCAATAACATGATCATGAAAAAGATTTCTGATGAAGTGCATGTGTAGCTCAATGTGTTTTCTGCGCTGATGTAGAACTGGATCTTTGGCAAGCTTGATGGCACTTTGATTGTCGTACCAAAGTGGAGTAATCTGCTGCTGCTCGAATCCAAACTCTGAAAGGATCTGTCGAAGCCATAAAGCTTCCTGACTAGCATTAACTGTGGCTCGATATTCTACTTCTGCTGAAGAAAGAGCAAGAGCTTGTTGTTTCTTACAATCCCAAGTGACAGGTCCAGATCCTAGACTGAAAAAATAACCTGTAGTAGACTTTCAATCATCAGGATCGCCGACCCAATCTGAATCAGTGAAACCAACCAACAAAGGTTTCCCCCCTATACTGTAATGAATCCCAAACCGAATTGTACCTCAAATATATCAAAGTATTCTTTTTGATGCTTTCCAATGACTTTCATGAGGAGTTTGCATATAAAGGGAAACACGACCAACGGAAAAGGAAAGGTCAGGATGGGAATGAGTCAAGTATAAAAGACTACCAACAAGCTGACGATACAAGGTGGTATCTACTTCAGGGGAAGTACAAGTGGCAGAAAGTTTGACTCCAGACTGGAAGGGAGAAGGGGCTGGTTTACAATATTCCATGTGGAAGTGATGAAGAAGGTCATAATCATACTTAGACTGGGAAAGAAAGATTCATTCTTTGGTTTGCAAGACTTGGAGACCAAGAAAATAATGCAAATGTCCTAAGTCTGACATTTCAAAATTTTGCTTAAGACTGGATTTCACATGGGTTATAAGTTTAGGGTCACTACTAGTAAGGATAAGATCATCAACATAAAGAACAAGTATGATGATATGGTTTCCTACTTTCTTGGTATAGACATTGGGGTCAGAATGGCATCTAGAAAAACCAGTGTCAAGGAGAAAGCTATCCATTTTGGCATACCAAGCTCTAGGATCTTGCTTAAGGCCATATAAGGATTCCTTAAGGAGACAAACAAGGCTAGAGTTATTATGAACATATCCAAGAAGTTGTTCCATGTAAATTTCCTCATGTAAATCACCATGTAAGAAGGCAGAAGTGACATCCATTTGATGGAATTCCTAGTTATGTAAGGCTAGAAGGGAAAGAATAAGGCGGATGGAGTTCATTTTCGCTACAGGGGCAAAGGTTTCATTGTAGTCAATTCCTTCAACTTGGGAAAAACCTTTGGCAACTAACCTTGCCTTAAGTATTTTAACACTTCCATCTGATGCATACTTAGTTCTATAGACCCATTTACATCGGACAAGTTTTCTTCCTTTTGGAAGAGGAACAAGATCCCAAGTATCATTCGCCATTAAGGAACGATATTCTTCATCCATAGCTGCATCCCAATCTGGATTTCCTGAAGCTTCTGCAAAAGTTTATGAATCATGATTCTTGGAAACTTGAGCCAAAAGAGAAGAGGCTCGCTGAAACTGAGAACGTGCTCGACGTTGATCTCTAGAATCACCAGCAAGATCACCAGCTACTTCACATGTTGAACGGACCCATCGACGAAGTATTGGTGCTGGTGTAATTGGAGGAACATGAGCAGGCGGAGGTGGATTTTCATCCTCATTGTCATCATTAGAAACTGGAGTTGGAAACATGTCAAGGAATCTAGAAGAAGAAGAAGAAAAAGGCACAATGGCAGAATTAGGCTCGCGGGCCAAAGATGGAACACCCGCCAAGTTAGGCTCATAGGCCAAGAGATTTTCATCAAATTTAGCATCTCTTCTCATGATTATATCATGAGAATGTGGCTAAAGAAGTCTATAGCTTTTTACATCTTCAGAATATCCAACAAATATGCACTTTTCACTTTTAGGCTACAATGCTTTCCGTTTTTCATCCGGAATGTGAGTTCATGCTTCACAACCAAACACACGAAAGTGACTTACATATGGTTTAATTTTACTCCATGCTTCTTCCGGTGTTATACCCTGTAAAAATTTAGTGGGTGTGCGATTAACTATGTAATTTGGACAATTTATAGCCTCAGCCCAATATTGAAAACTTAGTCCTTTAGATTGGATCATACAATTAGCCATTTCTTTTAAAGTGCGGTTCTTCCGTTCAACTACACCATTTTGTTGTGGTGTATATGGAACAGTATGCTGTTCTTGGATTCCTTGTTCAGTGCAAAAAGTAGTGAACTTGTTGTTAACATATTCTCCTCCATTGTCAGATATTAACTTAATAATTTGATGACCAGATTGTTTTTCAACAAGGGCCTTGTAGGCCAAGAACATGTTAAATGCTTCGCTCTTAAGTTTTAGGAAGTAAACCCAAGTGCATCTGGAGTATTCATCAATGAAGGTTAAGAAATATTTGAAACCAGAAAAGGAAGCAGATGGAAGAGGCCCACACAAGTCACTATGCACAAGCTCCAAGGCAACTGAGGCGTGCCAAGAGGCACGTTTGTCAAAACTGTCCCGATGATGTTTTCTGAGTACACAACCGAAACAAACACCATCCTTGCAAGATACCAGCGGAAGACCAGTTACCATATTGTCTTTACATAGTTGTTGCAATGAGCGATAATTTAAGTGACCAAATCACTCATGCGAAAGTTTGCTCAAGTTATCACTATGAGCATCAAAAACTGAAGGAAAAGGTGATGACCCAAAATTGTTAAATTTGTACAACCTGGTAATATCATCAACAATTCCAGTAGCAAGGATATTTTGAGGTTTTTTAAAATCCTTGATTACAACTTGGTGAGGTGTAAACGTCACAGTTTTACCTTCACCTGAATGAGTAATTTGACAGACTGATAACAAATTGCAGGAAATTTTTGGAACACGTAGTACATCACTGAAATGACCATTTTCTACTGGAACTATTTCAGATCCTACAACACTTAGAGATCTATAATCACCAACAAATATTTGTTTGGTGTGACATTCATGCATAGTAGAAAAGATGGCTTTATCCTTATCCATATGATAAGATGCTCCAGAATCAATGAGCCATTCAATTGAAGTAGAAGAAGAAGATGCAGTATAAGAGTAACCAGAAGCACAAAGTGCATGTCCATGAGAGGTAGATTCTGAAGACGAATCTAGGATGATGTGGTGCTTCTTCATTGCTGCTTCTAAGGCTACCATCTTCTTAAAACACTTAGATTCATCATGATTATATTTCCCACAAAAATTGCAATGACGCTCAGTCTTCTTTCCTTTTTGCTTGGATCCTTTGTCATTTTTTAAAGAAGGAGCTGACTGAGAGGGTTTGGGACCCTTGTTGTTTGGCTTATTTTTGTGAAAATTTTGTTTCTTGGGAGGCTTGGACTTTTCTTTCTGTTGGGATAATAAGGCTTTCTCAGATGTATCTGCATTGTTAATTATTCCAAGATGAATGAGATTATCTTGCTCTTTAATTAAGGAATCACAAAAGGATTCAAGGCTAGGCTCTTGATAGCTAGCTAGAGTCAAAAATTCTTTCATGGAATAGAATGTAGATACAAAAACAGAACATGCAGGTCCAAGTTTTTAAAGAATAAGATAAATGCATTGTTTATCTTCTTTCTTAATCTTGCATTCTGCACATAATAGTCTAAGAATTTTATACTTAGATAAATAGTCTTGAATGCATGAAAAATCATTTGGATTCAAGGAAAGCAACTCATTCTCAAGTTGATGACCCCGAATTTCATTGTGTTTACCAAACACAGATTCCAACTTTTCCCAAGTGAGATTAGGTTCATCAATTCCAAATATGTGGAATCGCAAATCAGTAGAGATTGACATCCCAATCAATCCACGAGCTTCATCGCATCTATTTTCCCATTTAATTTTCTTATCACCCTCAGTGGGTTGTGTTTCTTTCCCTGAGGTTATTCTGAAAAGTCCCCTACTTCGCAGAACATCCTCCATACGATATTTCCATGAGAAATACATAGAACTTGTAAGTATAATATCAAAAGGGGCGTCCATACTACAAAATAATGGCTGAAAGAACAGAAACTAACTATCTGGATGCAAAGAGCTCAAAAAATTATGCATTTTTTAAAAAAATGGCACTTAAAACTAATTCTGGATGATGAAGTTATGCTTGATCAAAGAAAATGTTGAAGATGTCCCCAATAGTGATGTGGCAGATATTAACTCGACCAACTAAAAAAAGAAGCCCCCTCTTCCCAAGACCAACCTTTGACAATCAATTTTACAACAAAGCTGCTTTAAAGTGAATCACTTTTGTAGAATAAGTGATGTTCATTTTTACAATAATGTGACTTTTAAATAGTGTGGCAATAAATTAAAAGACTTAAGTAGGCTCACTTTTATTTTATTTTATTTATGTGAGATGCACTTTTACAATAAAATAACTTGAAAATAGAAATTGCATGCACTAAAAAGTAGCTTAATAAGACTTGAACTCAAGACAAATTAAGGAATAAAGCAACTTTGGTCCAAGTGAGCTAAGTTTAAAAGGTACATAAAATAATGGAAAGAGGAAGAGGGTTTTTTTTTTTTTTTACTCTTCTCTCTCGTTCTCCGTGCTTGCTTTCTTTTCCTGCAAATCACAAAAAAAATGAAAAACAAAAACAAAAAAAACTTTTTCCACACAATGGGGTTAGATCTTGGTTAGCTTACCCGAAAAGTCTACATTTTCAAGTTTTTTCGTTGTTTCTGATTTGTCCTGATCGCACAAGGTGCATGGCAAAGAGCATACGTAGCCGAGAAGAGAAGAGAAAAAAACTTTCCCTTACTGTTTCTGATTCGCCGCGATCGCGCAAGGCGCATGACAAAGATCATATGCAATCAGCGAAGGAAACAATCCAAGACTAAAACAGAAAAGATCTAATAACAAACTGATAAAATATGAGAGATTTAAAAAAAACAAATCCGTCACTGTAACATTATACCTTCAAATTTGCCGAAATGGGTGTTTCTGGAGCAAATGAAAATGGTTTTCGGTGAAAAAAAGACTGTTTTCAAATGGAAACGACGCTCCGGATGCAATGGAATAGCTACCATAGGCCAAAAATGCACCGAAAATCTAGAACCAGAAACCCTTTCAAAGTTTCGGCAACACCGGTTCTAGATCTTGATCAAAACCGAAAGCGGTCTTCATAAAAGCTTTGATACATGTTGCAGCTGCAACTGTTCTCCCCAAAAATTTTCAAAATTTTGGACCCCCCTTTATGATTTTAATGCTGCTTTGAAATCAATTGGATCTGTGAATTTTTGGTCATGCTTTAATTTTGGATGATTTTCGAAGATGAACTCTCGTTCTGTTTTCAGAAATTGCTTATGTTGGAATTTGCTGCGAGTCGCGGATGTTAGAGTTTGGTTTTTGTTAGTCGAAGATGAACCGGATCAATTGTTTTGAAAAACTTTGTTTTGAAGGTGAAACAGTTTCAATCGTTGCCAATTTTTTAAAGTTTTTTATCACTTAGATCGGAAGCTGTTAACATTTTTGCTTCTGCTGTTGTGGCTCTCAAATCAGCTAAGCACCCGATGAAAAGTGCTTCGCCCGCCGATGCGTGTCGCATGTCTGTATCCTTTTCTATTTTGTCGTTGCGGCTCCCAAATCAACTAGCTACCCGAAGTGAAAAGCGCTCCACCCGTCGATGCATGTTGCATGTCTGTAGCCTTTTCTCTTTCGTCATTGCAGCTGTGCAAAGCACCAGGCTTCCGATGTCGTTGTCCTTCCGATTTCCGATTGGAAGTTTTCCCGCCACAGCTTAGGTCTTAACTCTTCCAACTCCGATGTGCTTAAGTTTTTTCACAGCGCCCATCGCCTGTTAAAGCCCGCCTATGCGGCTGCGGATAGTTCTACCCTGTTGTGTTAGCAGTAATGTAGCGCATGGCGTTTCTTGCTACTTAGCCGTGTGATTGTTATAGTTTAGTGTAGTTGATTTTATTGAAAAATACTGTCCCAATGAATGATTGTTGTCGTTTAATTGTAGGAGCGTTCAGGAGATTGTTCAGACTATGGCAGCACGAAGGTATAGATGGGAGACCAGATCACAAGGAGGACAAGCAAATTAGAAGGCAAAGTCAATAGTGACAAAGGCGCAAACCTGAAAGGTCTGTCAATTACTCAGCAAATTATGAGTCTGCGCGGGAAAGATAAAGAGAAATATGAAACATTTTGAGGGACCGAAAGGTCACACATTGGGGGGCAACCCAAGCGGTTTACTATTTATGTTTAAATATTGGAGAGTTAGAAGGGACAGGGGATTTTTCCCAGTTAGACATGTAAAGAGATAATGTAAGAAGAACTACTTTTTTTTGCAATAAATGAATTATTGTTTTCTTGTCGGAGAAATTTTGGTGGGACGTTCAAATGCTATGCTACGGATTGGTGAAAGATGAACTATTTCGTTTTTCCAGTTTTGTCCATTAACTGTGAGATCGTTCTAACTCTTAGAGCCTATTTTCTTGTTTGAATGATTTCTGGTTTATTCTGTGAAATTACCACCATGAGTAATGCATGTTGTTCACAAACAGTTGGCTATCTGATTGTCTAAATATCTTTAATCGTTCATGTGTTGTAGGAAGGAATATCAGCTATCTGTAATTTCTCTTTATAATGCATGCACAATACACATTACTCATAAATAAGTTACAATTTGGCTCCCCAGGGATAGATAGATAGATAGTTAGTTTTTACTTTATTGCTGCATACGTGATTTAGATGCTTATGAGTTCTAAGACGAGAGGTAAGAACCTGAGCATCACGTTGTGACTACTCCTTGCATCCTTTATCACCCTGCATGGTTAATTAAGCACGTGCATATCATACTTTAATTCAAAAATGCAAAAAATACACATGGTGGACCGGGCCGCAACCGGTAAAACCTTTGTTTTTTGTTACTTGACCTACGGTAGCCTGACCGCAAACCGGACGGATTCCCTATACCAAACAGTCACGGGCTAGTTGGGAACCTTGACTGGGGAGAATCCCTTGCTGTTGTTGCCTGTGAATTTCCAAGCCTCAACAGTTTCTGGTGCTAGAAGGAGGGCCGCCAGTGCATGGCTGGCCAAGGAAACCTGTTTTCCTGAGACTATTCCATCGGTAACAGTTCAGAAAGCAGTGGGATTCATAATCCAATCACAGAAGAAATGGGTAGAGAACATTTGTTTTCTGTTGACAACGAGGTTGTTAATAATCTGTGAAGACACACCAGGGCATATGTGAAGAATATTGGAGGATTGTCGACCATCCCTAAATTTCCCAGAAGAGAATATAAAAGGAAAGATTGTCCCATATTGGAAGACTCAGTGCTGGTTGAGGATTGGGAAGAGCTTGTAGAAACATCCCTACAGGAAGTTGTACTGCCTTTGAATCAAGAAGGCCCAGATACTCCTCACAGTTCTCCTGCTCACACTCCTATTTTCTCACCTCCTCACTCTCCAACTAGACTCATGCCAGGCATAAATGCCAATCAACCACCCAACCCACCAAATCCACCACCTACCTGGAGAGCCAGATCACCTTTAAACCTGACACCTCCGTTACATGATTTACCTCAATCCTTTGAAAAGATGTTGCCCAAATTTGACCCAAGTGAGAAGATACTAGTAGACGACCACCTGCAAAGTTTTTACTTGGCAATAGAAGGGTTAAGGGCTGGGGAGTATGAGGATGTAGTTTGCAGACTATTTCCTCATACCCTTAAAGGAGCTGCAGCATCATGGTATTTTGGTTTTCCTGCAAACTCTATCCCTAATTGGGATACCTTTCAGAGGATCTTTAGAAGCATGTATGCGACTCAAAATAATCATGCAGCCCTCATGAAAGGAATATGCGCCTTAAAGAAAGAGAGAAAGGAGAAGGTGCACAGCTTTACTCAAATATTTGCAGCATACCTCAAGAATTTTTCTAAAGCTGACAGACCTTTAGATAAAGTCCTGATTGAATATTATACTTCAGCTTTAGGGCCCGAGCTGGCTATGTTTGCCAAAATGAAGGCCAAGCCCACTTTAGCAGAAACTTATGAGGAGGCAGAAAAGGTAGAGGCTGAAAGAGAAAGTATCGAAGATTATCCCGAATGGTTAGGAGAGAAAAGTGTGGGAAGGAAATCCTTGTTGTTCACTAAGCCTAAGGAAGAGCAATTGCCAGATTTTGAAAGTATGGCAAAAATGATGCAGAAGCTTTCTAACAGAATAATAGATTTGGAAAAAGAAAAGGAAACTCAAAAGTTCTACAAGCCCTATTACAAGAAAAGGGAGGATAACAATCAATCCCAACCTCCTCCTCACAATTCAGCATCTATGAATTTAACAGAGGTAGGAATGGACAATTTTTGCACGTTCCACCAATAGCCCCACTCTTAAAAGAATTGTCCTCAATGGATAAACTCAATGACATTGGTTATGAATCAGTTGTTGGATTCTAAATTAACAGAAGATGGAGATGAAGAAAAAAAGGACAGTACCACTTCAACAAAAGAACAAGAAGATGAGACCATGGTTCTGTGGAATTCTGTTTTGTTATTCGATGCTGAGGAAGAAAATAATTGGGGATACGAGAGCGTCATGGAAATGAACGTTACAACAAGGATCCAAGGGTCGGTTAAAGAAGACAGTCTCATACTCCCAAAAATCAAAAGGCTGCAAAAAAATGTTTAAAAATTTCAGAATAATTCCTCAGCTGATAAAATTCCCGAATTCACCATTACCAGCCAGGATCCTAGGCAGACTGATACGTTCGCCAAGCCCACTTAAGAAAAAATGAATGTTGATAAGCCACATCCCACTAAACCACAGATGGATTATGACATCGTGGAAGATATAAAGAAGGTAAAGGCAAACATTTCACTATTTGAAATGTGTAAAGTGCCGCAGCAAAAGGAAATACTATTGAAAGCGCTTGAAGCATCGGATGAGAGGCTGCCCATTGACAATCGGCCTAAAGAGGAAGAAGAAATCGAAGAAACCAGCGTTGGAGGTAAGTCTAAGAACAAACATCCACCTTTCCTCCTCACTTTTGAAATTTTTAATCACAACGTACATAATTGCCTGGTAGACTTAGGCGCGTCGGTTAACGTCATGCCAATATCAGTCTGTAAAAAGATAAATGGGCAGCCTAAGCCATCCACATGGAGGGTTGTTCAGTTGGATAGGACGAATGTAAGGGTAATTGGTCAAATGGAGGATGTCCTAGTCTACCTGTCGTCAAATGATAAAGTGTGCCAAGTAATTGATATCGTGGTGGCCAATATACCAGATGCTTATGGGCTTGTCCTTAGCAGAGACTGGTCAGAAAAACTAAATGGATATGTTGCCTCGGATTGGTCGCATCTGTGGCTGCCGTATAAAGAATCCTGAACCAAATTAAAATTTTGAGGGAACCTCACATGAAATACAACGTTACTCAACTTGAGGAAAAGAATGAACCAGTGGATTCTGTGTTGGGAAATTATTTTTATTGAGTTGGAACCAGGAAATTACTAGGTAGAAGAAGCCAGCAACAAGTCAGACACCCAGCCTGATATCCTTCGATTCTCACAGGCTGATGAAATCGACTGTAAAATAGTAGACTTAGCAGTAGGAGTAGATTCGCATGCAGTAGTGAGTGATTTCTAGACATGGTTTTTTGATGGCTCTAAGACGTTAGAAGGGTCAAGGGACGGTTGTGTCCTTATCGACCCTAAGAAGAATAAACATTTTCTTTCATGTAGATTAGAGTTTGAATGTATGAATAACACAGCTGAGTATGAAGCGTTGGTGCAAGGATTGAGGAAAGCAATCGAATTAAAGGTAAGTAATCTGAAAGTTTTTGGAGATTCTGAAATAATTGTAAAACATATTCAGAATCAAATACATTGTATTTCTCCTCACTTAAAAGCTTATCAAAATGAGGTATGGGATCTGCTCAAATGTTTTTACGCATTTAATATTGTTTCAATTCCAAGACTTAAAAATGCAGCAGCTGACTTGTTGGGCACATCACCCGCTAGGATTGTACCTACTAATAATCGATGCTCTGTTGAATTGATTTTCAAGCCCTCGGTCCCTAATATGATTACCAACTTATGAGTGTTCGATGACGATCAGTAGATTATAGAATGCTTAACTAATGACGAGGTATTTCAAGGAGCAAATATAGACGATGAAGAACATCAGGCCGAGCTGAAGTATGATAATTTCATCCCTAAAGGATTCAAAACCTTAGAAAGAATGTTCGATGTAAATGAAATGTTTAGAAGGCCAGCAAAGGTGAAGACTCACAGCTCATCTCTACAGTTCGAATTGATAAATTTAGGGACTGAGACAAATCCTAAATATGTGAATCTTGGCAAATGATGTTCACCAGCCGAAAGAGATAAGTTCATCAGTCTTTTTAATCAATATAAAGATGTTTTTGCCTGGACATATGAAGATTTGAAGACATATGACACTAGCATCATCCAGCATGTCATCCCCATTAAATCTGGTGTCAAACCTTATCAGCAACCTTTAAGGAAAATGCACCCCAAATTGGAACCTCTGATTCAGAGTGAAGTTAAGAAATTATTGGATGCTAGGATCATTTTTAAGGTCAGACACTCTGAATGGGTCTCAAATTTGGTACCAGTGAGGAAAAAATCTGGAGAAATCAGACTATGCGTGGATTTTAAGAATTTGAACCGCGCTTCAGATAAAGATAACTATCCTGTTCCACCCATGGAACAACTACTACAAATGGTCTCAAGTTCTGAACTATTTTCTTTATTGGATGGTTTCTCAGGCTACAATCAACTACTAGTAGCCGAAGAAGACAGATTAAAGACAACATTCTAGACCAGATGGGGAACCTTCGCTTATTGAAGAATGCCCTTTGGGCTTATAAACGCTGGAGCCACGTTCCAGAGGGCTATGGACATAGATTTCCATGGTTTGATTGGCCATAGTGTTGTGATATACCTCGATGATATTACGATATTCTCAAAGAGGAGAGAAGAACACGCGTTCCATCTAAGGCAGATTTTTGAACGCTGTCGAAAATATGGCATCTCACTCAATCCCAAGAAGTGTGTGTTCACTGTCATAGAGGGTAAGTTGTTGGGGCACTTAGTTTCAAAGAAGGGAATATCTATAGATCCGGAAAGGATCAAAGCAATTGAATAGATTCCCTTTCCCCATAATAAAAAAGGGATGCAATCATTTATGGGAACAATAAACTTCGTGCAAAGATTTGTGCCTGACTTCGCTCAGATTGTCAAGCCTCTGCAGCAAATGGTGAAGAAAAGTGCACAATTCAAATGGACTGAGATTGAGATGAACGCATTTAGAAAAATTAAAACTGTTGTTGCACATGCACCCTCCCTAAAAATCCCAGATTTCGACAAAGATTTTATTCTGTATAACTTTGCATCCGATGATTCACTAGCAGCTGTGCTTACCCAAAAGGAAGATGGGGGGGATGAATTCCCAATATCTTTCATGAGAACTGGTCTACAAGGGGCTGAATTAAATTACCCAGCTATTGATAAACATGCTTACACAGTATTCAAAGCAGTGAAACAATTCAGGCCCTATATATTAAAAAATCAAACCAAGGTGATCGTCCCATACCCAGCTGTGAGGTCACTTTTTGTACAAAAGGAGTTAGGAGAAAGAAGGGGCAATTGGGTAATAGCTCTTCAAGAGTATGACCTCAAATTCAATCCAGCTTCTATAGTTAAAGGGCAGGGGTTGTGCAAACTAATGACTGAACATGGGAACAATGATGAACACACCTGGGAAGACGAGGCTGAATTACATTTGATGGATGTATGTCCTTTGTTCACAGCCCCTGAATCTTGGTATAGAGACCTCGTGCATTACCTCCAGGTACGGTTGTTTCCTAAACATTGGAATTCTAAGCAAAGAAGAGCGCTGCGTCTCAAATCAGCCTCCTATCAAATTGTTGAAGGAATATTATTCAGAAAAAACTACGACGGAGTTCTTCTTAGATGCTTAGAGAAAGAAGATGTGACGAAAGTAATGTCAGATTTGCATGATGGGCCTACTGGGGGACATTTTTTAGGATATACCACTGCTCACAAAATTTTCAGGGCTGGTTACTATTGGCCCACGCTTTTCAAAGATGCACACGCCCATGTCCGGAAGTGCGATATTTGTCAAAGGTGTAGTGGAAGGAAATCTAAAGCAGCCGCACCACTGAAGCCTGTGATGATCATGGAGCCATTCGAACAATGGGGGTTGGATATTATTGGGGAGATAAATCCAAAATCTTCCCTACAACATAAGTACATTCTGACTGCAACCGATTACTTCACTCGCTGGGTCGAAGCCATCCCGCTGCGCAAAATAAATGAAGACACGGTCATCAACTTCCTGCAAGACCACATTATGACCAGGTTTGGAGTTCCAGTTTCTTTAGTCTTTGATAATGCTTCTTACTTTTAATCGATTAAATTAACTATTTTTTCTCATGAGAAAGGAATAAAGTTGCATTACTCTACAAATTACTATCCACAAGGAAATGGCCTGGCTGAATCTACTAACAAAAAATCTGATTATAATTTTAAAGAAAACTATGATAGAAAACCAGAGGAGTTGGCACTCAGCGCTACCAAATGCCCTTTGGGATGATAGAGTCACCCCCAAGTCTTCATTAGGAGTGTCACCGTATACCCTTGTGTATGGTAAAGAAGACATTCTTCCCCCCAATATCATGCTACCCTCCTCCATAATAGCTCAAGAGTCTAGAGGGTCGGAGAATGAGGTTTTGCAGACGAGGATATGTAATCTTCTGAAAGCAAAAGAGGCTAGATCTAGGGCCAGAGATCGCTTTAAACAACAACAAGAGTTAATAAAGAGATGGTTCAACAATCACAAGGCAGGAACAAAGGACTTTGAAGTGGGAGATTCGGTCCTCAAGTGGGACCACCCCCATGATGAGAAAGGAAAACACACGAAATTCCAGCAGTTATGGGTAGGCCCTTTCCACATTGCGGAAAAGCTTGGCCCTTCCACTTATAAGTTACAAGATCTGCAAGGGTGGGAAGAGAACTTACCAGTAAATGGTTTAGTTCTCAAGCCTTATTTTTCCTGAGTTTCATTTGTCTTATTCTATCTTGTATATAAATAATCTGGCTTGGTCATCTTTTTGAGTCTTTGAGTCATGAAATTTAGTTTTGTTTTAGTTTAAATTTCTGTCGATTTCAATAAAGGAGGCAAACCCGCGATTGCATGAAAAACATCAAAATTTTGGTATGATTAAGGTTCCTAGGTATAAGACTGTATATTGCTGCTTGTCTAAAAGAACTTTTTCCAGTTTAGCAGTTTTCCCAAATAGTTATGTATTCATTGAAGTCTTTATTAACCCCTGTGAAATAAACCAGAATCAAAAGGTCTGGAATACTATTTTGAGGCTCCATCCATGTCACATTTAAAATGTCCTAGGGAGTGATAGCAAAGGGCTCATGGAAAGAAGCAAGGTAAACAGTATATTAAATACAAATGATCCCATGCCAAGAAACGAACGCCAAAAGGAAGATAAGAGTCAAAAAACTCCTATGAAAGCATTATGTATCAAAACAAATGCTGAACCATAAGTACTAAATCGCTGAAATTTCCTCTCCGTCCATGAGCTGAAACGTAAAATACACTTCTCACACAAAAGGACACTTGGGATAGAGGAGCCTGAATTAAAATTCAGAAAGAAAGGCATGCGGGAGGACTCATGTGAAAAGGACAAAAGTCCAAAAGCACCAAAGTGCTAAAGTGGCATGGGAATGAGGAACAAATGAATAATTCTATTTGCCATATGCTACGATCCTGTGGTGTCCAAGCTTCCAGCTACCTGAAAGACAAAGTAACAATGAAACTCATCCTTCGGCCTCAACAGAGTTATCTGGACTTGAAAATCTTGGTTTGTGGCTCTCCCAAATTGGACTATCATCAATGAATAAAGGTACACACTTTTTCCATTTGAGAAATCCAGATAGCTGGAAGAATTCAATAGATGCGTTTATTGTTAAACAGTCGGTTACTCAAGAAATAATCGTCCAGAGTTCTAGGTTCACCAGCTAATCGCCAATTGTTGTAGCTGTAACTGTTCTCCCCAAAAATTTTCAAAATTTTGGACCCCCCTTTATGATTTTAATGCTGCTTTGAAATCAATTGGATCTATGAATTTATGGTCATGTTTTGATTTTGGATGGTTTTTGAAGATGAACTCTTGTTCTGTTTTGAGAAATTGCTTGTGTTGGAATTTGCTGCGGGTCACGGATGTTAGAGTCTGGTTTTTGTTAGTCGAAGATGAACTGGATCAAGTGTTTTGAAAAACGTTGTTTCAGAGGTGAAACAGTTTAAATCACTGCCAATTTTTTTAAGTTTTTTATCACTTAGATCGGAGGCTGTTAACCTTTTTGCTTCCGCCGTTGCGGCTCTCAAATCAACTAAGTACCCGATGAAAAGCGCTCCGGCCGCCGATGCGTATCGCATGTCTGTAGCCTTTTCTCTTCCATCGTTGTGGCTCCCAAATCAACTAGCTACCCGAAGTGAAAAGCGCTCCGCCCGCCGATGCATGTCGCATGTCTGTAGCCTTTTTCTCTTCCGCCATTGCGGCTGTGCAAAGCACCTGGCTTTCGATGTCATTATCCTTCCGATTTTCGATTGGAAGTTTTCCCGCCATAGCTTAGGTCTTAACTCTTCCGACTCTGATGTGCTTAAGTGTTTTCGCAGTGCCCATCACTTGTTAAAGCCCGCCTATGCGGCTGTGGATAGGTCTACCCTGCCGTGTTAGCAGTAATGCAGAGCATGGCATTTATTTCTGCTTAGTCGTGTGATTGTTATAGTTTAGCGTAGTTGATTTTCTTGAAAAATATTGTCCCAATGAATGATTGTTGTCGTTTAATTGCAGGAGCGTTCAGGATATTTTTCAAACTACCGCGGCGCGAAGGTATAGATGGGAGACCGGATCACAAGGAGGACAAGCAAATTAGAAGGCAAAGCCAATAGCGACAAAGGTGCAAACCTGAAACGTCTGTCGGTTACTCAGCAAATCATGAGTCTGCGCGGGAAAGATAAAGAGAAATATGAAACATTTTGAGGGACCGAAAGGTCACACATTTGGGGGCAGCCCAAGTGGTTTACTATTTTAGTTTAAATATTGGAGAGTTAGAACGGATAGGGTCTTTTTCCCAGTTAGACATGTAAAGAGATATTTTAAGAAGAACTACTTTTTTTTGCAATAAATGAATTATTGTTTCCTATCGAAGAAAGTTTGGTGGGACTTTCAAATTCTATGCTATGGATTGGTGAAAGATGAACTATTTCGTTTTTCCAGTTTTGTCCATTAACTGTGAGATCGTTCTAACTCTTAGAGCCTATGTTCTTGTTTGAATGATTTCTGGTTTATTCTGTGAAATTACCACCATGAGTAATGCATGTTGTTCACAAACAATTGGCTATCTGATTGTCTAAATATCTTTAATCGTTCATGTGTTGTAGGAAGGAATATTAGCTATCTATAATTTCTCTTTATAATGCATGCACAATACACATTACTCATAAATAAGTTACAATTTGGCTCCCCAGGGATAGATATATAGATAGTTAGTTTTTACTTTATTGCTGCATATGTGATTTAGATGCTTGTGAGTTCTAAGACGAGAGGTAAGAACCTGCGCATCACATTGTGACTACTCCTTGCGTCCTTTATCACCCTGCATGGTTAATTAGGCACGTGCATATCATACTTTAAGTCAAAAATACAAAAAATACACACGGTGGACCGGGCCGCAACCAGTAAAACCTTTGTTTTTTGTTACTTGACCTATGGTAGTCGGACCGCAAACCGGACGGATTCCCTATACCAAACAGTCACGGGCTAGTTGGGAACATTGACTAGGGAGAATCCCTTGCTGTTGTTTCCTGCGAATTTCTGGGCCTCAACAATACCATGTTCAGGTACATAGGGTACTCCCAAAATATCAAACACCTTCAACAACCACTTCACACAAATAGATCATAGATCAACACACCGATGTTTGTCACATGGTTAAAACCCTCGAGAGGGAAATAGTCCAGGGCCCCAGCTAAATAGCTACTTGGAGCAATTTATTATGCAAAAGAAATAAAGTTACATATGAGCTTCTCATAATCGATCAACTAGCCAAGGACCCTATATGCTCTTTAAATAGAGAACATAGACCAATAGGGTGTTAAGCCACGGATCAATGGTAGGTATGATCTAAGAGAAGTTGAACCGTCGGATCACTCTATGTCTAGAACATATCGTGACCGTCGCATTAGAATATTTACAAATGCATACTAATGCATACTAAAGAAACACACTTTTACCTAACGGATATATTACACAAGTTGATCTTAACAAACTCCTAAGTCTCTAAATATCCTAACACATGGTCTATATGTGTATTAATTAATTAACCATCTTATTATATCATCCTCAAATGAATTTTTCCATAATGATGATCATATGTATTACCCGACGTCATATATTCATAGGCTAAAGTAATTCACTCTAGGGTAGCTAATCCCTAAAGGAGACTTATAGCACCTAGTGACCATGACTAGCAATACATAACATAGTATATCCTCATGACTTGATACCACCCAAGTCTCCAGTCTTGATACACTACAAGACCATATACAATTAAAGATATCCATGTCATAGGGTACCCTCTATGAGAATCATTTGACTTGATACAACACAATTCCAGAATCGATACAACACAAGTCTACAGTCTTGATACAACATAAGACCAGTCTTGATACAACACAAGACTCCAAACTTGATACAACACAAGATTCCAATCTTGATAAAACACAAGATCACAGTACATGAATCCCACCTCAATACATGATGACATATATAGGACTTGATACAACACAATGTCCTGACTTGATACCACACAAGTCCTTAACTTCTTGCAACACAAGTTTCTGACTTGATACAAATCAAGTCCCTAACTTGATACCATACAAGTATTTAACTTGATATAACACAAGTCTAGATAATGACTCTTGATGTTGTACATTTAACAAGGTTCACCTTTCCTTTCCTCGATACATTTATTGATTGACTTGAAAGGAATCTTTAGTAATTATACTAATGAAAATTAACCATTATAGAACACACTCATACCTACGAGCATACATATAATTCTCTATGTAGAGAAAGTGTACCCATTTGTTTGAGAAAACGGGGCTAGGCAAGGCATCTTGTAGCAAATAACAAATTTTGACTTAAGCTCATCAACTTTGATCCATGGATAATGAAGCTTGTGAAACTACCCTCTCTAAAATACCATAATGGAAGTGTATCCATTTGTTTGAGAAAATAGAGCCAGGTTTACTCTTATAGAAGCAACCCACTCTTGACTTGATTTCTATTGATGTTTGAGGAAAATCAGAGATGCTTGAACTTTAAAAATTTTATTGATCAATTTCAGCACATATGATTCTCATCAATAAACCACATATATATATGATCCATGTGGATATTGGTGACCACCCACCTATTCCACTAGCTCAAAACAATTATCTTTTTTGACAGTTTTCTAGTTATTTTTCTATGGTTTTCTGGGTCTCAAACTTCTGGGGTTGTTTTGAGGCCCTAAACAAGTTCTTTTGGCGATTCGAGGGGAAAATGGATTTTAATGGAATGAAATGTCCCTAGTTGAGAGGTGTAAATCTTGGATATACCTTTCCAATAGGATATCGAGCTCCAAAATCAGAGATCGTATGAAAAAGTTATGACCCCAAGAAGTTGGTTGTTCAACTAACCATATTGGGGCCGCAAACTTATGACGGTTCATCTTATAGGGTTATGTTTTGGAACTTTAGGGTTCTTGTCCTTATGGCTATTATAAATAGGCCCATTTGGTCCCAATTTATATTCAACTTGGCACAAATGAGTGTAGCAACCACATCTCTTCCTACAGATAGCTACCACCATTATAGATGTTGTATTTACAGTATGTTCTATTTCTATCATTTAATAGAATATGTGTTTATTGTATCTCTATTCTCATTCCAATATGTATGTGTTTATGATTCTCTATATGTTCTTTCATTTCATTCTCACATAAATCTAGATCAATATCAGCCACATATATAAATCTCATAAATAAATTAGCCACATAAAATGGTCAACCATAAGAGACAAGATATACCCTGGGAAAACCCTATAAATATGGAGGATGAAAAACTTAGAAATTATTTGAGTATGATAGATATATTTGTAGAGAATGATTTGCAACATATAAGAATATTTCCTGATAAGAGAGATCACCATGGTAGTAGAGAAGAGATATCCAATGTAACCCTACAAAAAAAATTGTATGCAACTGTATTGAACTTGCCATATTCCTAGCATATTAATAAACACACTGAGAGCACCACATAACGCATTCACAAGGAGGAGATAACTAGAACTCCCTCCATGAAAACATTAGCACCCTTCCTTTCCTCATTTAGCTTCAACTGAATGTTCATTGCCTTGAACTAAAAGTGAACTGACTTGAGATGAATGTTAACTGAGTTGAACTGAATGTTAATCGAATTAAACTGAATTTTAACTAAATTGAACTACATGTAAATTTATTTGAACTGAATGTAAACTTTACTTGAACTCAATATTTAACTTACTGCTAATCACTCAGTTAACATGATAACTTAAGTGTCACCAATGCTTCACTCTTAGTGCCATCCATGAACAATTTCGATTATTAACTTTTTCATGGATCTCTTTATTTAACTTATGCATGATGATTGATGAACATTAAGCTCTTCTTTACTTAATTGATTACATTCATTAATATTTTAATTGATTCTTTGACTTAGGCGTTGATTGAGCCATTCATATTTTACTAAATATTTAGAACTTGAGTTCACTCACACATTTGCATGGGAAATTCAAATTCTCTTTCTCTATGCTTTATGTCATTATCATTAAATAATTAATGCATGATGTATGCATATTATTTATCCATCTTATCATATCAAACTCAGAAGAATTATTCCATACATATTTATTATCATATAAATTACCCTGGGACATATAGTCATATGCTAAAGTAATTCACTCTAGGGGTATCTAAGACCTAAAGGATACTTATAGCACTCAGTGACCATGAATAGCAATATATCATATATTATAATCACCTCAACAAATGGAGTTCCACGGTCTTGATACAACACAAGAATTCAATCTTGATACAACACAAGATCGTATCCATAATTGGAGATCCAATCTCATAGGGTACCTTCTATGAATAAAACTTGACTTGATAGTACTCACAAGTCTAGTCTTGATATTACTCATAAGAATCATCTTGATATTACTCACAATATTTACAATACAACATCACCACCTCAATCATATGAGGATACATATCACTTGATATGACTCACAAGTACAACTTGATATTACTCACACGTCACTAGAATGACTCATGATGATGTACAATCAACACTCCCTCTCAGCATGGGAGACATTCTCTGCTTTACCAAGAATTTCTTGCCATACCAAGATTATGTTGGAAGTATATTAACTTTGTTACTGATAGTGGCTTGTCCATGTATTTGCAATATTCTTATTAGTATCTATGTACTGAAATTTTAGTTTGCATGACCATGACTTCGATGAAGTAAAAATTCATCTCAATGTGTTATATCATAACACATAGGTTTTTTCAGAAATCATGACTACTAACACCTAATAAATATAGTCTTCAAGTATTTCACCCTAGTAGGTAGCATCCCAAGCTACACTACTCTTCAGTAGGTAGTATTATCCTCAAAATACATTTAGCTTATGCAGTACTAACCACAATACACATAGCTAATCCAAATCTATATAATAGGTCTACTATGTCTGAAAATACAATAAAGACCCTATTCTAATATACCTAAAAGGTACTCAAACATATGCTTATCCATAATCATAAAAATATAGCAGGTATGCTAGGTACTTTAAGAGACCATCCAACTACTAATTCAAAGTAGCATCATCTGGATCTGATCTAGAATGCAGTTTCTCTAAACTATAAACTATGGATTTCATATCCATCATAAACAACACATTAAATGTGTAATATCATGTATAAATAAAGTCTTATTTTTTCTTTCAGTCTTCAACATTTGTAGACTTCTTGAATATTCTACCATCTAAAGGAGTTCTTAGTGATATTGTCATTATTGGTGATGTTCTTCAAGTCCTGATCACTTTTATAGTGATTTCATATCACAATACCCCATATATCCAATTGTATGGCTATATAACCTCTCGAAGAGGCTCAATTGTTCTCTGATAATCTACACTATAACTCTTATTAAGTATCCAATAGTCTTCGAGACTTTGGCCATGTCTCTTCTCTTGTTGATTTTCTCCACAAGATATAATAGCCCATGGTTTCCTGAGTCATGTACCATGACTAACTAGTTTTTGTATTTTTAATTATCGCTTCTTGTAAAGATACATCAATAATCCCTCTTCAACTAAAGGATACTATACCAAGCTTTTTATGGACATAGGATTAGTAAATATGTTGGCAATCCTGATCATATATGGATATGTATAGGATTTATGCAACTCCTTTCTGTACCATGCCTTCGATATAACTAACTAGGAACTTTGTAAATATTTACATTTTTATAATATGCTCTATCTGGAAAAACATATTTGATGTGATATTTCTTAATCACACTAATCAAAATCCATATATCCGTGAAACTTATTTTCACTCGCTGAGACATTTCTGAATCCACATACTCTTGTACCAAGTAGGTAACACAACACATGTTGTTTTGTACATGTCTAGTTACTGACTGTAAAGAATATAACTGATCCTAAGACTTGTATAGATATATATAACATCTATTGGATCCTACAAATATGAACAAGAATCATATTTATCTTTATGTATATGGTAATGGATTTACAATCCATTGTTCTTGAATGTGTTCAAGAACTCTACTAAACATTGTTTCCTCAACAAAAGAAAAATGTTATCCAGTGAGGGTTACACCTATAAAATTAAGAATCCTCCAAGATTATTACATATAGATCCCTTTTTAATATGATTACCATACATGGTTTCTACATATCAGGAGGTTAATTTAACCAGTTTCACTGGGTTTTTTTTCAGGAGCTAGCAAATCTAGATTATCCCTCTCAACATATAGGATGTGAGAATAATAAATTTGAGTCCTCCGTAATGGAGAGTCATACTCCTCCATATATAACACATATATGAATATAAATAATATAAATACATTACCTTTAGGATTCTTTACATTTATCCAAATATAATTAGGACTTGTATTCTGTCTTCTTCCTAAGAAACATAGGAACCTCCTGATCTGGTGTGTTTTAAGATCATCCATTCGAATGACTCCATGTCATTCTCTTCTTGTAGTTCAAGGAATATGTTTTTCCATACAATAAAATTTATTCAAACGATTAATAACATTACATAACCAAGAAATTTAATCACATGAAAACTTTCAACATATTGGCAATACTGGAGTCCTTTTTTATTCACTTGAATGGAAGAGCTTCTTTGTAGTGAAAGGATTTCTCCATTTCTTCATTCTTTCCATGAGGACAAGATTCTCCTCTTTATTGAAGACAACCTTTCTTTGGGTGCACCCCTCTTCTTGACTCGAGGCCTTCTTCTTGAAAATATTGGTGAGTGTATCAATACACTCCCTTGCAGTCTTCAACAAAATGATCATGAACATGAGATTGTCCTTAATAGAATCAAATATGATATGCTTGGAATTTTCTTGATTCTTCTTGAAGTGGATTCTCTCTTCATTGGTGGTAGGCTCCTCTACCACTGTGGATACATAACAATAAAGGTCATGCTCTTTAAGAATATTCAATATTCTTTCCTTTCATGTGATGAAGTTGGAATTCCTTTCGAGATGGTCTTCCATTCGAATTAAGATCGATGGCATGGATGCAATTTTTTTCTCAACTCTTCAAGATCTACATAGGCTTAGCTTGTTGCACAAAACTAAGCTCCTTCACTCCCTATTCTCTGATACCATGTTGATGTTTGAGAAAAATCATATCTTATTTAAATTTAAAACTTTTATTGATCAATTTCAGCACATATGATTCTCATAAATCAACCAAAAATATATCAGCCATATATAAATATCATAAATAAATCAGACACATAAAACAATCAACCATAAGAGACAAGACATACCCTGGGAAAACCTTATACACACGGAGGATGAAAAACCCAACAATTCTTTAAGTATGATAGATAGATTTGCAGAGAATGGTTTACAACACATAAGCAAATTTCCTAATAAGAAATATCACCATCAGTAGATAAGAGAGATCTAATGTAACCCTGAAAAAACAATTGTATGCAACTATATTGAGCTTTCCATGTTCCTATCATATTAATAACAAGCCAAAAACCCTACCATGTAGAAGGTAGCGCATAGGAGGCTCATTAAACACACTGAGAGCACCACATAGAACATTCACAAGGAGGATATAACTAGAGCTCCCTCCATGCAAACATTAGTGCCCTTCCTTTCCTCAATTACCTTTAACTGAATGTTCACTTTCTTGAACTAAAAGTGAACTAACTTGAACTGAATGTTGACTGAATTGAAATGAATGTTAACTAACTTGAACTGAATGTTAACTGACATGAATTGAATGTAAACTTACTTGAACTGAATGTTAACTAACTTAAATTCAATGTTAACTTTACTTGAACCCAATATTTAACTAACTATTGATCACTCAGTTAACAAGGTAAGATAAGTGTCATAATTTCTTCACTCTCGGTCCTATCCATGCACAATTTCTATTTGTAACTTTTGCATGGATCTTTTTATTTAACTAATATATGTTGATTGACGAACAATAACTCTTCTTTACTTAACTGATTACATTCATTAATAGTTTAATAGATTCTTTGACTGAGGCATTCATATTGTTTTGAAGCTTTATAACTTGAGTACACTCAATCATTTGTGTGGGAAATTTGAATTCTTTTTCTCTATTCTTTATCTCATTATCATTAATTAATTAATGCATGGCACATATGTGTAGTATTTATCCAGCTTATCATGTAATACTCAAAATAAATATTCCATACATATTGATGATCAAATATATTACCCCAAGCCATATAGTCATATGCTAAAGTAATTCGCTCTAGGGGTAACTAAGCCCTCAAGGAGACTTATAGCACTCAAAGACCGTGATTAGTAATATATTAGATATTATAACCACCTCAACAAATGGAGTTCCACAATCTTGATACAACACAATATTTCAATCTTAATACAAGACAAGATAATTTCTACAATTGGAGATCCATTCTCATAGGGTGTATTCTATGAGAAAACTTGAATTGATATTACTCACAAGTCTAGTCTTGATATTACTCAAAAGACTAAGCTTTACATTGCTCACAAGCTTTACAATACAACATCACCACCTCAATCATATGAGGATACATACGACTTGGTATGACTCACAAGTCTAACTTGATATTACTCACAAGTATTGAGAATGACTCCTAATGTTGTACAATCAAAAATATCATGATGTTTTCTCCATGGAAGCAGATACTTTTGAACCTCTCCCTCTGCAACTTATGGTGATTCATACCTTTTTGTCCTCCTCCATGGATTTTCTTAATCTACTAATCCTTTGGTACTTTGTGCATTGTATATCCTTACTTGTGCACTAGGTAGTCGATTCAAGCCATTGAACCAATCTCAACAACCATGCAAAAATTAGGTGAGTAATAAACCACTTTAGTTGGCATGAAAATGCTCTATATGTCAAACTTAACCCTTTGAAGGTACAAATAATCTATTTTTTATCATGTTCCATTTTAAACACCTTCCTCTCTTTCTTTCTTTGTGGGAAGTTTTCTTCATTTTGTATAATTAGTTAATTCATTATTAGGAACTCATAACTTTCACACCAATGCAAATTCCAAAATCACATATTTTTCACCTCTATTGCTAGGAAGCCAACCCCACTTAGCAGTTGCACTATGAAAACTATCCTCCCTTGCCCCTCCCCCACAAGAACTTTAGAAATTTTGGAAAAAAAAATAACCTCTCAAATATAGAGTTGAGTTGACTTGATGAATTCATTGAATAAAGTGAATATAGTGGGAATAATGTATATCACCATCACTGGTATCATCTGAATGAATATATGTAGAAACTATTGAAGTGGCTAAAACTAGTTCTCAACCATGAGCTTCAACAATACCACCAACCACTTCCACCTCTAACATCATTAGATGACGGTATTAGAAAAATAAGATCCATGGGTGGTAACATCAACAATTACAATGGAATAAAAAGAAAGTGGTTTGGAACAATGCCAACTTATTTCTCGGCACCAGCTGGAGAAACATTGAATAAGAGTAAGGAAATGCAGTGGAAGGGATAACAATGTTCTCTTACCCACCTTATTAGCATAATTTTGGATTCCTTATTTCCTATCAGTCCACAATATTTACCCATAAGGACTCTTGGTGCACATGTGGTGAGTGGTAAAAATTGGACTTAAACATAACAATTCACTTAAGTAATCATGCCTATCCTTTGGATCATAGTTAACACTTCCCATTCCGCAACTGAATTCCATGAAGTGTTCTATCTGTGACTTGATGTTAATCCCAGGTTACCACATTTAAACTTAATTATATATTCCCACATTCCCACACTTCTTTATGCCCACCACTTGGTTCACTATATTTTGTGACAAGTTATAAAAACTATTGTGACGTATATATTGTTCTCCATACATTTTGTGGCATGTTATACAAGTTGCCATGAAGTATATATAATAAATAGTAATCTCACTCAACCCATATAATATCACATAATTCATTTATTATACATAGATTGTCAAGGTTCATAAAACAACCATTTGATCCATGAAGGATCAAGTGTGGGTGGCCCCAAGTTGCATTGTGATTTGTTGGGAGGCCTTTCCTCAATCCTTACAATTAGGTTACAAGAATTGAACAAGCATTTTCCTTGAGATATGTCTAGGCCAGCTGTATACATAGATTTGATTTGATGAACACTGACCCCATTCACCTATGGCACATGGATGACATATTGCGCTCTAAAGCGTCGAGTACCAAATCCTCCCACGTATGTTATCCATAGATGTATTAACTTGAAGTTATCCATAGAAATATTAATTTGCACTGTGGTATGTGATAACTGGCCACTATGAAACACAAATAATATGCCAAAAATTTGCACGCAACAACACATCACTATAAATGTCAAGACTCTAGTGAGCGGTGGTATAAACTACTAATTCATGTTAGAAAAAGAACATGTAATCTAGATTTAGTTTGAACTTTTTAGTCTGATATGCCTCAATACTTGGTACTAACAAACCAAAGAGGGTGCAAATATCTTTGTGTTTGTGTAGTTAGTGATGAACTGTCATTAATTACTAAATTGTATCATGGGGTTGTTGGATCATATTTGGGATGACATTGTTGTTGGCCCTTAAGCACTAAGGGGTTTCAACAAGCTCAAAAGGAACACTACCCACTAGCTCTTTGTTTAGTCTATTTCATCTATCGCTTTGTTTTGTTCTTTAAAGCATAGGTGGGGCTGCAAGTGCTTATCCCTCAACTATATTGTTTGTCTCCCTAATGAAGCTATCGCACTGAGCAATAGCACTCAACCTACCACTACACACTATGTTATGGAACTCGCAATAACACCTACCCATTGACCATTCCACACTATATCATATAACCCGCATTAACTCAACCTCAACAAAGTAGGGACTTGTTTCTCTATACCTCACCCACCCATTGACCACTCCACACTATATCATATAACTCGCATTAGCTCAACCTGAACAAAGTAGAGACTTATTTCTCTATACCTTACCTAGTTTTCTTATAACTCACATGAGCTCAACCTCAACAAAATAGGGACTTGTTTCTCTATACCTTACTTGGTTTTCTTATAACATATTCCCTAATAATTTATTAATAATTTTTTCAATAGAAACAACAAAACTTTATATTATTTATCTAATTTTATCCTATATCTCATTTGCTAGCACATTCACTTTATAATTTTTATCAATATTATAATAATCTTTAAAATTATTTATGTCAAACCTGTCAAATTAATATTTCAGGTTACTTAATATTGTTCTTATGCCAACGTTTCTAAAACTATAACAACATTTCGTATAAAAAAAAAATTGATGGCATTGTTGAATGTTTCAATTGTGAAATCGTGTAGAAACCACGGAAGATAAAATTGAGTCATCAATGAATTATAAAGTGAAACTTGTTGTGGGTTAAAATGGTTAACTTTATTAAGGTTAAGATTCTTTATATTTTAAAAAAATCATATAGTAAATAATTTATAATGACTTTTAGTTAAGCTTGAGATTATAGATTCGAATTGAAACATTATTTATGTTTATTAACGAATTATAAAGAGTGAAAATTGTTGTGGGTTAAAATGGATAACTTTATTAAAGTTAAGATTCTTTATATTAAAAAAACAAATCATAACATAATTAATTTATAATGTTAAGCTTATAGATTCGAATTGAAACATTATTTATGTTTATGAGATATTTTGTTTATTGATTTTTTCATAAACACTAATATTATTTAAAAAACATATTCAAAATTTACACAAGAATAATATTATTTAAAAAATTATTCAAATTTTATATTAAGTAATTAAGATTTTTAAAATTATATTATTTAAAAAAAAATCAAAGTTTACATTATATAATTAAGAATTTGTATGGTATGTGAAATTAACCATTAGGATGTTTCAATATTTTTATTTCACTTTAATAGGATTTTAATTCTATTTTCACATAAAATATGATTTTTTTTATATTGATGATTCCTTTCAAATGGTTCAAAATAATAGGATAAATAAATCAAAAACATATCTTTAAGTACAAATAAAATGTAAAAAAATTATTAAATTTTAATATAAATTTCTATGTTGTTTATAACTAAGTAAAAAACAATTCAATAAAATTGATGGCACTGGATAGCTCAAAAAGTTGTCTCATAAACACTTCTTAGATGTTTTAATTCCCAACTAATTACAATGATTGATTAGTGTATTATATTCCAAGTTTGAATTAATTGTAAAAATTAATCAAAGCATTCATTAGAAAAGAAATTTATATAAAATTACCTCAAATAGTTTTGCATATTTGAACTTTGCAATGTCTCTTATTTAATATATATTAAATAAGAGTCAACTTTATCACAAGAAAGGAATACAACAATGAGAGC
>LPNX010546318.1:10316-26048 GCA_001517045.1 Pseudotsuga menziesii | reverse complement strand
GTCCCCTATTCCCTACCTTTTTAGTATATATATTGATAAGTTAGAGGGTTGTTTGGACTAAGCAGGTTGTGTTAGCACAAATCTAGCTAAAATACTCATCCTCCTTCTTGTCAATGTAGATGATATTGTTCTTATGGCGAGGAGTACCTATGATCTCAATAAGAAACAAAAATTCTCAATGATTTTTTCTTTAGTATGGGTATGACTATTAACATTAACAAAAAAAAATTATGATCATCAAATCAAAAAATATCACTTATGTTATTTCATATATGACAACAAATTGGAGGAAGTGTCTTCATACAAATATCTTGGAATCAATTTTCATCACAAGTTTATCTACAACTATAGCATTTAGAAAATGATTAATGGAGAGTGGAAAACTTCTTATGGACTTTTAAAAAATGGTATATTAGTAGACCTTGGGGTTTAGGATAAGAAAAAAGCCCTATTTGAGACTCTTGTCACTCTTGTTATCTTATATGAACGTGAATTTTGGGGCTGCAACAACTCTAGAGAATTATGGATAAGGATATATCAAATATGAAACCATTTTATAACATATAATACCAAAATCAAAGGCAACAAATCATATCCTATCCTACTGATAGAATTGAGTCTCTCCTTGTTGACTATGACTAGATACCTAATGTACAAGAACATTATAAACAACATGGGATAAAATAGGCTCCATAAGATTTATTCAAACTGTAGTCAAAACCACTTGCGAATTAAATGAGGTTGGCATAAAGATGCCAAGTATTGGATAAATTGTTGGACAATTGAGTAAGAGATATCTATAAAATAGTGATAATATTAAAATTATTATTATATATAACATGATATTGTTCTAACAATTGAAATTCACATGGAAAGAGCCATGGTGATGGAGGATAGGAACCATAACAAAAAAAATATTATCAACATCTATGCAATGAGCAACAATGCCATTTTGATTCTTGATTTTGGATCTCAATATACCCATTTTATTACTTGTCGAGCCGATATCTTGTAGTATGGTTTGTCACGCCTCTCATGCAATTCACCTTTGTCGGCAATGGTGGCCCTTAATCCCTCAATCATCATCTTGTAAGGAGGCCCTCATAACATCCATCGGGAGGGTTCCCCTATTTCCTTGATGGAATCTTGAACTATGTGTTTAAGAAGGGGATTCATTTTATGATCATTTTATTTGGCCTGGCCTACAACTCATTGTAAAGATTATGGGGAATGATTTAAATCCTATATAATAACAAGAGTATGGGGGAATGGAGGTCCATATCCATGAGGGGTCGAATATATTTGGAGACAACTTCATTGGAGAGTGGAAGAGAGTGTGTACATAATTCATAGTGATGAGGTCATAAGATTACCTAAGGTATTACTGGTCATGGCCACAAATCTATAGAATTCAATATCCACCATTAAAAATCCCCATAAGATATTATACAACCTTATATACCATTCGAAGGTCGTTCTATATAGGATTCTTGCTAAGAAGGGAAACACCAACCCCATACTGAAAAACAAGTTCAAACTTTGGGCTACATGCCAAGTGTTTGATGAAATATTAGCACTCAAAATGTTTGACAAAATTATTTGGTGCCAAGTTTTTGAAAAAATATTTGCAAGGAAGGTGTTTGATGAATTTCATGCTTGCCAAGTAGTTGTTGAAATGATTGTTAATAAAGGTAGATTTCATATTATGGTAAAGACTCTTATTTGAAATTCCATATGTTTGTGGGTGAATTCAAATGATTTTTGGTAGATTTAAAGCGTCAATTGGATTTTTAACAAGGAGTTCCTATGACCCAACAACATCTCATTATTCATGGTAAACAACTTGAATACAACTCTTGTTTAGCTGCTTATAACTTATGAAAATATTCAACTATACATTTGTCTTGTGACTATGGATGGGGAGGAGTGGTGGGTTCAAAGATTCCTTCAACTACCAAGACTATATCATTTAAAGATGCATTAAAAAATAACTCTACCAAACCAAATGATTTGAAACCTTGTCTTATTCATAGTTCTTATATAGCGGGGCATGCTAATAGGTGTCGTTGGTGAATATCATAGAGCTAGAGATAACCCATATACATTCACCATAAGAAAATGATTCAATTATTTGTAGATTTAATGGGTATTTGTCTATTGGGATTTACTTTGTTTCATTGGATTTATTCGACTTGACAAAAATTTGTTAGAACTCTCTCTCTGCTCCAAGGGAATTTCTAATGTTTAGTTCTATGATCATGATGATTGAAGGGTCCTTGGTTTTGTGGAACTACAACCTAAGTGGGCCTAATGGTTAAGAGCATGTGTTTCCTCCTAGGAGGTCATAGGTTCAAATCCAAAGGGGGGTAGGGTATGTACACCTCTATAGACTTTAGCAGTTAAATCACTACGCAAAGGGGGGTCCCTTATCCGTATTATTATTGTACATCATGAGTAGGCCTAATGGTAAAGAGAATGTGTTTCTTCATAGGAGGTCACAGGTTCAAATCCAGAGGGGGTAGTGTATGTACACCTCTGTAGACTTTAGCCGTTAAATCACTGTGCAGAGGCGGTCCCTTGTCCCACAAACAAGGGGGTCTCATACACCAAATTGGCATCTCTCCTGGAGGTGACCTTAAAAATAGATTACTATTATTATTATTATATTCTTCGTTCCTAGAATTTGATATAACACTATGTCTATTTCCCAAATGCTAGTATGGGTTCATCAACCCAATTTACCATTAAATTTGGTATTTATCAGTATTCGTGGATATTAAGAATACTAAGTAAAATAAGATCTTAACAGAGCGGTTGTGGGTTTTTACACATATGCATGTGTTTGTGTTGAGATAGACCTTAGTCAGAATCTTCCAGACAAAATGATTCTCACTTGGAAAATCTCATACATAGGTTTTGGATTACAGGAATACAACATTCTGGTGTAGTTTGTCATCTTCTATGACATTTACAAGCTAGTTGTCCCCATACCCAAGCTCATCATTCTGAAAACAAAGGAACCAACCCAATGGATTTTTTGGAAGGAACCAAGTTGGATACTGAACTTTCTTAGAATAAGGTAAATCAAGATCCACAAGTGACAATTGATCAACCATAATATAGAAAAAAAAATCTATCTTTATTTTAACTATCTTAAAGAAGAAAAACAACATTGCTAAAATAATAACAAACTCTAACGATCTCCTTAACAATGGTGGGAAAATCATTTTCGCTTAGAATATCCCATGTATACTCAAATTAGGTTACAATTTCAAAATATTTACTACAAAAATATATTCCTAACATTTTAACCCATCACATTCATAATTTCTAAGAATTCTTTTCTTAAAGATTTCAAAAAACATAAAAAAAATTCTTTACCCTATTAAAAAATGGTTTCTCATAAAAAAATGTTCAAAATATATTAAAAATTTATTAAAAAAAATGTTCAAAATATATTAAAAATGGAAGATAAAAATTCAACACTTCTAGAAAGTATAGTCGTAAATCTCATAAGATATATCCTTTCCCGGATAACTATCATGGAAATGCTAGTTTTTTATTATCATATCTCTTTAGCATTATCCGTTCAATATAGTTTCTTCCCAAAACCATTATAAATAAACAAAATAATACCTTTTTAGAGATATGATACTTTAACCTAAAATTAATCACATTTATTAAAATAAAGTGAAGTAAAATAAATACTTTCAAAATATTATTGGATAATTAAATTTATTTATTTTAAAATTAAAATTAAAGTAATATTTTTCTAAAATATCTTTCATAGTTAATACGATGGAACAATATTTAGGTTAAAATTGTATTTTTGGTTAGTGAGAAAAACCTAAAACTATCGGTTAAGAGTTAATTATTTGATTATTCTCTGCAAGCATGAAATTATGTATTTGATCAGTTTTAGGCATTCAAGCCACCTTAAATCAGGGTATTTATTAAGGATTCTAATATCATACTTGTTGCTAAGAAAATTGCATCTCTTGCGGACAAGAGTTGTTCTTCTAGGCCTGAATGGTTCAGATCTAGAACAAATGGGTAAATAACAAGGATGCAAGACTTCCCCTAGAGCATGTAGATATCTGGAATAAATCCTTTGGCTGTTATACAGTATGATGTAAGTGTATCCTATGGTGATGAATATCGATGGATGAACCTGCAAAAACACATCAAATAGACAAGCAAGATCAAAGGTACCAGAACATAATCTACAGTTCTATACTAGTGACTAAGGAATTCATTAATAAAATGAAATGATTTAAACATAACACATTTTATGGGAAAGGAAACAACTTTGCATTAATAATGAAGAAGAAATCTTAAAGCCATTGCCTTAGTGTTGTGATGCTCTTTCACGTGCCATGACTTGTCCTCAAAAGCTCCAACTTGCTCCTCCTATGCTCACCCTAGATTAGGCTAGAATCTCAATGCAGCAGCATAACTTTTATCTCCTCTCAACCATGGGGTATGAGCCAGGTTTTCTAGGCCTTTAGCGGATAGGGATGGTTGAGTAATTGGTGGGTGAGGTGGAAGGAAGATCCAAAAAGGGAGGATCTCAAATCTAGGTGGTCCACTAGAGTAGGGATGAGGGTGCCACAAAGTCTTCCTTCGAGAAGCTTCGTGGAATCTTCTCTTTTTCACTTTTTAACTCGAGCACCGCTTCTTCTCCATGTAGACAGAGCATTACCAAGGTGTAACCGCTCCTTGATCAAGGAGTAAAAGCGGTGGCACCGCTTATTTTCAAGAGACAATGGGCATTATTGAAGAGGGTAACGCCTCTTGCATTAAGGGAAAAGGCAGTGCTAGACTCAAATATGGAAATAGGAGTCCGGGCCACTATCCAACTTCACAATTTGGGATTTCAGGGAAACTTCTGATGTTTTAGGCCTCAACACATGATGGTGATGAGATTTATGTGTAACAGAATGCCCCCCAAAGCATGAGGCTAGATGGATGCAATCGACGAGAGCTTTGAAAGAGAAAGTTATCACTTCGAGGAAAGAACTCGCTTGATCGGTGATCATCATCAACTAGGATTCTGTAATACATCAATATTTTTCACTCATAACCAAATGTCCCATCATCATGGCTGCAGAGCAATACAAGGCAGATCCATGAGAGAGATGAACAAACATGGCTACTAGAATACAATGTAGATCCATGCAAAGAAGACTCAAACTTTGACATAGCTACCAGACATACAATGTAGATCTATGTCAAATGGACACAAATTGTTAGATTTTTATCATTTAGTCAATATGATCTAGGATCTTATCTGAGAGAATAACATCCACAGCAATAATCACAAGAGACAAGAGACACAAAGAGCTTTCCTCGAGGAAACCATAAAGGAGAAAACTTCGCAACTTCCTTAGAGATAGAATGAGCACCAATAGCAAAAGTAAAACCCAAAAACACAAAGATGATCTCTGAAATTTATTCTCTCTCTCACTTGTGCGAGCTCCTTCTTTCTCACTCATGCTCTACAGTTGAGCGAGTGTGTATCCCAAATAGAGATTCTCACTCTCTAATTATACTTGTTTTCCACTTGACAATTACTCTCCAGGGCGGACCTCACTAGGAGAGTCTAATAATCATAATACCCCTCAACTATGGAGACTACTGCCCCGACTTACAACAGAGGGTTAACCTCAACTCAATTATTTCCCCGACTTACAACATGTTAACCTCAATGACTTTACATCAATTTATTATATTAATGACTCTCCCGATCAGAGGAACAAACATCTATGCCGGGGTATAATGAAATACAATAAGAAATATAAAACGGAATACATTCTGAAGTTACAAATACATCAACACTCCCTCTTAACTAGGAAGTTATTATCTTAACACAATTCATTAGCACAAGTCTTCATCACTGAATCATCATCAAAGATGGATCATCATCAAAGATGGATCATCATCACTGCTCCTGCTATCTCAAGCAAATGGTGTTATCTCTCAATTCTACTCGTCATAGGAAGTTCTACAGATCCATCCGTTTTCATGCTGGATGTAGGTCTTAGCACTTATATTTGACCATGGGAGGCTCGACCTTCCACCATGTCGAAAAGGCCCAGCACTTACATCTGACCATGGGAGGCCCAACCTACCACCATGTCAGAAAGACCCAACACTTACATCCACCAGCATGGTAGGACACACCATCTACCATCTGGGGAAAGGCTCTGCACTGACATCCACCAGCATGGTAGGACATACCATCTACCATCCAGGGAAAGGCTCTGCACTTACATCCACCAGCATGGTAGGACACACCATCTACCATCCAAGGAAAGACTATGCACTTACATCCATCGGCATGGTAGGACACACCATCTACCATCCAAGGAAATACTATGCACTTACATCCATCGGCATGGTAGGACACACCATCTACAATCCGTCGAAAGGATCTACACTTACATCTGACCATGGGATTCCTAGCCTACCACCATGTCAGAAAGGCCCTGCTCTTACATCTAACCATGGGAGGCCCAGCCTGCCACCATGTCAGAAAGGCCCTACAATTACATCTGACCATGGGAGGCCCAACCTACCACCATGTCAGAAAGGCTCTCAAACTCATCACTTCCCCTTGGAAGGAACCTTGATCTGAAGAACAACAAGCTTCTCTTTGAAGTACTAAAACTTCACCTTGGTCGCTTCTAGCATAGAATCACATCAGGGCTGATTACGTCCGACGATAACCTACGAGCTTCACCAGGATTGATTAAATCCGAGGATAACCTACAGGACTGGTTACATATGAGAAACATACGAGCTTCGCCAGGATTTTATGCTCAGAAAACCTATCTCACCGGCTATTCTAGAACTCTGTCTTTCGAGAGATCCCGATTTGAATCACAAACTAGAGCTTCTCTGCTCTTCTCTCCCAAGTAGCCGAGAAATTGGAAACACATTTTTCCTCAGCTGTACTCAGTGCCATGCAGGAATCCTTCCTGCTAAACTAAGAGATCACACTGTATCCCATACTGAAGCAACACCTCAAAGTGTTATTCCTATCAATGGCACTGCCTTCCCTATCTGAATCCACATAACCCTCCAAGTTAATCTTTTGATTCACCTCATACTTGATCCCATAATGTTGGTTGTGGAGCCTAATCTTCCAAATCCAGAGATATTATTCAGTCATGTTTGTACCCTAGGTATACTGTACACTCATTCCCCATGCTTTGGGGTTTTGGGAAGAACCCCAAAAAAGGGGGTTTGGGGGCAGCACCCCTGAGAAACAGGGGTTCGAGGGAAGAGCCCCCAAGAAAAAAAATCTGGGATGTGTGTTGGCCAACAGTTACACGGACCCATGGTACTAGTTTAACCATAGTATTTTCCCATGGTATTTTTCCACTATCAAAGAAAGCATTGTAACACGAATATGTATGGTATTCTATTGTATTGAGAACAATCTCTGTGATTGTGTGAGAGAGACTGTGAGAGCGTGAAGAGGAAGTGCAACAGTTTTGGTGCAGGTTGTATCCATTCATCTTTCTAGATTGTAATAAAAGGATTGGAAAATTCTTTGTGGACGTATCCCATCGTTTGGGTGAACCACGTTATATCCATGTCTCTCTGTAATTTGTTTAATGTCTTTTGCATCTTGTTTAATGATTTAACTGTATAATTGTTATTGCTCTGCGGTCCTATTTTCTAACACAATCAATTGTACCCTTTAGGTACCTTATAATATGCTTTGCAGCAATCAGGTGAACATGTCTCGGATCTATCAAGAACTGGCTCAATGTGTTCACAGCAAAGCTAATATCTGGTCTCGTATTCGTTAGGTACATCAATGAACAAATCATCTGACGATACATCGTGGCATCAACCGTCTTTGATGAAGCATCACTCAATAAATTCAGGTTCGATGCCATAGGTGTGGCCATGGCCTTGTAGTCCATCATCCCAAACCTCTTTAGTATCTCAACTACATACTTCCCTTGTCTAAGGGAGATTCCATCTACACTCTGACACACTTCCATGCCTAGAAAGTAGTGCATCATGCCCAAGTCCTTTATCTCAAAATCAACAGTAATTCTCCTTCTTGCATCTCTAATGAGTTCATATTTTCTGTCAGGAAAAATTCATCGACATATGAGCATAACTGGTCTTTTGCCTTCAACCTTGAAGCAAAGGTGGAATCCGCTTTACTCTAAGTAAAGCCTATAGCCATCAGCAAGCTTTCCATCCTGTCATACCATGTTGAACCTCAGGATCTTATGCAATCACTGCCTCTGAAGTGGAGCATCATTCTCCCTCTTCCTTTCATACTCTATGTATTGAAACATTCTATACTGGAGTGACAAATAGCTTCCTTTACTACTAATATTCTATGTATCCATCTAGTGTCACTAGATACCAGGATCCTCTATCTTGAACCTTTTCAAAAGCTCTTCTCGCACCCATCTGTGAGCTTTTCATCCTCTATAGGATTTCATCTTCAACCTTGTAGCAAAGGTTAATATCTTCATCACTCTAGGTTATTTTCAAGCTCCTAATGTATGTGTTATCCCATGGGTTCCTTCTGAGCTCATACGAGGCCTTCTTTAATTTGCACACATGAGTCTTCCTAACATGTGTCTCAACTCCCAATGGCTACAAATGTCACTTAGTAGTCTATGCCTTCTTTCTGTGAGAAGCCTCATGCTACAAATATTTCCTTGTATCCCACTATGTTTCCATCTATTTCATGTTGGATCTTGTAGATCCATATGGAATATACTATGGACTTCCCTTCAGGTCTTGATATCACATCCTAGACATCATTCTTCTTGAACTGGTACTCTCCTTCCCTTTCTTCTTGTCTACTTCTTCATAGCTGGAAGGCTCTGTATCAATGATGTCACTCAACAATCTCACATGGCTAGAGTGTGTCTGATTCCTCTTGAAGTCTCGTTATATTATTCTTCATTTTGGATTATTTCTTGAACTGTCGTCACTTGTTCTTTGAAACAAGTCTCATCTTTATTTTCTTGTAGGAGATTGTACGTGATCTTTCCTACAAGTCAAAGGCATTAGTTGTATGGTTAAAAACATTTCATAAGGCATATTCATAATGGAAAATTCATATGCATAAAGATATAATCATGCAACTATTTTAGCCAATACAACATTCATCCATATCTCATGGAAACTTTATAGATGCCTTCCATCTCTACCATGACATCATTGAAATTGTGCACTAATCCAATATGTCAACAAAGAGGTTTCATTCTAAATAAGTAGCAATGGAGAGTTGTATAGCACCATGGGCTACTTACCCATCACATGCATATTAGTAGTATACTATCATTAATGCAAACATTCTATCGTTCATAACACATCAACTAAATATAAACAAATAAATAACAAAATAATATCATGAAATGACAATTGAATACTTATCTTTATTCATTTCGTGGGTAAACTCCTTCTAGAGCCTTCAGCTAAATCATCTTCTCCATTCATAACAACATCATTTGTTATCCAAATGCTAACATGGATAAGAGGTTCTTCAAGATTTGATTCCTTCATATTCCTCATCGCTTGAAGGATCTTCTTTGAATCGTGAGAGCTAGATCTTCAATTGCTCCCATATTCTTTTCTCTTATTATGAGTCGATATTTTTCTTGTGTGCACTCTTCCCAGAGTCTGCTGAAGGTAATCGCTTCTTTCTGGCACACATTCCTCGAATGACTAAATCCCATGATCCTGGGAGGACATTCAAGGTGTTTATAACAATATCTTATTCTTCTTAGATTTCTTCGTCATAGCATCGAACGCTTCCTTTTGGTGTCTTCAAGGATGACACATGAGGGATGAGATGATCTTTAATAGAATATGCAATGATTCTCTTGGCTCTATCCTTAGTCTCATCTCCCTTTGGCTCTTAGAGCTAATCCAAGTCAATTTATTCAATGATCATGGAGGTCCTATACTTCCATACTTGGAAGTTGTCAGCTTCACCAAGATTGCCATCAAGCTGGTGTGATAGGTCATTTTTAAATCAGAACCTCAAATGTAAATAGCAAAGAATTAAATCTTACTGATTTGAAGTGCCCGTCCTAGTTCCGCATCTGGATGATATAGGGTTTGTTAGAGAAACCCTAATTTTCAAAACTTGGAATATTTCAGATCTGATTGAATAGAAAGATGTGCCTCCTAAAGGCGAGCTGAGTAGCATACTAATTTTCCCAAAATTGTGATCAGAACTGCAAAATATTTGATGCCCTAGTTTTCTTCAATTTATTCTACAGAATTTCCTGATATTGTTTCTAAAATATATCTCAAATTAATTCTCCTATGTGTCTAAAACTTTGCACTAAGGTATCTTCGTTTATCCTCTTTCCAACACCATAGGTTTCAGCAAAATTGGTTTCACCAACTGGGATTTATGAGAGTTTTTCCAAGGTGACTTATTTTAGGACTGTTTAGCATAGCGAACTTGTACAAAATGCCACATGTCACTATTTCACCTTTGGGTTCTGAAACTTTTACCACAAAAAGTAAATTCCGTGCCTTATCTGGAACATCTTGTGAAATTTCATTTTGACCTTCTTAACCCAAGATATAACAATTTTCCCTAGGTGTCATGTTTAGGGATGAATCCAGGGAGAGGATGGAACCTTGATTTGGAGGAATCATATCTCCCAGAATATAGCGAATATGAGGCTGAAAATTTTACATAGGGTACATCAGGAATTTATATTTGGCCTATAACATTTTGTCTCCTAATCCTTCTCCAATCTCGAGATATAGCGAATGCACCAAAATGACTAGTTTTAGTCTTTTAGGGTTTTTTGGTCTAGGGTCAAATTAGGGTTTGACTTTCCCGGAGTTTTACCCAACCAAAAATTTCGATCTTGGTCTGTAAATTTAGATTTTTAGAAGGAGATCAATCTTATGCTAGGATCACTCAAAAAATCCTCTTTTGCGAAAATCCCTAATTTCCTCCAGCAGTGATAGGTCAAAAACTAAAAATGCCCAGAATCAAATTCTGCTTCGAGGGAAAGATGTGCTCTTCAATGGTGAGTTAGCCTAGACTCCTTCTACTGATGATCTATGGAGAGAGACCCAAAAAGTAGGAATCCCTAGCTTTTGCAGCTGCACAATGTCTTCTTCTTAGGTTAGCTCTGATACCATGTTATATTTTTATCATTTAATCAATATGAACTAATATCTTATCTGAGAGAATAACATGCACAACAATAATCATAAGAGACAAGAGACACAAAGAGTTTTCCTCAAGGAAACCATAAAGGAGAAAACCCTACAACTTCCTCAGAGATAGAATGAGCACCAATAACAAAAGTAAAACCCAAAAACACAAAGATGATCTCCAACAATTTTTCTCTCTCTCACTTGTGCAAGCTCCTCCTCTCTCACTCATGCGCTATAGTTGAGTGAGTGTGTATCCCAAATAGAGAGTCTCACTCTCTATTTATACTTGTTTTCCACTTGAAAATTACTCTCCAGGGCCGACCTCACTAGGAGAGTCTAATAACCCTAATACCCCTCAACTGTGGGGACTATTGCCTTGACTTACAATGGATGGTTAGCCTCAACTCATTTATTGTCCCAACTTACAATGGAGGGTTAACCTCAATGAATTTACATGAATTTATTATATTAATGGCTCTCTCGATCGGAGGAACAAACCTCTCTGTCAGGGTATAATGAAATAAAATAAGAAATATACAAGTGAATATATTCCGAAGTTACAAATACATCAACACAAATTTGAGCGCGCCCACAATCATACAAATGTGGATCCATGCTAGGACTTATACAAAATCATCCATCGTAACCTGGGGAAAGCAATGAGAGCTTAACAAACACCCAGGGTCTTCATCTCATATTCCACAAAGTACGATTATATCCATGTGATTACAATGTCTTGATGTCGAACATGGTAGAAACCACTTGATTACTGGTCAATGATGAGAACCATTAACAACTGCGAGGGAGATCACCATTAATGTCAATGATTTCAAAGGTACCCTAGTACAATATTCTGAGTGTGAATAAATGCTTTGATGTTGAACACTCAGTTGAATCTTTTGATCAAAGGTCGATGATGTGAACCTAGTTCGAGAGGGATAGAATCTGTCATTAATGCATACATATCTCAAGGTACTATCTTTTTGTTTCTAAGACTAATTCCTGGATGATGATCTAACCTCGACAGGAATAGTCTCGTTGAAGGAGGGCCATGATGAATCCCACATCGACGACACGAAACTTGGAACAATAGTTCTGTAATTTTGAGTATGTTTTAACCATAGGATTGACTCAAAAGGTACTGACACAAAGGTTGTTTAGAATGCAGAGGTAAGCTTTCAATTTTCCTTTGAACATCGGGTGACACGATCGAAGACTTGGTAGCATTGACTTAGACCAGATGAATACCAATACATAATGCGACGGCAGACGATGCATTGTTTGAAAGACTCAAAGGAGTGACATGACTCATGAAAGTGGATCGAATTGGAAGCAAGCTAAATACCCAACTGACTGAATGAAATGCAGACAAGTGCCATGTTCAAAGGTGACTAATAACTGCCATTTATTTGCAAAATGAAATAGTTCCCTTCCCTTAATTTTTCCATCGTGATTTATGAGTACCTCTTTTCGTTTTTACGAGTCCAAAGAGGGTAACAAAAACTTGTTATAGCTTATCCAGAGATAATTCCATTCTCATATATTTCATGAACATTAGAAAGGAGGGGTTCGTTCCCAAAATAGGGTCTCTCCGTGTTTAGTTTAATGAGTCCATTGAAATTTAACTTGGTATCGTTCATGTTTAGAGAGTCTAAACGAAAACGGAAAAAGACTCTAAAAGGTCCTTTTTCATACAATTTAGTCTTTAGGACCTAAAAAAGTATAAAATAATACCCAAGAGAATCCAGTCATGATTGGCTAGAGCGCTCCTTTTTTGTAACTAGTCAATCCAAACTGAAAAAGGGGTAAACTACCATCGAAAAGACGAATCTTCAAGTACTTTTATGAGTGTGAAGAAAACAAGTTCGCTCGACAATATTTTCACATTTAAGGAGTCCAAAAAATATTTTAAAGAAGACTCCATTCGGGTTTCATTTCGTGATGAGCAGGTTTAGCGGGTTTGACGAGCTTGAAAAGAAGCGAAAACGACTCGAAACTTTGATACTAGGTTTAAAGAGCACGATTGAAGTATCAAAATGAGTGCTCGATGACTTTTTCCATTTTGTAGAAGTATGAAAAAGTAAAAAATGAGCTTACCCATAGCCAATATTATTCACTTTCATCCCTGCAAGAACTTTTTAAAAAGACAATTAGCTTCCTAAAACAATATTTAAAATTGACTTTTATAACTATAGAAAAAGGGAATTTATTAATAAAATAGTTAAAAAATATTAAAATAATATAGAAACCCTAAATAATCTCATATAAAATCCAAATGAAATAGGAAAAACATTTCATTTACCATTTACCAAGCTTTGGAAAGCCATTTGGAGTATTGTGTGTAGATTTTCAGTTGGAGATTCTGGAGCCGTTACCCATCCATTTTTCAATTCGTCAGTCTCAGGTAGGAGCTAAAACCTTTCTCATAATTTTCATAGTTGCAGTTTTTGTTTTCCAAGAATTTTTATTGAGTTTTGGGGATTTTTACCCAAGGGTAAAACTTGTTTCCTGGGTAACGCGCTCATTAGAGGAAATTTCAACTCAAAATGGGCCTCCTAAAATGAACCAATAAAATAATATTTATTAATTTTGGAGGAAGAAAAGAAAAAAACTACTTTTTTGTTTGTATTTTTGCAATATCTCCCTGTGTTTTTACTCAAATTTCGATCGGGAGAGCTCGTTGGATACGGAATTAAATTCCGCATCCAACGAGTACCCACTCGGCATACTTTTAACGGACCCCGCTACCCTAAAAACAAGAAATACCTGAAAAAATGGAATGATGACATCATCATTCCATTTTTCAGGTATTTCTTGTTTTTGGGGTAGCGGGGTCCGTCAAAAGTATGCCGAGTGGGTACTCTTTGGATGAGGAATTTAATTCCGCATCCAACAAGCTCTCCCGATCGAAATTTGAGTAAAAACACAGGGAGATATGTCAAAAATACAAACAAAAAAAGTAGTTTTTTTTATGATACCTATCCCCAAATTTATATTAAAAAAGTGTTTAAGACCTATACGGTATTTCAAATTTAAAGCAATTTCATTGGCTAACACATGATGACATGGAATTTGAATAAAATTTAAAAGGCCCATTTTGAGTTGAATTTCCTCTAATGTCTCCCTTGCAGAAAAAGCGGTGCCCGATGAAAACCGTGCTTTTTACGCCTGCATAGGCGTTGCACTACTCTATCTCAAGGAGATATAAGCGGTGTCGAAAAACACACCCCAAAAATGGATTCCCTAGCCAAAAATAGTGATTTTGAAGCATTTAAAAAGTTTCATTATGTGTCTAAATACTCCATTTGTTGTTTTTGGCAGGTTATTACGGTCAAAATGGTGGCCTGGAAAGAGAGGCAACACAAGGATGATGATGTCTGAGCTGAGGCGGATACGGCTTCTATAGATGCACTAAGATATTTTGGCCTTCTGAAATTATTCCAGGCTCCAAGTATGATATCCCATGTAAAACTACTAGTGCACATTTTGCGGATGTGGAACCCGAAGCAACAACATTTTGAGGTGGGGGCCCACATTCTCACTATGGAGGTGGAAGATATTTATTTTATTACCGGATTATCTAGGTGTGGAGAACCCATTTCATTGATAGGATCCTGAGGGGGAAACATTCCCACACAATAACTCATAGTTCGTCACTGTTATCCAGGTAGTAAAATGTCAGGAAATAAAATCCCCATCAAGGAAGTGATGGATTTTCCACTTCGGATAGTACTCTTCACTGTGCATAGGGTTGCAGGGAGCCAAGGGGATCACCAAGCTTCCCAAGCACATATGTTTTATTCCTTGGAGGCTATGGAATCTACTATTTTCAACTGGGCCGAATCATTTCTTGCCATGTTCAAGGATTAGTTGACGAACTGGCGGCAAGGGGAACTGAAACAATTTGGTTATGGGACTATCATGTCTTGTTTCTTTTTCGAGCATGTACCTCTCCTAAGGCCACAAGTGGTTTTTATTGAGCTGAGCACTCGAGAAATCGACATGTTATGGTGGGTGGATATCATGGCCCGTACTGGAGGTGGTGGAGCCAAGGTTAAGTATGGGAATCCCTTCTTCCATTAGTTGGATGATCAGATACTCATGATCGAGGATTATGCTTATTCTGGGACCAAATTTCAAGGAGATCCTAATCTACCTTTACCAGCTGATGCTAAGTGGGATGACATTGGTAAGAAACAAGCTTAATATGTTGATTGTTTTTGTATTTTCATGTTTTATTATTTTTATGAATGATGACGAGACCTAATGTTTTCATGAATATGTTGGAGATTCCCGACCCAGGGGTTCATCCCCAATGGAAAGACAAGTCGGGGCTCACTTCGTACACAGGGGGGATGATGAGTTAACCAAGTTGGAGGACAACCTAAACTAGTTGACATTAGACATTCCAGATGTTGCTATAGATGACCTCCCTAGGAGGTACCAGAGACACACAGCTGGAGTGTCGGTCCATTTCAGCCACTTACTCCGTAGGGTAGCTAGGGATATCATGTGCTATCATGAGAACCATTATACATTCTGCATGATGTATACACT
>LPNX010546313.1:39732-51038 GCA_001517045.1 Pseudotsuga menziesii | reverse complement strand
GATTGTTCTTCATACATAAGAGATAATAAGGCTTATCAAACAATATACTATGCCAAATAAAGATAAGAAAACATGTCAAACAAAAATAAGCAAACATGGTTTGACTCTAGTATTTAAAGGATAATGAGGCTGATCAAAGAATGTACTATGTCAAATAGAGATAAGCAAACATGCCAAACAGAAATAAGCAAACATGGCTGGATTCTAGTATTTGAAGGTATCAGATGTTTTTAGCAAGCAAGAAGATAAATTACACTTAGTTTTAAGTTGATCATTATCTTTTTGGCATTTGCTGAAATTTAGTTGATATATTATTTAATAAGAAAGTGGGTTAAATGACTTCATGGATTAAGTCATGGAGATTTATGTTTTTGTTTGTTATAACGTTTTCAAGTCACCATGTATGATGATGATCGATGATGAAGAAGAAAAAGACTGGGTGGTTAAAAGCTTGTCAAGGCATCTTCAATTTTTTTGGCCTGGGTAAGTCTAGATTTGTCATAGTAAGGAATGGGATATTCTTGAGATATTTTATTTTGTTTTCTGGGATATTTTATTTATTTTGTTTCTTTAAAATATTCTTGGACTCAATGGTTATGACAAGCTTGGCATCTTGAGTGACAACACAAGGAGAACCCATAGAAAGACAATTAAAGAAAACAAGGAGTTTGTGTTACCAAAAGGAAAGGACATAAGCGAGGCAGTGTTAAGAAAAAATGGGATGATCATTTACGTTGCAGTGAAAAAACTGATAGAAACACGGTGGGATGGAAAAAGTCATTTTTTAAGAACATTCTTGTTTCTAACACCTATAAGCCCATTTCTTAATATGACTTTTGCAAAAATTATTTTCCCATTTCCCTGCAGTGCATTCCATTTTTCCTTGAATTCACAGGGGCCATTGCTTGCATAAGATCGACATCCTTGAAACTTTAACAAAACGTAAACTGTAAAGGTGGTAGATGGTGGATGAAATGTTGGTTTCAAAAAGAAAGGGTCGATTCATTAGCTGAGAACGCAATAGAGGTGCCGGGTGTAGAGCAAAGATTTATTACACTTGATCGCTGAAATTCAGGTAATATTTATTCTTATCTTATTTTGTAAGTATTTTTTGATGAAATTTTCCAATTCAAAAAAAGATTTATTGCACTTTATTCCTATATTATTTTGTAAGTTTTTTTTTATGAAATTTGCCAATTCAGTGCCAAAGTTTAATGCTGCAATTTTGTGTTTCTCATTTCTTTGACATGGCTGGAAACGTAAATGGAACATCACATATTTAAGGTAGAAATTAAAAACAAATATATCATGAAAAAAATTGTTAAACTTTGTTAAACTACCTAAACAAAACCCCATAAAGGAAAACCTATTTGAGAGTGAGAATATTTATTTCTCTTTTAAAAAAATGTACAACAAGTAATAGAGAGAGAAACCACTTATCTCAACCATGTGCAGACTCACCAATTCTGGAAATTCTAGGACACAATTCTCCTCACACTTAGAAAATACACAACATTGGAATCGATGCCGAACACAGGCTATACAGTTAGTCATAATACATAATAATTGTCTCTAAAACTATGCACATTGAAGTTGTCTTCTACATTGGTCTTCTTTCTCTCAGCAATACCAAAGATTTGCATGGAAAATGTGCCCATTTACTAAGGAAAATGGTTTCCTCCAACAGTCTGGAAACTCATCCCTCTATGAGTCAAACAATAAATTATTGCAGCAGTAAATGACCTTAAATTTAGAGCCAAGCAGCACCAACCTCATGCTCAGCCACTTCCTTGAACTTTGTATTCATTAAATGTGATGTAATATCTGGTTTAATTATTGTACCAACATCTTGGTTTTTGTTCTCACTTTGTATACCTTCTCTTTGAGTTTGTTAGATTCTCAGAGACAAATTACATGAAGAAACACAATACAGAACACTTGTTATTAATGTGGTAAAGCTCAATAAAGGGAAACATCCAACCATGCAAAGTATTGAAGCTCACTATTAAAGAACTAGAGATTACATGGCGGGCCTCACCCTCTTAGACTACTTATTACATTAGGTAGCCTCTTAGACTACTTATTTCATTAGGTATCACAACCATGCACTATATACTTCATGAAAGAAGTTACATGAGTAAAACCATTGTGGGTTATGCACGTTATGAGAAAATTCCCATAAAAACATTAGTGGGATTAGTTTAGTTGCTATTGTTGTAATGTCCCCGGTTTTGACCTCATTTGCATGATGTATATGTTGTAATTAATCGTGGTAAGGAGCTCAAGGCAAAATCCCCACCATCGATTTGGTTGTGTGTGTGTTTCGGCAATGGGGATAGTTGCCGATGGTTTATCGTGCCATTTGGCACATTATAATTTGGCATCATGTAAATACGCACATCAATTAAAACTAAAACCACAACCAGCTATGGCAGTGAAACTTTGAATGAAAAGGGCATGGTTACAAAGGATAAGGGGTGGGGGATGTCAAACCTTGGTTTATGGGGGAAAAACCCATGTGTTGCCACCTTGTTTGTTTTGCCACCTTTCTTGTTTCACCAACCTCTTCAATGACTTGGTTTTGTTGTTGGGGGCAGTTATGGCTAGTGGTTGAGGCAGTTATTGTCTTTGGGAGTGGGGTGGCATGACTATCAGTCCCTTGCCCACGCGCCCACTCCACCCACGACTGCATTCAATTCCTCCATCTCTCCATGACGCCATTCTTCCCTTGCCTGTTCACTCTTAGGCAGAGGTCGGTTCTGTTCTCCTCACGCACCAGTCGGGGGCTCTCTTTGTTGTTCGTGGTTTGTTGTTCCCATATTTTGCTGGCTGCGTCCTTTATCCTCACGCACAGGATTTCTACGTTAGTTTTCCTCACGGAGGGAGCGGGTGAAATCATGGCTGTCACTCAGGATTTCGGGTGCAGGAGCCGTTCATGCTCTGGGCTGTGTGCCTATGTGTTTCACACTAGTTCGGTGGTAAGTATATGTTTCCCATGTCGATTGTGGGTGTGTATGCTGTCAACTATGGTCTGCGGTTGTGTTCTCCTCTTGTCCATGCCGAGAGTCTGTTTCTCTCCAATATCAGACTCTGTAGTTTTCTGCTATTTCATTGTGGAACGGGAGCTGTCATCTTCCCCACGTTTCGTTGGTTGATTTTCCCTGTTGTTTGGGACTGTGTACAGCTACCATCGTTTGCATTGTGAGTTGTGGCTGTTGATTGCCAAAGTCGTTGGCTGAGTCTCCCATGGTTATGTTGGGAGTGTTGTTTACTATTCACTGTGGGCTGTGAATTGTTGCCATCATCCATTGGGTGTTTGGGATGCTATTGTTCCCTTGGTTTTGGGTTGCAGTTGAGTTGTTTTGGCCACGTTAGGGCCAAGAACAACTCTGATTTGCCTTGTGGGCTTGAGCTGTGACTCACCTTTCGTTTGGGAATGTCACCGGTTGACTTGCCTTCTTCACGGGGCTGTGAAGGGATTGTTTTGGCTGCTGGTATGCAGGGGTTGGTCTTCGAACTGTGCTAGCTTGGTCAATCTATAGATGGCCTGGTAAACCCGGCTATGTTGGTTTGGCTAATTGTGTCCCTCGGCTATGTGTAAGCCTGCATTGACCCTTATCCTTGGAGGAATCATGTCTAGCTCGGGGGTGGCAGTGTTGCTGAGAATTGATGAGCACGCTCGCCTATGGTTGCGTGGAGCGTTGCAGCGACGTAGCTGGTTGCACGCGAGTTCTTCATTGAAAGATAAGTGATGCTGGTTACTTCATCTTTGCAATTTATATACTGTTTCGTGAGAAATGATGAACATGATTAATGCTGGAATGTATGTTTGCTTCCACTGTATGATTAAAAAATTATACATTGAGTAACTGTGCATGTAAAATGATGGATTATGCATCCTGTTATGCATCATGTTAAGATTTTAATTTCAGCATTGATCTCTTTTGTTTATGTTCATGGGGCTGTTTTCCCGTATGCTTGGTGTTGGTCGCGTCCTCTTCATCGGTCTGAGGGATGGGGACGTGACAATTGTTATTACCTTTTTTCAATCCAAGAGAAGTTACACACCATCGCAACTTCTCTAACAATACTATTTTTGTGAACATATCTGCACAATTTTCTTGAGTATTAACCTTTTTCATATCTACTTTATATTCAATAATGGCTTGTCTTCCAAAATGATATTTTACATCAATATGTTTAGTCTTACTATGATAAACAAAGGATTTTTACCCAAATGCATAGCACTTTGAGTGTCACAGAAGACAAGAACACTATTTTGCACCCTTCCAATTTCTCTAAGAAGACCTCTTAGCCAAATCGTCTCTTTGCAAGCATGTGAGGCAACATTATATTTATCCTCTATAGTGGATAGTTTCGAATTTTAGCATTAGCAGAAATACTTGAAAATTTTGTAGATCAACTTAAATAACAATTGACAAGTGCAGTAAAAACACATTCATCACATCAACACAATAGACACAAGAGTTTTTCACTCGGGAAACCTTCAAAGGACAAAACCCCCAAAAACAGTAGTATCTCTTCAGGTAAATGAGATGACTTAGGAAATTCTTCAAAAATTTCCTCAAACCCCAATCTGGGTTAAACTACCATTTACAGTAATATTTTCTCATTAAAAATCAAAGGAAGGGTTTAAAACCCTAGTAACTAAGGTTAGAAAACATTTGTAATGTCCAAAATAATAGTCTCCTAAAAAATATCAAATCTGCCCAAAAATATCAGATCTGCCCGAAAATATTAGAGCTACCCAAGAACCACAGATTTTTCCAAAAATCAAAGATCTGTTCGAAACTCAGATTCTTGCTAAAAATCATAGATCTACTGAAAATGGAAGGAAGACTGCTCATAAATAAGGTGGCTTCCTAGATTTGGAGAATGGTTTTCCAAATCTGAAGATGTGGATGTCCTAGATCTGAACTTGGATGCCGAGATCTGAACTTGGTTGCCGAGGTCTGAAGATGTGAAGGCGGCTTCCCAGATCTGAAGATCTAAAGGTGGTTTCCCTAGATCTGAACTTGGCTGCCTAGATCTGAAGATGTGAAGGTGGCTTCCCTAGATGTGAACATGGTTTTTGAGATCTAAATATCTAAAGGTGGTTTCCCAAGATCTGAACTTGGCTGCCTAGATCTAAAGATATGAAGCTCGCTTCCCTAGAACTAAACTTGGCTTCCTAGATCTAAATATATGAAGCTCGCTTCCCTAGAACTAAACTTGGTTGCCCATGTTTGAAGATGGATTCCTTAGATCTAAACTTGATTGAAGATGAGGGTTTGGTAAAACCCTTAATACACAAAATCTAAGAAACCTTATATTAGGGTTTGTATTCAATGGAGGATGATGATTCCTTAGCTAGACTCATCCATGCTAGGGCACAATCACAAAGCTTTCTTCTTCAACCTTGAGTATTTGTACGTGTGAGAGCAAGTGTGAGAGCAAGTGTGTGTAATTATGAACATACTTGGTCGTCTATAAGTCTTTTATAGCATTTAGTCACTTGTAAGTGGATGAAAATTAGAAAATATAAATAATAATATTTTATTCTTTTCCTAATTTCACTTTTACCTTCTTAACAAAAAGGTCTTTTATGTATTTTTTACTTTTACGAAAAATCCTTATTTATCTTTGACATTCACCTATGGTCCTTTTCCTATGGTCCAAAAGTCCTTATGTATTTTTTACTTTTGACTTTAGCCTTTATCCAAGTGCCCTTATGGTCCTTTTGATTCCAAAAGTACATCATCATAAACCAAGAGAGTTACTTAATGCTTTTATCTCACACTCTGTGTGAAACCTAGATATGGTACTAGGGTAACTTAACCAGGGGTAGCTAAGACTTGGAGAAGTACACAAAGCCCATAGGTCAAGGGCCAGAGTGTCACACTTCCCTAGACCAAGTCTAGGGCTTATAGTGTCTTCCTAGTAACAGATGATGTGCCTCAGCCATAGGCTACATAATTTGACCAAGCATCTCCATTCTCCAATACTTGGTAACAAACCAAGTGCCTCCATTCTCCAAGAGAATGGATACTCAGAACTAAGCTGAGTCTACCAGTACTAGACTCGTCAACATCGTGGTCCCATAACAAATGTCTACCATTCAACAGAATGGTCACTCAACACTAGGTTGAGTCTACCCAGGGCAGAGCTAGGTCTATATCATGGTCCCAGACAAGATATCTACCATTCAATAGAATGGTCACTCGACACTGGGTTGAGTCTTCACCATGGCCCCGGACCGAGTGGCCCCATTCTCCTAAGAGAATGGCTCTCGATGTTGCTCAGAAAAATCAACAAATAAACGAATTGTTTCCTGAAGCTTTTACATCCAACTTATAGCTCCATCTGCAAGAGCAAATGCATAACCTAAATTAGACCTTCTCTTTTTCAAATTACCTATGAAATCTAAATCAACAAAACTGTATACAAAATCAATATTATTAGTAAAGGTGATACAATAGTCACTTGTGCCTCTTAGGTACCGAAGTGCCCATTTCATTGCATTCCAATGTTCTTTTCAAGGATTTTCCATATACTTAGTAACAACACCTACTGCCTATGAAATATGAGGTATAGTACACACCAATGTACTGATTAAACATCCTACTGTATTGGCATATGATACGTGAGACATATAATCATTTTCATCAACACTACTAGGACATAAACTTGAAGAAAGTTTAAAATGTGAAACCAAAGTAACATTCACAGGTTTTGCCTTATTCATTTCGAATCTTCCAAGTATTTTCTCAACATACTTCTCCCGTGGAAAGATAAGCTTACCATTTCTTTTGTGTTTGCGTATTTCAATACCCAAGATTTTTGTTTTAGCTCCAAGATCCTTCATATCAAAATTCCTAGCCATATGAACCTTCAACTTGTTAATCTTTTCCATGCTTTTGCTCACAATAAGCATATTTTCAACATAAAACACTAAGATAATGAATATGTCATTCAAGCTTTTGAAGCATAAACAATAATTATATTCACTTCTAGTATAACCTTGCCTCACCATGAAAAAATCAAACTTCTTGTACCCTTTCTTGGGTGACTGCTTTAGGATGTCCATTATTTCTTGAGCTTGCAAACCAATCTACCTTATGATGCTGCACAAAACCTTATGGTTGTTCCATATAAATATTTTCTTGTAAATATCTATGTAAGCAAGTTGTTCTAACTCCAAATCAAGCAATGCAACTAGTGCTAACACAATGCAAATAGATACGAGCTTGACAACTCATTAAAAAAAATCATGATAGTCAACACCTTACATCTGAGAGTACCCTTTTGCGACCAATATGGATTTGTATATTTGAAATTTACTATTATCATGGATCTTACAGTTTCCCTGATTAATTAATCCTGTGTAGGATGATAGAGGGGACAAAAAACTAGATCTATGACCTAAATAAATCATAACCCCCAAAGGATGGGCAGTTGTCATGTTGGTTAGGACTTCCTTCACTTTATGCCACTAGAGAAGCACAAGCGACACTGGCGGAGACCTAGACCTATCCTAAAAGGACAGACCTAAAGAAAATCACCAAATCAAATTGCAGAGAAAGAATATGTAAGGTGAGTGCTTGAAACCCTAGATTCAGGGGATAAGACACAAATTTAAGAAAGAACTTGAGTAGGGGTGGTTAGAGATATTGGAAATGTTACTCAAGTAAGACAACACAATAACTTATAGAAATCAACATCAAATCTAGGATTAGTGTGCTTGATCAAATGATGAAACTCGAGAACCTGGGGGGGATTTAAGAAAAAATGAGAAGTTACCAGGACAAATATGATACAGAGAATTTAATCTTTTGACACACTGAATTGGATGAAAGATTTAAGAATTAGAGAAAATCCATGTTAAACCAAAAAAACAGACACAGAGAATATGGCTTCCAAAAAAAGGGGCGCTAACTTACTAAGGGATCAGTTCTTGGATATGGGTAATGAAATCCAATGCTGACTCAAAGGAGGGAGAATAGGTTTTGACGGATACAAGACAAAACCCAGATCACCGAATTTGCAGATTCCCTATGCAAATTGAACTGGTGATTTTTCTTACTTCTAACAAGAGTTTTTTCAGAAAAAGAAGTGATGGGAAATGCATGAGAAATTCAAAGGATGGATAAATTACCTGAGAAACATACCTTAATTATTATTGACACACACCTTGTTGACAAGGGTTTATTCTACATATCCATCAACACTCATCACCATAGAATCTCTAAAAATTGGCCCCAACAGGTTTTACCCTATCTAGCAACACCTACAAAGTAGGTACACTCTCACCCAATATGTTTGAGGAAGGCTCCAGGGTCCAAGTTTCCATAGACAAAGAAGAGGGATTTCACACTATCTCTTATCACAACATCACTATGAGATCCATTGTCTCAACATATGGTTAGACTTTAATCAACTCTACTTATTATCAACTTTCACAATCATACTTATTCAACACGTATTAACCCAATGAACCATGCAAGGCTTTGCATCATTGAGATTCAAGCATATAAAGTCATAGATCACATTTTCATACAATTCACAAGATTCACATAAGCACAAGAACAAAACAAAATTGCATCTTCAACATCATCTTCTTCTTATTCCCAAAAACACATTGCAAAAGACAAACATTCCTTGTTCGATTAGCCTCAAACCATAAATATATCCATCAACAAATCAATTTATTTACAACAGAGACGATCTAATGATCTACCAAGTATATCCTCCTCCATAATAATTCTCTTTACAATTCTAATTCTATTTTTAGGCTTGCTAACTCGTTACAAAATGGTCCACATAACCGACTTCCTAACTAACTCGACCAAACTTGTCAGTGTCTTATTTATTCGCATTTGAGTTTTCCTTCACTTCTCCATTCATGATTACCTCTCCCTTTGAAGATGCCTGTACTTTGTGCATTCGAAACCCTTGCGAACAGGCCCCCAACAAAAAATTGTGGCTCGCCCTCGAGCCACCTCTATTGGACACAGATGGTGTATTCAAATTGGCCTTGAAATTATCATGCTCCATGTAGAATTGTTCAATAGCTTCCTTGACCTTTGCACTGAGTGTTGTGCACTCCTCCACCTCTTGCTGTATCAGGTGCTTGTCAGATAGCTACACCATTTTAGATCATGCATCCTTTGTGTTTGTAATTCAGTCCATAGCTTTGAGCATTAGCTACTCTATGGTATCTTGGAACTCATCCAAATGGGAAGTCCTCCATTTGTGTCATTCTCATGCCTTCTTGACACATTGTTGTAGCTCTTTTCGCTCAGCTACCTTAGTCACCTACACAATTGGGGGCATTATCTTCACGTATCCCCTCAGTGCTGTCAGTTACACTTCCACCTCGCTAAGTTTCTCACCCAATTGTTACAGTCGTTCTTCCTAAACCATGCTCATCCAATATTGTGTCAGTTCCTCAGCAATTGACTTGGGAACTTTCTCCAACTCTTCTATCTCTGCTGCCACGTCTTCTATTGTACTCCTTCACTCTACTAGTTGCCTCCTTCATTCTTTATTCTATCATGACCTCTTCTTATGCCTTTATTCATTGCAATTCTTCTGCATTGCTCTCTGTATCTTGCCTCAAACACACCAACTCATCATGCAATGTTTCATCCCAGTCACTAATCTCCTGACTTGCTTCGCGCTCGATTTGTTGCACTATATGCATCGAAATTTCATTGAGTTTGACACCAACCGAGTCGAATCTTCTTAGTTTTGCATCTACATCTTCATTCCCAGTTGTAATTGATCTCATATGTATCTGTGCTAGCCATACTTTCTTTCCAATATCTACCTCGACTACTCTTTGCATCGCTCCATCGTGTGGTACCTTAACCTCCAATATCGCATTGGTTAATGACTTGTCATGTCCCCATATTTTTGGACATAAAAGTGTTGACCATGTGGAACACATTGGGGGGCTCAAAGATGCATTAATTACCTTTCCTAGGGAATTTTGTCCAAATATTATTTATGAGGCATTAATTAATTAGCCTAGGAAAATTTTTCTAAATAGTTATTATTAAAGCATGTACTCATTTTAATTATTTCTATTAATTAATTATTGTGCAAATAACATGTGGAATTGAGCTTTCCATGATAAGAACATTGCCAAGGGAGGAGATCAAGATATTGGAAACTCTATGACAAAAGTAGTTAGAGAGAAAAGGGAAAGTGCCCAAAAGCTATGAGAAAATATGTAATAACAAAAGAATAAAAGTTTTGGAAAAGGAGGGTGCAGTTTCCTTTTATATACTCAGAAAAACTGTCAGAAAAAAAGTAGGAATTTTTTTGCAAATGAGGGCACAGTTTCCTTTTGGAGACTCAGTTTCTAAAGCAGGGAAAAGCGTAAAGTTGTCAGGATTAAAAGAAAAATATATTTGACTAAGTAGGGCATAGTTTCTAAGTCAAAGGGATGAATTGTATATGGAAACATCTCCACATGGTCCTACATTTCCATTGGCTGAAGGAGGGCATACATGTGGCTAGGGTTAGGGCTTCTAGCTGGTTGACTTGCTTTCATAGGTCACCATTGGCCTCTACTTGCTAAACAGGTCACCCAAAGTTATATTAAATATAAATTCAAGATTATTCACATAGTTTGGTTGATGGATTTATTATTTGATGCTCTGTGCGCATACTCTTCTAAGTGGTGCACCTCAGAGCTTTGGGAGATGAGCCCCAAACCTTCCTTTTCCCACTCCTTCATTCCCATTCCCTTATATTTGCAGGTATGGAGCACTTAATTTTCATCCATTGAATTCTTATCAGCCATATTTTTCATCCTTCATCTCAATAAAGTCGATATCCAGTGAAGCCCAAGCTTCACCTACGCTCCCAGTCTCTCTCATGTCCAATTTTGTGCCTCCTACCCATCATTTTGGGTCCTTTGATGTAATGGTCAGTGAATATATTTATTTTTGATGTTTAAAATATGATAAATATTTTTATTTATCTCTTTCAGGTTGCAATAACTCTGTTCATTAATTTTTCATACTCATATTTCCATATATAAGCTTAATTAGTCATCAAAATGAAGGATTTGAGCATTCTAGTGCAGTAATAAGTGAGCCTTGTTCATGGGAATGCATTTGGATGGTTTAATATGCTGTAATAAGATGTATTAGTCTCTTTCAAATGAATTTATCATTTTAAATACAGTTCTGTTACAGATTTCAAGCTTACTTACACACCCTAGCTAGATTACTTGTTAAATTTGACTGTTCTAGTTGTTCTTTCAATTCAAAGAGTTATATATAGCTATTTTTTTA
>LPNX010546313.1:13459-29575 GCA_001517045.1 Pseudotsuga menziesii | reverse complement strand
GAAGAAGACTTGTGTTGATAAATTGTGTCGAGAGAATACCTTCCTAGTTAAGAGAGAGTGTTAATGTAATTGTAACTTTGGAATGTATTCATTTGTATATATTATGTATTGTACCCCGATGTTTATTCCGAGATGCTTCTGTAATCTAATTGAGTCATGTCATACCCCGATGTTTATTCTGAGAAGTTTCTATAATGTAAACAAGTCATGTCAAGTCATTGTGGGTAACCCTCCTATTGGTCAAGGGTTAAAATCCCCACATTTATGGGGCCCTAGGGTTATTAGACTATCCTAGACAAGTCAACCCTAGGTGACTCATTGTAAGTCATGTCAATAGTCCCCACCATTGTGTTAAGGATAAACCTCCTTGTTGGTTGGAGGAGGAAAAGTCCCCACAAGTTATGGGGCACTAGGGTTATTAGACACTCCTAAAGATGTCGGCTCTAGTAAGTAATTGTTAAGTGAGGCCGACATGTTGGAGTGGGTTTCAAGTGAATGAAAGAATATAAATAGAGAGTGATTCTCTCTATTTATCACACACACACTCACTCATTCGGGTGCATGAGTGAGAGGAGAAGTTGTTGGGACAAGAGAGAGACTCCTGCTGTTGGGAGATCATCTTTATGTTTTTTGGTTTTACTTTTGGTGCTAATTCTATATCTGAGGATATTGTAGGGTTTTCTCCTTTATGGTTTCCCAAAGGAAAATTCTTTGGTTCTCTTGTCTCTTGTGTTTTATTACTGTGCATGTTATTCTCTCAGTTAAAGATCCTAAGATCACAATGCTAGCTTGAATGATAAAAATCTAATAGGTTGTGTCTGATGAAGAAACCAGAGGGTGAATTTACTCAAGGACGGTGGTTTCAGACTCATGAGAGTGTTTCTGAAGGTTGCAAAGGGATGACTGATACTCGAAAAATTCTGGGCAATGGTGAGAATAATGGCCATACAATCAGCAAATTGCGCATGCATGGTTTGTACTCAAAGACTTGTTCTTTGACATGGGAGGACTTGAGATAATGATGAATGGAGGGTTGACGGATGTATCCATAATTCCTATGTGCATGTGTAGGATAGGTATCTCTAGGAAGTTTTGAGTTGCACAACCATGGACATCGCACAAGGCACAAGGCGGAGTTGGACGAGGTCTGGCTGTCATTTTCATGGACTTGCCCCCAGTCTTCTTTGGGAGAGAAGGGACAAGATTGGGAATGGATGACATGTTTGAAGGGACCAATGAAGGGCATGACTCAACCGCATTAGGTTGGATGAGATTCAGCAGAACCTAAGGCATCGGAAGTGGGGTAGGTGGTTCAAGGTACCACACAGGAATCCCCAATGTAAAGTTAGGTAAATTTAGAGTAGCCATTACAATATTTCTCATGATGTCGGATGGTGGAAAGAGGAAGGGAATTCTAAGGATGGGAAGTGAACCCCAATAATTCCCAGGTGACAATAGTTGGGGTTGCAGTTGGTTTTGTTGTGTGGTTGGGACGGTGCTGGATGAGAGAGTGCACAAATTTGTTGTTTCAGTTGCTGTGGATAGAGCAGTAAAGACGAGAAGGTGGCCATTAGTGGTGTTTTGGCAAAAAATCCTGAGCCCAAAGCAGATAAGGAAGGGATGGACATGATATCAATGGTCATATCAATGGTAGGAATGACATGTTCCAGTGTGGATAGCCCCTGTGGATCGTAGTAAGTCAATTGGTCGATTGTCAAAATATTTCCATCAGGGGGAAACATCATCAGTCGAAAGACATTGGAGGCCACGAATCTCATAACATACATGTAACTACATCCGAGGAGGAGGTTATAATCAAGTTGGGTGTTAATAACCTTGATATCAATCAAAATAGTTTTACTGACTACATAAATAGGAACATTCAAAAGAATTCCCTTGGCCTTTATAGAGCTCCCATCATAAGAACGAAGTGCGGTATAGGATGGTTGGAGGGTATGGATATTGTGGAAGGCATTCTAGGTTCACCTTGATCCAAAATGAACATGATCAATATGGAGTTGGAGGGATCCATGACACCGAGAGTAGATAACAATGCTTCCTACTATGGCAGGAAGGTTTTGAACACTTCTAGAGAGGACATGGTTGTAGGTGATTGGGTGAAGTCATCAACGATGCTATAATTTAAGGCAGCTCATGTAGTTACATTGTTGGTGATATGTTGTATTGGAAACAGTGGACCTTTGGCCACCTTATCAATGGTGGGAATATGTAAGTGAAGGGGAATGTTGGAAGTGTTGGAGGTGGATGACGTGGATGGGTTAGTGGTGGCTATAGTGGAGCCATACTGTATACGTTGATTTTGTAGGTTGACTTCTTTGGTTGACAATGTCATCAGGTGATGGACTCCGGTTTCGACAGGTGGGGTTGCAGGGGCACGCGGGGACAAGGGTGTTATTGACACCAGTCACTGGTGTGGGAGAGGGTTTTGGAGCACCATCGATGGAGGACTTGGTGGTGCTAGGTTGGCTAATTCTATGCCATCATAATGGTGTGATGTTGAGATTAAATTTGAAGAGTTTTTTGGGTGCGAGCCATATGAGGGAACTGGTGCGTATAATGACAGTAGGTTTCACATAGCGCACATTGATGATTAGTCCATAATAGAGGATCATTTCTTGATCGGTCAGGATTTTGAGGGTTCTGTGCTTGAAGGTTCACACCATAGTGGAAAAAATCACCGATTTTTTGGCGATGTCCCGAAAAATCGCGATTTTTTCAAAAAATTGGACATCGTGAAAAATCAACAAAAATCGGCAAACATCGGCAAAAATCGGGAAAAAATCAGAAAAAAACAGGAAAAAATCGGGAAAAATTGGCAAATAGGGGAAAAAATCGGTAAGGAAATTTTGACCCTATTGAAGTACAAAATTTGCATTTTTTAATGCTTGCTGCGGTTTGCTGATTTTTGCCGATTTTTTCGCTAATGTTGCTGAGAAGATGTTTTCTTGATCCTCGCCGATTTTTTTTCGATGCCGATTTTTTCTACTATGGTTCACACCATTGTTGTTGGGAGGGTTAGGGTGTTAGTCGTCTCCTTGTTCCTGATTATTACCTCGGTTCCTTCCTCGGTTTGTCCTTCCCTACCCTTATTGGTTATTGCGGGCGGGCTAGTTGGGAAGGTTGTGGTGAGGAAAAACCTATCCCATGGAGATCGAAGGGGATGAGGCTGGATTCAAAGGTTGTTAAACTTGTGGTATGTAATAAAAGGGAGGAGTAGGAGGGTCTACACATCCAGTTGCTTGCATTGATTATGATTGTGCCAGCTAAGTCATCCCATTGGTGGGCTAGCTTGGCATGTGATGTGTATAGGAATATGTGGCTCAAGACGGAGCCATCATCCACAAGTAATCATGTATAGGGTTTGGGTGCACAAAATTATGATTGTTTCCTAGATGTGGTGGCGTCATAGGGGGTGCCGCATAGTACTGAGGGTGCTACGAGATTGAGCTGATGATACCATCAGTAGCATGGGACTCCCCTAGTGTATCGCGACGGGAGGTGCAGAAATGCAGAGAATCTGGTATGACGGTGTATAGATACCCATACTGGGCATAGATGAGATCAAACTATTGGTCCTTTAAGATGGCCTCCTCCACGGTTTGGAGCCACTCAGAGGTGACGTCCTTGGCTATATGTGGGAGCAAGGTTTTTAGAAACTAGTCGAGGAAGATCATGTCATCCAAAGTGGATTTTGCACAGGATACGGTGCCATCGCCAGTCATCGATATGGTCGGTAATGTGAGTAGCCACATTTTGGTGGCAAGATAGGAGGATATCCACTCCCTCATCATAGTTTATGGGTAGTTGAATGTATTGGAGGAAAATGGAGGCAAGGAAGAATAAATTAGGGTAAGAGGCAGGTGGCAACTCGATGTACCATTTTGTAGAAGCACCATTAAGTGTGCATTATAGTAGCCTTAGTTTGATGGATTCATCCACTATGTTGTTTTAGGAGCACCATAAATGGAATGACATGATGTGGTCTTGGGGATCGTCGCCCTCCTTTCCCTCAAGCTTTGGGATTTCTGACAGGATTTTGGTTGGCATGGGAGGCCAAAGTGGTTGGTGACTGATGGGGTCATTAGTTAATCTACCAAGCCTGGCAAGTTAAGACGAGCCATAAATGGTAAGTTCGACCTGAGGTTGGATCGGGATGGACTAGGAATGGCATCGAAGTTTGTAGGAGTATGAATTATCCCATGCATGACTGGGGGTATATGTGGTTTACTTGCCATAGCAGGGATAGTCAGAATGATCGTGGAAGGGCCACTGCCCCCAGGTATGTAAGGTGGTATAGTAGGAACTATGATGGCTAGTGTGGGGCCACTACTATTGGGTAGCACACCTACAAAAACATGCACAGTGGTGCTGGGACCACTAACAGGGATAACATTAACAATGGGTGGCAAGGATGTGAGTCCTTTGTTGATTATCCATCCTTGAAAGGGATAAGAGGTATGCCAAACATGGGGATAGACGGGGCATTAAAAGGATTGGGCTCGAATTGGTAGGAATCGGAATCTGAATTAGAGGCAGTGTGGCCTTCTAAAGGTGAGGAAGGTTGTCGAAGAGGGCCTCGATAGTGGAAATCTAGAGAACCAAAATGAGGGGATTTTCCCCTAAGTCAAGAAGAATATCATGGTGGAGAAATGGTGGCTTTATTATAGTAACTGGTAATGAATTTTGGACCTCATTTTAGATCAGCTTTCTATTGGCTCAAAAGAAGTCACTTGGCCACCAAAAATTCCTAAATACAATGCTTTGGTTTTTTCCTCACAGGTGGTATCTAGTCAATATGGTGGGGGTTGTTTCTTGTTTCTCTTGGTAGGTCCTCTCATTGGCCAGCTACTTTGGGGTTCCTATGGTACTCCTCAGAATGAGTTTTAGGGAAAATCCAAAATACTTCCCACAGTTGTTGTAGATGAGACTTATGTCCCAAACCAATATGTTTTTAAGTAAATTTGATTACTTTTAAGTTTTTGCTCGGGGTCATGAACTGGGTTTGTTTGATTAGTAGTGTGATTATGTGTGCACTTGTGTATGAATCTTTTACTTTTTCTTTTAGATAAATATACAATGGGTTTCCTGCAATAAACAAGCAAAGGGATAAACCAAAGCAGGTCTGAAAGGTAAAAGAAAATTGGAACACAATGCAAGATAGACAAGGGTCTGAAAATACATGACTGAATGTTTGCAAACCAGCAGTGTGACTAACCCAACTTTGTATCCTTGAAATCAAAGAGGGATTGTTGGGCTCTCAATAAAGTAGAAACAAGTCCACCCATACATCCACAGGTTAAAACCCAAGCTCTCGGTTCTCAACAAGGAGGATGCAAACGCTGTGAGACCCCCAATGGTCTAGCACTCCCCATAGCCTCCAAAGTTACTTGTTTTGAATTGAAAATAATAATAGTAAAGTGGATTCCTATTACTAAACTTACTTAACCCCCCATCATCTCTTAGAAGACCCCAGAGGGTGATGACTGAGTAGAGGAGGAGGGGCCAAATAAGTGGGTTAATTTCCAACTTTTCTAAAATGAAAATATAGAACTGTAAATTGCATAAATCAACTTAGAAACAAATAGGTCTCGAGAGATAGGTTAAAAACTGCAATTGGGTCATTTAAACAGGGAAAACACATTCAACTGGACTAAATGGTGAACAAAAAATTGGTGCAAAGAAATGTGATGTTGTCAATGGTGATAAGAGATATTTTGGATTGTATCCAAAATAAGAAAAAATATTAGATCTGAAGTCATCATCTCAAGTCCCTCAGGAAGTGGAAGATAAGCCCCCACCAAATGGATGTAAACTAGGAAAATTGAAGGGGAAAAATATAACGCAAAGGGATGGACACAGTTCATAATTTTGGACTCTATTCAGCGTGATGAAGCTAAAATTCCAAGGCATGAAATTATTTCTGATTTTTGTATAGATCACATGTCATTCCAGCCTTCAGAGATACCCTCCACTTCACACCATAGAAGTGATTTTGCAGAAAATTCAAAGGCTGGCTTGTATGATGAGAATGAGCTTTGCATTGTGGATCCATGTCACAATAAAAGTAGTATTATATGCCAGTTGTTATAGGAATAAACCTTCATGGAGGACCTTCTTTGTGAGCCACATCATTTGAGTGGACAACTTAAGGAGGATAGAGAAACGCTTATGGAAGCCATGAACAACCTTGCTGACATCAGAGCCTTAGTGGCAAGATGTTGGAAATATTTTGGAGGATATATGGAAGGAGAATACTTTCTAGAGAAGTGACTAGCACTGAAAGAAGGCATGGCCAAGATCAAGGAGAGATATGCAAACTTACTATCTAACATAGATCATCTCCTCATGGTGCCTGAGATGTACCATAGTGCATTCAAGAAGGAGGAAGAATTTGATAGTCTAACTCATGAGTTGGAGATCACTGGTAACTCATTGAACACCACACAAATATCCTTGCAAGAGTCAAAGTTGCAAACCTATCAACTTCAAAAGGAGTTAATATTGTCACACCTTTCATGTTGCATGGAAGGGAATGTTTCGAGTATAATGGCAAAATATCATGTGGAGGAAGGACATGAGAAAAGAGAATATTTGCAAATTCTTGCAAAAAGATATGAGGTAGAAAATATGTACTAGGAACCCATTGAGATTTGTTAGAATTTTAACATTAATCTAGCATTATATTAGGATCTTTAATTGAGAGAATAACAAGCATAGCAATCAAACACAAGAGACACTGAACACAGTGTTTTTCCTTGGGGAAACCATAAATGGATAAAACCCCGCAGCTTCCTCAGATATAGAATCAACACCAAAAGTAATACCCAAAATAGTAAGATGATCTCCCGACAACAGTAACCTTCTTTCTACCTAGCCATAGTGTCTTCTTCTTCCCCAGCTATGTGCTACAACTAAGTGTGAGTGAGTGTGTGATAAATAGAGAGGCTAGTTCTCTATTTATACTATTTCTTGACTTAACTAAACCCTACTAGGGCCGAATTTACTAGGTGAGTCTAAAAACCCTAGCACCATGAAACTATAGGGACTTTAACCCTTGAACAATAGGAGGGTTACCCACATTGACATGACATGACTTGTTTACATTATAGAAACTACCGGTCGAAACATCGGGGCATGACATGACTCAATTACATTACAGACACATCTTGAAATAAAAATCAGGGTACAATACATAAGAAATATAGGTGAATACATTCCAATGTTACAATTACATCAAGACTCCCTCTTAATTAGGAAGGTATTCTCTCGACACAATTTATCAGCACAATGCTTCTTCTCTATATCATCTCGATCATCATCGAATACTTGTCATCTTCATCTTTAAGTCATCTTCATCTGGATCTGGATCATCATCACTGGATCTAGATCATCACTCGATCTAGATCATCATCAGTTGATCTGGATCATCATCACAGGTGCTATCTCATGATTCTTCTCATCACAGGAAGTTCTACAAAACCAACCCTTTTTCATGTTGGTTGTAGGCCTAGCCTCCATGTAGGTCTTCTTCCACCACTTATATATAACCCTAAGTCAAAATGGCCCACCCAACACTTATATCTGATCATGTAGGAACCAATCCTATAATCATATTAGAAAGGCACGTCCAGAATTCACATATGACCATGTGGGAACACATCCCACAACCCTATCAAAAGGGTCCAGCACTCACATTTGACAACCATTTTCAGAAAGGCTCACCATTTATAGTCGACCATGTGAGGAACCAATCCTCCATGCCGAAAGGCTCTACACTTGCATCTGACAACGATTGTTAGAAAGGCTCAGCACTTATATTTGACCATGCAAGGAACCAATCCTTCATGCTGAAAGGAATCTGCACTTACATCTAATAACCAATGTCAAAAGGGATCGGAATTCAATGCTTATATTTGATCATGTAGGATCCAATCCTATAGTCACATAATAATGTCTTAGCACTCACATATGACATGGAAGGAACCAATCCTCTCACCATGACAGAATGGATCAGTCCTTACATCTGACCATGGAAGGAACCAATCCTCTTACGATGTCATAATGGCTCTAGGTCTTGTCATTTCCCCTTGGAGGGAACCTCGATCTGGAGAACACCAAGCTTCTCCCTAAAGTACTCAAACTTCACCCTATCCAATGGATTTGTCAACACATCAGCTATCTCTTCGTCCATCACAACATACCGGAGCTTCACTACTTCCCTCTACACCATATCCCTGATATAGTGATACTTGATATCGATATGCTTCGACTTGTCATGGAACACTGGGTTCTCTGGCAACTTCACAGAATCTAGTTGTCACAATGTATATAAGTAGCATCCATATGGAGATCAAATAAATCTAACAGTAGCTTCCTCAGCCATATTTCCTCACAACTAGCTGAACAAGCTATAACATACTCTGCTTCAGCTGTACTCAGTGCCACACAGGATTGCTTCCTACTAAATCAAGAGATCACACCTGATCCCATACTGAAGCAGCACCCTAAAGTGCTCTTTCTATCTATGGCACTACCTTCCCAATCTGAATCAACATAACCCTCCAGGTTAATTTTCTAATTTTCCTCATACTTGATTCCACAATCAATTGTACCCCTCAGGTACCTCAGAATATGCTTTGCAGCAATCAAGTGTCTCGGAGCTGTCAAAAATTGGCTCAAGGTGTTCACAGCAAAACAAATATTTGGTCTCATGTTCACCAGGTACATCAAGGACCCAATCATCTGATGATACATCGTAGCATCAACATATTATGATGAAGAATTACTCAATAGCTTCAGGTTCAATTCCATTGGTGTGGTCATGGCCTTGCAGTCCATCATCTTGAACCTCTTCAGGATCTCTACTACATACTTCCCTTGTCTGAGGGATATTCCAACTGCATTCTGCCACACCTCCATGCCTAGAAAATAGTGCATCATACCCAAGTCCTTCATTTTGAACTCGGTAGCAAGATTCCTCTTTGTATCAACAATCGACCCATCCATACCTATTACAAACAGATCATCTACATACAGTAGGAGCATCACTAGGTTGCCATCTTCAACCTTGTAGTAAAGGTTGGAATCTGCTTTACTTTTGGTAAATCCCAAACTGGATAGAAAGCCATCAATTCTTTCGTACCATGTCCTAGGTGCATGTTTCAAACTATACAGGGATTTCTTCAATCTACACCCATGAGACTCCCTGTCATGTGTGTCAAAACCAAGTGGTTGCTCTACATACACTTCCTCTTCCACTACACCATTCAAGAAAGCAGTCTTGACATCCATTTGGTGTATCTTCCATTTCATTATTGCGGCTATAGAAAGTACTGATCTGATGGACGTGTATCTGGATACAGGTGCAATGTTTTCTTCATAATCTATTCCTTCTTTCTATGAGAAGCCACGAGCCACGAATCTTGCTTTATATTTCTCTATGCTGCCATCTGCAGCATGCTTGATCTTGTAAATCCATTTGGAAGTTACAGTCAACTTCCCTTCTGGTCTTGGGACAACATCCCAAACATCATTATTCATGATCGATTGATACTCTTCAATCATAGCATCCTTCCATTCTTTCTGTTATGCCGCTTCTTCATAGTTGGAAGGTTATTTATTGATAAAGTCACACAATAAAGCTACATACCCGTAGCAGGATCTGGTCCTTTTCCTTTTTCTATAATTATCTTCTAGAGCCCCATATCTTTTCACACCTTGGATAGCTTCCTGTACCAAATAAGGTTTCCCATTGTGAGGATTCTTCTCCTAAGGTGGATCTACAGGTTCTTGTGGTTCTTTAAATTCTTGATCTTCTTCTTGAGTTTCTTCATTTATGGTTGTGTCATGAGTTCTGGGTGCTTCTGATTCTTCAGGATCATCAGTAGGTCTTTTTCTGGATTTGTTGTAAGCTGAGTCTTCATCAAATGTCACATCCCTACTGATGTCAATCTTCTTGAATCCTAGGAAGTATATTCTGTAAGCCTTCAAGCTTTCAGAGTATCCCACACATATACCTTTCTTTCCTGAAGGATCTAACTTTGTCTTATTTTCTTGCAGAATGTGTATATACACTGGACAGCCAAATATTCTGAGATGGTTGACTTCTGGTTTCTTGTTGGAAAAGACTTCTTCAGGTGTCTTGTTCTTGAGTACTCTATGTGGAGTACGGTTCTGTACATACACCACTATTCTAGCAACCTTTTCCCATAGATGCATGGGAAGATCTTGATCATGAAGCATTTCTCTTGCAACTTCCATGATAGTTCTATTCTTCCTTTCTACAACCCCATTATGTTGTGGATTATATGGAGTGGATAAATCCCTCTTAATCCCTGAATCTTTGCATAAGTATTTGAATTCATTTGATGTGAATTCTCCACCACTATCTGATCGAAAGGTCTTGATCTTCTTTTATGTGTGGTTCTCAATCAAGGCTTTGAATTCCTTGAACTTGCGGAAAACTTCAGCTTTGTTCTTCATGAAGTAAATCCATGTCTTCCTAGAATAATAATCAATGAAAGAAACATAGTATACATACCCGCTTAGTAAACTTGATGACATTGGTCCGCATACATCGGAGTGGATGATTTCCAAGATTCATTTTGCCTTGCTCTCGCTACTTGGAAATGTCTTCTTTGTATTCTTTCCTTTTGCACATCCTTTGCAGACTCCTTTATGTTTTGCTTGAATTTATGGAATACCTTCAACATCATTGCTTGCAAGTGGTAGTGCTCTGTAGTGCACATGTTTAAGCATTCTATGCCAAAGTTCATTTGGTTCTACTATGTCATGGACCAAAGCTTTTTTTGGATGGCCCTTTAATTTGTATAATCCTCCTTCTTGTTCTCCAATTACTATTGCATCATCAATAGTCTTTCCTCTTGGCCACATGAGGACTTTGCCATCTACAAATGCAAACCTCAAGCCCTTTGCATCTAGTACTAACATGGAGAGAACATTCTTCTTTAGTCCTGGTACAAACAAGACATCCAGAATCAGCACCAAAAGTAAAACCCAAAATAGTAAGATGATCTCCTAAAAGCAGTAACCTTCTTTCTTCCTAGCCCCGGTGTCTTCTTCTTCCTCAAATATGCACTACAACTTAGTGTGAGTGAGTGTGTGATAAATATATAGGCTAGCTCTCTATTTATACTAATTCTCGACTTGACTAAACCCTACTAGGTCCGACTTCACTAGGCGAGTCTAACAACCCTATTTCCCCAGAACTGCGGGGACTTTGACCCTTGAATAATAGGAGGGTTACCCACATTGAATTGACATGACTTCTTTACATTATAGAAACTCCTGATCGGAAAATCGGGGCATGACATGACTCAATTACATTACAGACACATCCCAGAATAAACATCGGGGTACAATACATAAGAAATACAAGTGAATACATTCTGAAGTTACAATTACATCAATAATATTGAGGAGAAGGATGAAGTATTATTCTCTATCAGAAATATGGCTGATCACTTTCCATATGGAACAGTAAACAAATTTCCTTATTCATCCATTAATTGGGTGGATAGAGACAACTTGGGAATGTAGACTATGGGAGGTAAAGAGTTCAATTTCCTTAATGAATTCTTTTTCCTAACAAGTGGGAAGCAAAAAATATATATCTTGCATCCCTTAGGTACCACCCATAGACCTGCACATGAGGTGCATTATGATTTGCATGTGCTTGAGGAGATTTAGGTCAAACAAGGTGAAGAGTAAGCACTTGCATGTTTCCTACAAGATTATGAGTTGATTCTAGGGAAGTTTTGTACAGGTTTGGAGGAGGCACATAATCTCACTATCATTGAGCCAACCAGTGGATTAATATGTACATCCATTATATTGATGGATGATTGTTGCAAGGAGTTAGGTCACAATTCTTAACCCCACACCTCCATTTCAGCTACATCTAGTGGAGGGATTGATGGTGAATCCATGTGGTTTGACAAGTGCATCATTGGTAGTTGAATTATTCAGCATGCAATTCTATTTGTCCATTTATTGGGTGGCTAGACACATGATGGAGATGTGGAGTTTGGAGGGTAAATATTTTTCTTGCATCAATTGAGATACATCAGACACAACAAAAAAGTTGTATGAGCGGTTTGAGCATACTTGATGGTTGGATGATGTTTATACTCATTGGGTATGGACATGGAACTCACACCTATGTCATTGTAGCAACATCATTTTGAGATCCAATGCTGATGTGCACCAATTAATGTTGGGTGGGAAAATATCACATATTTCCAATTTTCAATGCAATGTTATGATTTCCACATCATGAATCTCATTTCCCGTGATGATAAATTTTTATGGTGGAGACTAATGTTTGGAGACTTTAGTTGAGGAAATGGGATCTAGGCAAATTTGTGTCTGGTATGTTGCATTGGAAGGCATAATCACTAAAGGTGGTGCAATACAAGGAATGGGACCCTGACATTTTTTTTGGAGAAACATTACATGCTGGCTTGCTAGAGCAAGACAAGGTTTTTTTCGCACATGAGTTCATACTCCAGTTGTCCTACATGGTGGAAAAATTTGCGGCACTCTGGAGTGCTTTTGCTTGACGACAAGCATATTTGGAAGGGGAGGACTGTCATGTCCCCATATTTTTGGACATAAAAATGTTGACCATGCCCAACACATTGTGGGGGGTTAAAGATGCATTAATCAGCTCACCCCGAGAATTTTGTCCACGTAATATTTATGAGCCATTAATTAATTATCCTAGGGAATTTTTTCCAAATAATTTTTATTAAGGCATGCACTTTATTTTAATTATTTCCATTAATTAATTATTGTGCAAATAACATGTAGAATTGAGCTTTTCATGTTAGGCATAATTGGCAAGCCAACTTTCCAAGGGAAGACATTAAGAAAGTGGAAACTCTATGACAAAAGAAGTCATAGAGATTAAGAAAAGTTCCCAAAATCTATGACAAAAGGTGTCATAACAAAAGAAGGAAATTTTTGGAAAAGGGGGGCGCAATTTCCTTTTGGAGACTTGGAAAAGATGTCAAAACAAAATTAGGAAAGTTTTGGCAAAGGAGGGCATAGATTCCTTTTGGAGACTCAGTCTCAAAAGTAGGGAAAAGCATAAAGCTTCTGGAATATAAGAAACAACTATTTGACTAAGAAGGGTGCAATTGATAATTCAAAAGGTTGAATTTGACATGGAAACATCTCCACATGGTCATACATTCCAATTTTCTCAAGGAGGTCGCATATGTGGCTAGGATTAGGTCTTCTAGGTGGTTGACTTTCTCTCATAGGTCACCATTTTCCTCTACTTGATAAACATGTCACCATGAGTTCTATCAAGGAAAAGTTTGATCTATTTCACATATTTTAGCTGATGAATTTATTTTTTGATTCTATGTGAGCATAGTCTTCTAAGTGATGCACCTTAGAGCTCTGGGAGATGAGCCCCAAACCTTCCTATACCCACTCCTTCATTTCCATTCCCTTATGTTTGTAGGTATGGAGCACATAATGTTCAGAAATTGAAGTCTTATCAGTCATATTTTTAAGCCTCCATATCATTCAATTTGAGCTCTAATGAATCCAAAGCTTCACCTACGCTCTCAGTCTCTCTCATGTCCAATTTTTAGACTCCTACCCATCATTTTGAGTCCTATGGTGTAATGGATAGTGAATACATTTATTTAATACATGTAAAATATGATAAATACTATTATTTATTTGCATCATGTTTCAATACCTCTGTTCATTAAGTTTTCATACTCATATTTCCATGTATAAGCTTAACTAGTCATTAAAATGAAGGATTTGAGCATTCTAGTGCAGTAACAAGTGAGCCTTATTCATGGGAATGAGTTTGGATGGTTTAATATTCTGTAATTGTATGTATTAGTTTCTTTCAAATTAATTTATCAGGTCTAATATATTTTTGTTACAAATTCCAATCTTACTTACACACCCTAGCTAGATTACTAGTTAAATTTGACTAGTCTGGTTGTTGTTTCAATTCAGAGAGTTATATGCATTCATTTTTTATTCTTTAAGTTGATATGTGTCACTTAAATACCCAAATACCCATACATACTTCCATATCATAAATTATTTTAGGCCGTACTATGTTTTGGGAGCCTCAATTATGCAGGACTTCCCTAGGCCCAAATTGCCTAAAAACCTCAATTCTTTCCAAAACTCGTCATAACTCTCCATATCTGTTACGAACCATACCAAATAATATTTTATGATATATTAAGGAATGATAAAACCTCTATGATTTTCCCAAATTCCCTAGTCGGCTAGACTGAATAAATTTCCTTAGTTTCACGGTTGGGTGACCTAGAAACATGGGAGTAGGTTTCCACATAGCGGACTCTAAAACATGGATTGTCCCTGATATAAATGTGTTCATGGGAATGAAATAAATTTTCTCTAACTTACACTTGATTTCCTCCCTTAGCCTGCTCCCCTTCCTGGAAATTTCCCAGCACAACTCCTTCAATTACCTAGTTTAAAATTTTATTGTGTTTGTAAATTTATATCAGAAATTTTATTCAATTTGCAACAGTATTTAGTGTTTAGGTATGCATATCAGATTTAGGAACATTAAATTATTGAAACAAGTTTGTAACTTGATGAAAGTACCATGTAGTGTGTCATTTTATCTTTGCTTGAACCTGGCTCGTCACCGTAATAATAACAATTATTACCTTTTTCATATGTTTCTCATAAATCCCTGCCATATTACTTGATTCCCGTTGCTCTAAGAGATGCTTAATTATGGGTTCTTCATGCTGCTTCTCCAACTCCGATTCTATTGGAGTTGTGGACGAAGATTCATCCTATGAATTTTCTTCTTCTTTAGACTTGTTTGGCACTTCGGTTTCTTTCGGGAAATCCGTCGGTGGTCCATCTCCTAGATCCGATAGGTCCTCATCATTCACTGCAAATTGCCACTCCACTGGCCAATATTCTATGATAGAATAAAATTCGTCATTAGTGATCTTATATTGCGTCATAACCAACTATTTTTCTGGGTCTCGCTGCGCCTGGATGTGTATCCCATGCATTCCCATCACCAACCTTGCTATATTGTGGTGTTTCTTTGTGGCTGCATCTATGAGTCATGGTACCCTCCCTACTTCATCCCTTAATGCATATGAGTATAGGTAGAACTATACATTGTTGTCAATATACCAATGTTTATCTTTGAGTTCCCATAATTTCTTATAACTTGCACCTAGAGATGTTGACTGTGTCAACTTCCATCCCTTGGTAATGAGTTGATTCCATCCAACCAACTAGTGTGATGAGTATAAGAATACAAGAGTAGGTGAATGACTTCCCTACCTATCGCGCTAATACAACATATTCTATCAAATCATTTAACAAAAACGACCAGTTCATCTGTACTCCTGTTGCACACTGCTCCACTAATGTACACTAATTTGGGAGATCCTTCCATATGATATTCACTACCAACAACATTTATGTGACATGAATGACCTTTTCATTAATAGTGTTGATCACGTATGCCCATTTTCCATTCACCACATCATATTTATTCCATACTCTCGCTACCAATTTCTTGTCATTGTATTTCTCACAGAAATATTGGGATGTATCAACCCCTATATTGGGGAGGATGGTGGTGCGATAAATCAGATCAACAGTGACATGGACATTTGTCCCAAACCATAGATACCCTCCATTAAAATGCGCCAAAAATTTCTTCACATAGGCATTAACTTCTGATGACCTTCCAAAGTTCTCTACTTCTCTTCTCCCTTACTCTTCATTCTACTCTTCTACTTCTCTTTGTTTTGCTTGGTCTTATGAATCCTCCAAATGGGTCGAACCATTCCCCTTGATTCATTTTTATATCTTATGTGTCATGTCCCTAATTAAATAATTTCCAAATAAGACTATTTGCAAATAATGTTTCGCTAGCCTACTAGTTCCATAGGTTGAAATGGAGACATAAATTTTGTAATAAGGGGACATGGGACCCAAAAGGAAATTAGTTTACCATATTCACATTTAAATGGGTCACATATATGATAAATCCTAATAAAATAATGTGGCATGTGTTAATGAAGACACTTG
>LPNX010546313.1:0-12018 GCA_001517045.1 Pseudotsuga menziesii | reverse complement strand
GGGGTTTTCTCCTTTATGGTTTCCTCGATGAAAATATTTGTATCTTTTGTATGTTTTATATATTATGCATTTTGGTGTACTTTTTATTTTTTAAAATAAATATCATGGGCATTTTGGTGTACTTTTTACTTTTTATTTTGGTGTACTTTTTATTATGCATTTTGGTGTACTAGGGCGCATCTATTGGTGGTATCAATTTCTAGGGTTAAGGTTTGCAAGATAGAATGAACACTTACCACTGATAAGCTGGATAAATATGCTCCAGAGAGAATATGCACGCAAGATGAGCCGAGCTGATGAAGAAATGACCTTGTTTTCTATTGCAATACCCCAGATGACTGAATCAAACAAGTGTGACATTTTGGCTAAAGGGATGGCCAGTTTCAGCTGGAAATAAGTTGAAAGGAAGGTGTGCCCATGCTGGAGAGGATGGCTGGATCATGCAAGAATTTTAACCTCTCCATATGCCCTAGCGAATTGATCCCCCAGTTTGCTGCTCATGCCCCCACAACCTTTTAAACTTATGCTAGCTGCCCCAGATGGACAATATGATAGCTGATAATCACCCAATGCAGTAGAGTGAACCTATTAGTGAGGATGCAGGCTACATACAGAAGAAATATGGTGATCGAGAGTCCTCGTGAATGACTAGGGTTTCCCAGCAAAATGCCCCAGCTGTACAGATGAACCTGCAAATAGCCTTTGGACATATACTGGAACATTGGATAATGATGAATTCAATTGACATGGTGACAAACCTGGATGGCTTATCCTAAAGGAGACTAGGTCATATATCTCACTGCTAAAATCTCATTAGCTGAAGAAACCATCTCCAACCCCAGCCGCTATGGCTGCACACTATGATGCTACTCAAGAGCTCCAAAATCAATAATAATCCAAAAGTGAGACTCCTTTCACTTTATCTTCCTTTTATAACTTTCAACTGCAAAAACCCTAATATTTGACCTAATTAAGTCACTTTATTTTCTAATTTGCATGATTTTCTAATATTCAAGTGCATACATCATTAAATAATGCTTAGATGGCATGCATGATGGTGGACTTTATCCCTGGTGGCCCTTATTGACCTGATGGTGATAACATGATGATGCCCTAAATTTTCTATAGATGGAATCAGTCTTTAGATGATTCCCTAACTGTCAGTAACCACTCGAACCCATAGGAATCACATAGGTTAACGGTTTTGGTCCTCAATGCGTAATCAGATGAGGAAATTATAGTCCTCCCCACTTGAGATTGCTTTTCCTCAAGAAACTGCAAACTAGGATGCTGCAATACCTGTTCCCCTTCCCATGTGGCATCCTCTGGCAGTAGTTCCTTCCACTGAACTAAGTATTCCCTAATTACCCTGTTCCTGAGTTTCCTTTCTCTAGTCTGTATGATCCGTTCAGGAATCAGTATCAGTAGTCTTTCATCATCTAAAGGAGGTAATTATGTGGATGGAGCAATGTGTTTCCCAAGGGTCTTTTTTAGGTTGGACACATGGAACACATTGTGAATTTTACTTTCCTGTGGTAGTTCTAGCTCATATGCCACCTCTCCCACCTTCCGGATTATTCTGTAGGGTCCACAGAAGTAAGGTTTTAAATTTTTTGCTCCTTTCTTCTTAATCAAAGGCTGTCTATAAGGTTGGAGCCTTAAGTATACAAAATCCCCTACCTCAAAGCTCCACTCAATCCTGTGTTTGTCTGCATATAACTTCTGCTAATTCTGGGTTGTCTGTAAGTTTTCCTTCAATATTTTAAGAATATATTGACTGTCCTATATCCAATCCTTTTCCTTAGGATCTATACTGTCTCCAAATGCCAAATATGCATAGTCCAAGGCCTCGTAGCCATATAATTCCTTAAAAAGGATTCATCCTAATAGACATGTGATAGGTAGTATTGTAGCAATACTCTCCTAAGTGTAGCCATTCAGGTTTGCTGCTGTCCTATTTTGTAGTTCCTCAGATATTGTTCAATCCACTTGTTGACTATTTTAGTTTGTCCATTGCTTTGGGGATGATAACTCATGCTGGTGGTGAGTTCAGTCCCCACTAATCTGAATAGTTCCTGCCAGAAGGCACCTATGAATCTTCTATCCCGATCACTCACAATGGTCTTAGGTAACCCATGCAGCTTGAAGACCTCTTTGAATAATAACTCAGCTACTTGAGCTACAGAGTAATCTGATGATATAGAAAAGAAATGTGCAAACTTTGTCAGTCTGTCAACTACTACATATAAACAGTCTCTCCCTTGGACCTTTGGCAACCCTGTAATGAAGTCCATAGAGATGCTTTCCCACTTCTGTTCTGGAGTTGGTAGTGGCTGAAGCAACACCGTTGGATGGATGTTCTCAATCTTGTTCTATTGATAGATGCTACATTCCCATATGTGCTGCATAACTTCCCCCTTGAGGCCCTTCCATGAGAACCTCTCTCGAATCTATCTGTAGGTCTTCAAGAAACCCTGATGTCCTGATAATGGAGAGTCATGTGCTTCCTGAATGATCTTTTTCCCCAACCTGGATTCTGGGATGAGGTATATCCTATTCTTGTAATAGATGATGTCATCAGTAATCCTGTACCTATCATCCTAAATTTGTCCATCCAATAATTCGGAAGCGAATCTATTTTTTGAGTATTCTACTAAGAGAAGTGCCCTCCAATCTATGGATATACTCTTGAGAGATAGTGAGGCAATACGCCTAGATAATGCATCAACTACTACATTATTCTTACCTTTTACATACTCAATCTCAAAATCGTAGGCTTGTACTTTGCTGACCCATTTCTACTGGTGCACATTCAGTTCCTTCTGCTCCAGGAAATACTTGAGGCTGTTATGATCTATTTTGATTTTGAACTTAGTGCCCACTAGGTACTATCTAAATTTTGTGAGAGCATGTAAGATGGCTAGCATCTCTTTGTCATATATGGAGTAGTGGCGCTCATAGTTCTTCAATTTATGGCTCTCAAATGAAATTAGGTGATGATTTTGCATCAATACAGCTCCTAACCCTTGACCTGAGGCATCACATTCTACTACAAAGGGTTGTGAGAAGTCTGGTAATGCCAAAATAGGATAGGAACTCATAATAACCTTCATCTCCTCAAAATTTTTCTGTGCTAAGTCTGTCTAGGTGAATGCTCCCTTCTTTGTCAGATCTCTGAGGGGTGCTACAAATTGGGAGAATCCCTTAACGTACCATAGGTAATAGGTGCACAGTCCTAAGAAACCTCTCAATTCTGTGATTTTTTTTGCACAGGCCAATCTCCGATAGCTCAAATTTTCTCCATGTCAACCTATCCTTCTTCCTCATTGATTATGTGCCCTAAGTACAACATTTGCTTCATGCCAAATTCACACTTGGACATCTTCACGTAAAGCGAGTGTTCTTCTATAATCATCAGTACTTTGTCTAGGTGTTTGAGATGCTCTTCCCATGTTTTGCTGTAAATCAGGATATCATCAAAGAATCCTAGCAAAAACTTACATAGCTGAACTCTGAAGGTATGGTTCATGCATGACTAGAAAGTGGCTAGAGCATTGGTAAGTCCGAAGGGCATGACCAAAAACTCATAGTGACCATAGTGACAATGAAAAGCTATTTTGGAGATGTCTTGGTCCCTTACTCTGATTTGATGGTACCCCAAGTGGAGATCAATCTTGGAGAAGTATTTGGCTCCCTGAAGTTCATCCATGAGTTCATCAATTCTAGGGATGGGATACCTATTCTTAATGGTCTTTTTGTTGAGTACTCAATATTCGATGCACATTCGGAGTGTACCATCCTTCTTCTTGACCAATACTACTGAGGATGCAAAGTGGATAGAACTGGGCTAAATATATTCAAGCTCCAGTAATTATTTAATTGTTTTCTCAATCTCATCCTTGTATCTTTTGGGATGCTAGTAAGGAGTGGTGATGACTTCTTGTGTCCCTTCCTCTAGCTCAATAATGTGTTCAAAGCCTCGGTCTGGTGGTCTACCTAATAGAAGGTCTCGAAAAACCTTTTCATGCTTCTATATCAAGGCCTAAATGTCACTTCGGTGTTGTGTGCTAGTTTCTGGGGGTTTCCTAAAGGTGACCAAACATTTTGTAGCCCATTCTATATCATCATGTCAGAGGAGTGCCTCCATTTTCTATGATGAGACCGGTTTTGGGGGATAAGTGTTCATGCCCCTCAAAACTACCCATTTGTCTTGTGGCCCCTGGAACACCATTTCCATTTCCCTGTAGTATCTAGTGTATTTCCCTATGGAATAAAGCCATTGAATACCCAATACTACATGAGTATCCGATACATATACTACATAGAAGGAATCTGTCATCTGATAGTTACCTAAGGTGACATTCAATTTTGGAATCCAGTAGTTGCACTCCATGCTAGAGTTCTTGGCTATTGCTACAGTGAATCCTTCCAACTCCTCAATCTGAATACCTCTCTTGAATACCCAAGCGGAGTCAATGAAATTGTGGGTTTCTCTCCCATCAATCAATACTCCTACTCTATGACCCTGTACTACTCCTCTGACCCTGAGAGTATGGAATCTTGGTACTCCATATAATGTAGCAATGACTCCCTCTGGTGTATCACCCTGGTGTGATTCTTCTTCAACTGCCCGTAGTTCTTCTGTGGCTTCCTGCTCATAGTCATCCTCATCACTGTCTGAATATACCTCGATGTAGTGAGCCTTCGACTTCCCTGCACACCTGTGTCTTGGTACCCATGGTTCCTGACAAGTGAAACATAGTTTCTTCCTCCTCAAGTCTTTCCTAGTGTCCTCGTCTAACCATATTTTCTTGGGAACATCCTGCTGGAAAGGTTTCTTGTCCTTGTCCCTAACAAGGAAGTTGGTTTTGAGTGGGAACCTATTCTTCGGGACTGAATCCTGTAGATCTCTAGCTCTACTAATGGAATCATACAGAGTGAGGGGTTTTTTGGATTTCAACCATCCCCGTAGTGGCTCTGTTAAGGCCTTAGTGAATAACATAGTCAACCTGCTCTCTAACACATATGTTACCATGAACGCTATCCTTTGGAATTCTGAGATGAAGGCTTCTACACTACCTGTCTGTTTGAGTTGAGCCAACTCCCTGAAATGAATCTCTGGATCCGTCCTATCAAACCGCTCCATGAGCTTCTGAGTGAACTCACTGTTGGAGTGTATGGTGTTGTGACCCAATGTCACCAATCTGTGGTACCACCACTCGTGAGATTATCCGTCCAGGTGGAGTGTAGCCAATTTAATGGCATCTGTCTCTGTCATGGGATTGAGTTGGAAATTGGTATCCAACTTTTGAACCCATATCCTCACTAAACCTCGGTGAGCCCCATCAAAGTTTGGGATGGTTAACCTGCCCAAGGTCTTGTGCAACTCATAGTTGTGATTAAATCCCTTGTTGAAATTCCTGGGCCTATTCCTACTCTTCATGTTGTCGAAATCTGAAAAAGACATGGCGGCATGAAACTCATCCCCTAAGTATATATATTCCTGGAAATAATCCCCAAAAGGTTCGCTAGGTTCTACCTGCATGACTGGACCACCTATTATATCTACCAAAAAGTGAGGCATGGTAGGCCTGTTGGAAGGTCTGCTATATATGTGCGATGTATTTTGTATATTAGTGTACACAACCTTTCCACTATTTCTTGTAGATCCTTGATCTACCGGTGAGGGAGGTGTACTGTTGATACCTATTTCTGGTTTCACAGATAATCTGTTGATTGAATTGAGTACATATTTTTTCCATTTGGCTAAGTATTTCAATGTAGATACTAAGTTCCAAAGCTCCATCATGTCCTCCTCTTCTTCTGTTCCTTTTCCCTTATCAGAGTGTATACTTGTTTGTTCCATGTTTGAGCTGATATCCTCTAGTTGGATATCCTAAAATTCCCCTATGTATCTACTCTTTCTTCTCCTATAGGTTACAAAAGGGTCTCCTTCTGTATTCATCTATGTATGAGCTGATATCCTCTAGTTGGATATCCTAAAATTCCCCTATGTATCTACTCTTTCTTCTCCTATAGGTTACAAAAGGGTCTCCTTCTGTATTCATCTATGTCTCATTTATTAAGCCCACATATAGCCAAGAAGATATCTATGATACCACTGTAATATACCAAATTCTGATATTTTCTATTTCTATGCAAATTTACTGAAACAATCGGGCATGCAAACTGCCATGCAAAATTTCCCTATTTTATAGCTGAAATTAGGGTTAGGGTTTGCAGGATAGAATGAACACTTACCACTAATAAGCTGGCTAAATATGCTCTAGAGAGAATACGCATGCAAGATGAGCTGAGCTGATGAAGAAATGACCTTGTTTTCTACTGCAATACCCTGGATGGCTGAATCAAACAAGTGTGATGTTTTTGCTGAAGGGATGGTCAGTTTCAGCTAGAAATAATTAGAAAGGAAGATGTGTCTGTGCCAGCGAGGATGGACAGAGCATACAAGATTTTTCACCTCTCTAGATGCCCTAGCGAATTGATCTCCTAGTTTGTTGCTCACGCCCCCACCACCCTGTAGACTGCTGCTAGCTTCCTTGGATGGACAATCTAATAGCTAACAATCACCCAATGCAGTAGAGTGACCCTATTAGTGAGGATGTAGGCTACATGCAGAGTAAATATAGTGATCCAGAGTCTTGGTGAATGACTAGGGTTTCCCAGCTAAATGCCCTAGCTATACGAATGAACCTGCAAATAACCTCCAGACATATACTGGAAAACTGGATAATGATGAATGCAATAGACACGGTGACAAACCTGGATGGTTTATCCTGAAGAAGACTAGGGCAGATATCTCACTGCCAAAATCCTGTTAGCTGAAGACGCCATCTCCAACCCCAACTACTGTGGCCGCACACTGTGCTACTACTCAAGAGATCGAAAATCAATAATAATCCAAAAGTGATTCTCCTTTCACTTTATCTTCCTTTTATAACTTTCAACTATGAAAAACCTAATCTTTGACCTAATTAGGTCACTTTTTTTTCTAATTTGCAGTTGACTTTCATGCATGCATATGGAGACTTAAACGAGTGCATGCATCATTAAATAATGCTTAGATGGCATGCATGATGGTGGCCTTTGGCCCTGGTGGCCCTTATTTACCTAATGGTAATAACATGATGATGCCCTAGATTTTCTACATATGGCATCAGTATTTAAATGATTCCCTAACTATCAGTAACCACTCGAACCCAATGGAATCACATAGGTTAGCGGTTTTGGTTCTCAATGCATAATCAGATGAGGAAATTACACTTACAATATAAGGTATCTCCAATAATGAGGTAGTTTTTGGCATGTACATGTAGTTTGTGCCATTATTCCTGTGAGAAGGCCGCAGGGTACTTCAAATTCTGGAGGTAGACAAGTATATCTCCGTACCAAGGGTCAAAGGTGGAAATAAAAAATATATGCTCATCTGGGAATGATTCTTCTTCAATAGCTACATCTTTCTCAACCAAAAATTATGCAATGAACTCAACAAAAAATAAATACTTTTTGGATTTGGTGGACTGGAAATCTAAGTCAAAATATTGAAGAATGGCTATCCATTTATTGAATTTTCCTCCAACTATCCGTCGGGAAAAAACATATTGGAAGGGATTAACATCTGCCGCTACCATCGTGGTCCTCATTAAAATGTAGTGACACAACCTTTGAACAACATACACAGCTTCCTAGGACAACTTGTCAATGTGGGAATACCTAAGTTTAGAGCCAGCAAAAGCACAACTAAGATAGTAGAAGACATGCTCTTGGAGCTTATTGTTCTCCTGGACTAGTACCACCCCTATGGTTGACTCGGATGTAGCCAGATACAATATAAAATATCAAGAGTAATCTAGCGGGCATAGTAATGGTGCCGACAACAAAGCTTTCTTTAATGCCTCGAATGCAAGTTGTGCGATTTCATCCTATACAAATAGGGTGTCCTGCTTCAACAGGCACATGAAACATTTAGTAATCTTGGCATAATTTACAATAAAACAGGCGCATGAAGTTAGACTTCCCTTGTAGGCTTTGAATATTCCTAGTAGAATGAGGAGGAGGAAGATTTATTATGGCCTCAACTTTCAAATGATCCATCTAAATTCCTTTGTTGGAAACAATGAATCCGAGCAATCTCCTTGACTTGACACAAAAAACACACTTGTGGGGATTCAAGCGAATTTTGTAGTATTTGCATCATTCAAAAATCAAATGCAAGTGATCTGGGTGATCGATCCTCTTAGGAGAATGTGCTGGAAGATCATCAAGGTAGGGTTCAATAATAGCTTTAATGTCATGAAAGGAAAAATTCATTGCCCACTAAAAGGTAGCCCTTGCATTTTTCAATCCAAAGGGCATTTTCTTGTACATGAAGGTACCCTGAGGAAAGATGAAAGTTGTTTTATGTTGGTCTTCTAGTTTAATTTGGATTTGATTATACTCGAACAAACCATATATAAATGAAAATACTTCACTCCCCACACAGGAATCAATGATCTGATCTATGAATGGTGTGTGGTAGTTATCCTTAGGATAGGCTTTGTTTAGATCTTGAAAGTCAGTACAAACATGTATGATTCCTTGCTTTTTGTTGACAGGAATGGGGTTAGATATCCATTCTGTCAAAGCTATCAGGTAAATGAAACCAGCTTTCAGCAATTTCTCAACTTCAGCCTTAACAGTTGCTGCTTTACACGGATTGACATGTCTCAACTTTTGTCGAACAAGTCTAGCATCAAGGTAAGTTTGGATTTAATGCTCAACTATTGATGGATTTATTCCTGGCATATCCTCATATGACCAAGAAAATATGTCATGGAATTCCTTAAACAAGGCTAATTTGGATTTGATTATACCCGAACAAACCATCTATAAATGAAAAGACTTCACTCCCCACACAGGCATCAATGATCTGATCTATGAATGGTGTGTGGTAGTTATCCTTAGGATAGGCTTTGTTTAGATCTTGAAATTCAGTACAAACATGTATGATTCCTTGCTTTTTGTTGACAGGAATGGGGTTAGATATCCATTATGTCAAAGCTATCAGGTAAATGAAACCAACTTTCAGCAATTTCTCAACTTCAGCCTTAACAGTTGTTGCTTTACACGGATTGACATGGCTCAACTTTTGTCGAAAAAGTATAGAATCAAGGTAAGTTTTGATTTCATGCTCAACTATTGATGGATCTATTCCTAGCATCTCCTCATATGACCAAGAAAATATGTCATGGAATTCCTTAAACAAGGCTATATAGATCGCAATTTCCTCTAGAGAGCAGTTTGCATCGATGTGTAAATTTTTCACAATGTTTGGGTATGCAGAGATGTTGATAGGAATGGTAGTAGAAATGTTTGCCATATTCCCCTCAACAAATATTCCTTCTCTTGGTAAGGGATTAATAGGTGTATCAAGATGGCCTACCAGTCTCATATGGAACTCCCGGTTCTGCATCCTGTTGAACTCTGGAAGAAAATAGGATCGATGGTGAAGATCTTCACAAATCTTATCTCATCCACACATGGCTTCTAGAATGCCTTCATCAAAAGGAAAAGCCATATCTAAGCAGTCTCTAGAATGTAAAGAGTTCATTACCCAAGCGGGAGAATAAGCTTCTTCCAGCACCTCTAAGACTATGAGAGGGACCAGAATGGGATCAATAGTGGTATGAATTATAGCTTGATAAGCTACTTCCACTACCGATAAGGGCACTTTAGGTTCATGGTGGGAAGGAAGAACCCAAGGATATATTCTATCAACAACCATTGCTATAGAGTTCCCTACACTAGTAGAACCTAGATAATTAATCGAAGCTAGAATATTGAATGTGCCCATCAATGATGCATACATTCTATCCCCTAAGATCTCTGAACCAAGTTTAACCTGATCAACCAATGGTATAGTAGACTCCTTAGTTTCGATGCAGTCTTTTCAAGTAAATCTGAGTTGGTATACACTAACCAACTCCCCTTTGTGTGGAAACACTACTACTCGAAATATGGCCGATGCAATAGCTGACATGGCGTAAGTCCAACTTCTCCCCAAGAGAAACTTATAATACAAAGGTGCATCAATCACCTCTACCTCAACATACGTTGCTTTCCCTGCCAACTTAATTTTGAATGTCGGTAGGATACCATGTGGACAAAATGATCTTCCATCGAAAGCAATAAGTAGGGTGTTCGATGGAACCAACTCCGGAGGTCCAAGAGCTTTCCAGCAAGATAGTGACATGAAACATGTAGAAGAAACCTCATTGATAACTACCCTTCCAATTGTTTTTCCACCATGGACGACATCTATCGATAAGGTTACATGATATGGCAAGCGAATTTTGACATCGAACAAATTAAACTTTAGCGTGAGGCTCGATGAGTCCATACTACCTAAGGCTACTAAGATTGCATCTCGCTGGGCAAGACAACACTGTAACACCTCCAATGCTGACATCGCACAAGGAATCTGGGATAAATATTCAACTATGAAGTAGTTTGTTGTAGCACTAGCATTCGGACTATGCAAAGTTTTCTTGAAGACACCTTTCAGTATCTTGGGCATATGTTCGTCAGGTTTCTCAATTGTGAGAGGGTTGGAAGTTTCACTTATCATCCTACCCTTATCCAAAGCCTCTGTTTCATAGTTCTTGTTCCTAGTCTGGAGTAAATTCTGGGATCGAACCATGTTGATATAATTAGGGTCAGGAGCACTTGGGGTGCCCCATGCTACATTTGAAACTGAAGCAGAATTCTATCCTTGGGGAAAAGGATCCTTTAGGACAGCTAGTTGTTGTCCTTTTAACAGCTTCTGAGCTTGTTCCATAAGGATACATTGATGGTTCAGGCGATATTCATGGCACAACTTACATGGGAATTTTTCCTTCTTCTCCCCCCCCCCCATCAGAATTGTTTGTGTGTTACGGGTGGCCAGGAGGAGTTATGTCTCACCAGGTCATTCATTAGTTTCAAAAAATATGGCAAGTTTAACGTTGCCAGGAAAGGGATCTTGGGTCCAACAAGAGAATTAAAAGTACTAGATTGGGGATTAGAAATACTTTCCCTCATGTTCCCATATGTGAAGGCGGGGCTTTACCCTATTGCTGGTTGCGAATTGGTTGGGCCTCTTTGGAAAGGATTCCATCCATAGGCCAATGGATTTTTTATGTGCAATGTAGTGTATGAGGTTCTAGCTACTCCAGTCGAAGCTGGGGTTCGGAAGACAGGAGCAGGTATCCCCCCGCTAAATAGTGAGAAATGAGAGCTCATGAAAGGGGATGAAACCAAAGTTTGAAAATCTTGACCATAAGGATTAGGATTTTTGAACTGCACCCCTACATATGCAGGTGTTGGACCTACATATGGAGTGGATGGGGGAATGTGCCCCCCATTCCAAGGAAAACCCTAGACAAATTTTGAGGATCCTATAGGACCACTCTAAGTACTTTGTGCGAAGAAAGTAGGAACTAAAGGTACACTAGGAATCCCATTGAACATACCACCTGAAGTGTTAACCCAAAAATCCCCCACACAGCTCTCAATGGCCTACACCACCCAAGGACACCATCTCACAACACTCATTTCACTCCATAAGACCTTCCATGACCTTCTATTTGACCCCCACCCCTCCAAAAGAGAGAAAGGATGAAGAAAAGGGCTAAAAACCCCCAAAAAGAGCCCAAAATAGACCCCCAGGAGCTAAAGCCCTAAAAAAGGGGCTAAAACCCTCAAAGGGGATAAAGTTAGGGTAGAAGGGGCTAAAGACCCGACTAAGTGCTTAAAACCCTAAAATCCCTTGGAAAAACTATATAAGGAGGGTAGGGGGTCACTCTCAAAACAATCCTCACTTGCCTATTGTTATGCTACCCATGGATGCTTTGAGACTTCTTGCTCTTAAACAACCCACTCTCCCTCTCCTCCATCTCCATTTCTCCAAGCCATTGTTTCCCAACCAAGAGAGAGGTGCTCCCATGAGCTAGGGCATGGTGGCCCATTTCCACCTAAGTG
>LPNX010546302.1:12500-17756 GCA_001517045.1 Pseudotsuga menziesii | reverse complement strand
CCATGCACCTTGAAAGCACGAAACGAAATGAAAGAAAACCATAAACGAAATGGAAAGAGGAGAAGTTGCGGAAATGCAAGAAATTGCAGAAGCGGAAATGCCTCTCAAAAATTGCAGAAATTCCTGTCAGAAATTGCAGAATGCGGTAATACCAGAAATTGCAGAATGCGGAAATGCTCTTGGTGTAGCAGAAACAAAACAGTGGAGAAGCATGATGCTAATGGTCGTTTTAAAAGAAGATTGTGAGAAAGCAAGAAAAGCTTAGAGAAACCAAGAAAAGCTTAGAAAGGAAACTAGAAAAGCTTAAAAAGGAAACAAGAAAAAGCATAAACAAGAAAAAGCAACATAAAAGGAAACAAGAAAAAGCTTAAAGAAGGGAAAAACAACATACAGAAAAACAACATAAACCTTAAAAATTGCAGAAATGCCAGAAATTGCAGAAACGGAAATGCCAGAAATTGCAGAAGTTGAAATGCTTGTAAACGAATGAATACATGAAATATCAGAAATCTGTAAATGAATCTAGAAATGAATCAAGACATGAAATTCAAAGAAATAAGCCAATGGTGAGACTAGATACACAGAAATGCCAGGCGTGCATTTTGCATGTTTCCCAAAAATTGCAGAATGCGGAAATGCCAGAAACCGAGAATGCGAAAATGCCAGAAGCCAATGGTGAGACTAGATACACAGAAATGCCAGGCGTGCATTTTGCATGTTTCCCAAAAATTGCAGAATGCGGAAATGCCAGAAACCGAAAATGCGAAAATGCCAGAAACCGGAAATGCCAGAAATCGAGAATGCGGAAATGCCAGAAACCGAAAATTCTTGAAAGACAATACAATACAGAAGTTACGCCATCGCTGGTTCTCTCGAATCCCAATTGAATCCTTAAAAGCTTAAAGTGAAAGAGACGTAAAGCAATTTAAAGTGTATCACTCTAAGCTACGAAATGTTTGAAAAACAAACATAAAGCTTAAAGCTTTATTTAGGAAAAAGCTTAAAGCTTAAAAAGAGACATAAAGCTTTATTTATGAAAAAGCATAAAGCTTTAAAAAAAAAAACATTAAAAGAAAAAAAATTTATAAAAATATATACATTATATATTTGTCTAAATATTTGGTGTTAAATTGTATTTTGTTTTAATTAGGTTAATGTAAACATTTTAGAATCTTATTTAAATATTGAAATATAGATTATATATATTGTTTTAATTCACTGAAATTTAGATTATCCATTTTGTTCAAATAGACCTTGTTAAATTGTGTTTTTTCCAAGTGTAAAAAGAAACATTGTAGAATATTTTTATATAAATGGTGTCCATTGGCCAAAACAAGAAGATATAAATGCAATTACTATGTCTATAAAATTCATAGCCAATCAAAATGTATTGCATTGTTTCTATAAACTATGCTAAATATACATGGTTAGCAGTGTAATTTTGTTCATTTTTGTTCAAATTTGTCCACATATTTTGACATAGGTGTAATTATGCTTATACATCATCATTATTATTATTATTAGCTACATTTCTATTACTTACATTTGTAAATGTGATTTGTTATTGTGATTGGTAATTGGGTTGTTATTTTCATTAGCAATCATGTTTATTGGCATTATCTATGTGTGAATGTCATAACCCTAGCCTATATTTTCCATTAATTCCATGCTAAATGTCCATGTGCATGATTTTGTCTTTACCTACATCCACACCGCATCTCTATGAGCATGAATTTATCATAGCATGTCTAATGTTCTTAAGGATGCATGATATTTGCGAGAAATTAGATCAACATCTGAAAATAGTTTAATACCCAAAAGATATATTGTTTATTAAGCAAAATCCTTGAATTCCTTGTATATCTAAGATAGTAGTATAAGTTCATTCACATTGTTGGTGCTATAGAATTACTTGGAAAATGCGCCAGTAGCAACGCTCTAGTTTTCAATGTTCTTGTGGTTCTGTATGTAGCTTCACTACTCCTCCAATACGTGATGTGGTACTAGTATCCACTACCCAATGCAGTCTATCTCCATTAGGAAACTCCACGTTGCTTTCTCTAGGGGCGAGTCTCCATGAAAGTCTCCATCGTTAGAGCTCACCATAATGCAAAGAAGAAATCATTAGCCCATACACATTTAACCATTCAACTAAATTACTTCATGCATTCAACAATTGCGATGTGAGTAATACATGAAGGAAAATTGTGGAGGCACCAAACCATTGCAGTATGAAACAACATGTAATAGCTCATTATATGCAATATGATGGAGTATGGATGCTTAGCTCCAAAATGCAGAATTCAACGTATCATGAAGAGAGTCAAAATTTGTTCACAAATTTGAACATGAGACTACTCTAAGAAATATGAACATCCGAATCCCTAGAAAAACACTCTAGAGAACAGAAAGATAGCAAGTGGAGAAGGGAGATTGGTCCTCATGTGTTAATGATTTGAATGGAAGTCTATGCCTAGATCTTTGGATTACGCCTAGGCCACAATAGTGTTGAGTACAAGAAGGGCATGACACACCGTACTAAAAGAAGAGAATATGGTAGGTGGAAGTGTAGGCCAGAAAGAAAAAAATATGTGCTAGTAGGACAAAGGAGAGTGCATTTAGTTGGCAGGAGCTATGTAGAAAATATGGAAGGGAATGGAATAAATTCAGTATTAATGATATGGAAGAACCTAAACTCTCAAAAATAGTATAAGAATATGGGTAGTATGCAAGTCACAGAACAAGATTTACAATGCCTTTCATATGAGTGTTGCGATTCCCAATATGGAACACAATCAAATTGACTAACATAGACAAATACACAATAGATAGATAAGTGTTTATGCATATTTCTCATTAAGACATGTAATGTATGTGACCCTTGGTTTCATATTCCAAGGTGTCTCTTGGATTGTTCCATATGCTTCTTCATATTCACCTCACATGAAGAGTAATACTGCAAATTATACAAAGACACTTAACCCTAACGTATTAATGTTTTCAACACCAATGATGCCAATGGAATCTAAGGTATGAGCACAACCCAATAATGTGAAAAATGGTTTGAATTCGAGGAGAAGTGGATTTCATTTAATTAGAACCCAACTTTGCTTTGTCCTTATGGGTGTGTGCAAGAAGTTGAGGGTCTCTTTTGGCATGTTAGATGCAATACAAAACTGAAAAAATAGGCATCCATCAACTTGCATGGATATTTTGAGACACTTACACAATGAATCTTGCAATTAGTAAAAAACAAGAAATGTAAGAAATTGAATGACCTTTTCAAATATATATTTTTTTCTATTGAAAATGTTGTTAACTATATAAAGCTAGATAAATTTTAACAGGAACTTTTTATTTTTTGGACAAATTATAAGGTATATGTTTTTGTGGGTGCAGCGTTTGAGTGTCTAAATGATGGAATAAACTTACGAAAACCGGTATACATATAGAGAACATATAAGACTAGTGCACGACTATTTTTCCAATAATAAAAATAATATTTTTGATTTTTTTTTTAATTATCTAAGAGATCAAACCTCGAAAACGGTACATCAATTGTGGGTGCAGCATTTGAATGTCTTAATGCAATTATTTGGAAATGGATTTTTTATAGCATGTAGAGGTTGGTGTTCTTTAGTGCACCATACAATTTTTTTTTTAAATGGTTGAGAAACGAAAGAGATATGGACGAAACACTACCAGTGTGTTTTTTGAGTTGAGGAGTGATGACAGAAGATAAATAAGAAAAAAATAGAAAAAATTATGTATTCTTGTTAAAATTTCGATATTTAGAATCTGCAAAAAAAACCATATGTGTTTCTAAAATCTCATAAAAAATGGAGGTGTGCAATGATAATCAAACGAACTGCTAAACACGAGCATATTGAAAATATGGATATAACCCTGAATTTGCCATGTTTTATCATACTCCAAGGCACAGGCATGTTGAATCCGAAGCAAAGTACAAAGCAGACACATAGGCATAGGAATTCCATGAAAGCATGGGTGGAGGGTCGGCCTTATCATTTGGAGGGAATAAATTTTTGAATTTACAAAACACGAGCGCGATTTAATTATACAAAACACTTGCGCGGTATGTGCATAGAAAATCATTAAAAAATATACTAAAATGTTAATGATTTTTATTTTTTAAACAAGTACCCACATACTCCTTGGACCATAGTAAAATATTAATATTACTATTACTATTATTAGTAGTATATATTAATATTTTATTAACATAATATTAAAAAAAATACCTTGTTAACACTATAATATATTGAAATACTTAGTTTTTTAATACCTATATATATCATGAATATATATTAATTTTATAATTCTTAAACTCTTTATGCACCATGAATATAAAAAATTTGATTACTATACTATACAATTATAATTAAATAATATATATATAATTTTGTTTTATTATTTATAACAATTTTAATTAATATTTATATTATTATATTTAAATAATAATGGTTTCCACTCTTTTTCTTAATTTTTTTTAATATTATTTTACTTTAATATTATATTTAAAAAAATATTATTAGATAATTGTTTTATTTATATATAACTTTATTTTATTTATCATTTTAGAGAATTACTTTATTTAATTAAATCTTAATATTCTTTAATTTATTTATCTACCATTAATAGATTAATAAATTTATGTCATCATTAACATGATCATCATCTTCAACTTCATGATCATCATCATCACCATCAACATCATGAACATCATCATCACCATCGTCATCATCAACATCATCATCATCATCACCTTCCTCATCATCTTCATCATCATCACTATTGTCATCATCATCATCATCATCATCAACATGATCATCATCTTTATTATCTTCATATTCATCATCATCACCTTCCTCATCATCATCATCATCCCCATCTCCATCATCATTATCATCATCCTCATCCTCATCGTCATCTTCAGCTTCATCATCACCATCATCATCATCATCATCATCATCAACATGATCATCATCATCATCATCAACATCATGAAAATCATCATCACCATCGTCGTCATCATCATCATCACCATCATTGTCATCATCATCATCATCCTCCTCCTCATCATTATCACCTTCCTCATCATCAACATCATCATCACCATCATCATCTTCATCAACATCGCCATGATCATCATTATCATCTTCATCATGTTCATCTTCATCATCCTCATCTTCACCATCATCACCTTCATCATCACCATCATCATCATCATCATCA
>LPNX010546302.1:0-7500 GCA_001517045.1 Pseudotsuga menziesii | reverse complement strand
ATCCTCCTCCTCATCATCATTCATCATCATTCATCATCACCATCAACATCTTGAACATCATCGTCATCGTCCTCATCATCAACATCATGAACATCATGAACATCCTCATCATCCTCATTACCATCCTCATCATCCTCATCATCCTCATCATCATCAGTCATCATGCCCATCAACATCGTGAAAATCATCATCATCATCCTCATCATAATCACCATCAACAACATCATCATCATCCTCATCATGAACATCATGAACATCATGAACACCATCACCATCCTCATCACCATCATCATCCTCATCATCATCCTCACCTTCATCATCCTCATCATCATCAGTCATCATGCCCATCAACATTGTGAACATCATCATCATCATCCTCATCATAATCACCATCAACACCATCGTCATCCTCATCATCCTCATCGCCATCAACATCATCCTCATCATCCTCATCACCTTCATCATCATCATGCTCATCATCATCATCATTCATCATCACCATCAACATCATGAACATCATCGTCATCATCCTCATCATCATCACCATGAACATCATCATCATCATCATCATCCTCATCATGAACATCATGAACATCATTATCATCCTCATCATCATCATCACCATCATCATCATGAACATCATCACCATCATCCTCATCATCATCATCACCTTCATCATCCTCATCGTCATCATTATCATCATCACCGTCAACATCATGAACATCATCATCCTCATCCTCATCCTCATCCTCATCATCATCGTTACCTTCATCATCATCATCATCGTCATCGTCGTCCTCATCATCAACATCATGAACATCATGAACATCATCATCATCCTCATCATCATCATCACCATCAACATCACGAACATCATCATCATCATCCTCATCCTCATCATCATCCTCATCAACATCATCATCATCATCATCATCATCATCATCATTCATCATCACCATCAACATCGTGAACATCATCCTCATCATCATCACCATCAACATCATCAACATCATCATCATCCTCCTCCTCATCATCCTCATCATCAACATCATGAACATCATCATTATCCTCATCATCATCATCACCATCAACATCATGAACATCATCATCATCATCCTCATCATCATCCTCATCATCATTCATCATCACCATCAACATCGTGAACATCATCATCATCATCCTCATCATCATCACCGTCAACATCATCATCATCATCCTCGTCATCAACATCATGAACATCATGAACATCCTCATCATCCTGATCACCATCAACATCATCATCATCATCATCATCCTAATCATCATCACCATCAACATCATCGTCATCATCCTCATCATCATCACCATCAACATCATCATCATCATCCTCATCATCAACATTATAATGCATTATAGATTATAATGCATATGATTAATAGTAAAAATAACATTTACATGTTTGTATAGTAACGCATTACTATACACTGTTGCATTTGTTCTATTATAAGTTTTGATGAACTTCACTATTTCCAAAAGGAAGTTGTTTTATTTAAGGAAATCATATATATGTATCCATATAATTTATGTTATTTTTTTCAAAGTTTTACTATTCATACAAAATAATGTAAATTTTAAGGTTTTTTAAAAAATATAAAAATATTATCAAAATTTTAGCAAAATAATATTGATCAAACATTAATATCATTAACCTTTATAAAAAAAACTTTATATAAGATTAATAATCTCATATAATGCAATAATATAAACAATACTTTTAATAGGCCCATCAACTTCTTGGTAAAGCCTTATATAATCAATAAACATTAGCTTCTTGGTAAAGCCTTATATAGTCACTTCCTCGGGTCATATGGATGATGTGAGATGGAAAATGATTCTAATTCTTCAAATTATAATTTATAATGGTAATGAAATTGATCACAAGGTTAGTGAGAAAATTTTGGTTGCTAACACTCTCTCTTGGCACAAATGATTTTCCATCATTATTACAAAATATTTACCTATTAAACCATCAAAAACATGAAAATATCTTCAACTATCCCACATAACACACAGAAGACCTACCCTTTATGCTCACCATCTCCTCATAGAACCTTTCCTTTACAGTGCTCTTTACAGTGTAGAAAGATTCCAACCTACTATATGAATCTAGAGAGTATCATATACAATTAATACCTACATTCTTAAGAATCAAAAGATAAAAAAGAGTTTAGTGAGTGGGATTTTACTAACGTGCTCATTCCATATGGTCATGGCACAACCATCATTCTTCACTTTAATGTCTACAATTTCCTCTTCATAGTGTCGATTGTAATTCATGTCTCAGGCTATCCCAATTATTAAATGGAGAGAGCACCATAATATGTAGAACAACTTTTACATCAGAGTGAATGACAACTGACATTATTTTTTAGCATAGAGTGAAGGACTCCTACAATTGGCATAAGAAGTATATTGAGCCCATGCTTCCTCAACTACATGAGAAGCCTTTCCCACCAACCTATCACATGTATTCAATGGTTGGTTTTAATAATTCAAAGGTGATAATTTGATTCATTAAAGAATACGATAGAAAATAGATGATTTATAAGGTTGGAAGTTGGAAAAAGAGGATTCACTTTCGCATAGGCCCCCTTTCCTCTTCCCCTCTAGTGAAATCATAGCCCCACTATTGATATATACACAACCATCTTATATCATTATATTGTTTACCAACATAATATTTACATAGATTTATGTCTTCATTCTAAGCCTAACACATGGTACATATATAGATATTTACATCATACATGCCTAGTCATTCACTAGTCAGGCCTTTCCCTTCAGTTTCTCTCTATGAATATCTACTAGCATATTTCCATCATTTACACAATATATATCAGACATGAAAAAGGTAAAAAACAAGGGTATTACATTTATCCATGATAGAGGAACCGAAATTGAAAACCAAATCGCTATCCTTTCCTGAATCAAATTCCATAAAAAAAACGTAATTGCAAGAGTAAATATAAGGATTTTCACTATGTAGAAGATTCCAAATGTGAAAAAAACACTCATGGATATCTACAAGATTGGTTCATAAACTATTAAATGTGGAAATCTAACTATTTCACTAATAATATGTGTGATTCATCTCAATTTCATTCCTTCTGGTGAAAACTAGGGTTTAAATTACTTACTCCATAAAATCCCTTTAAAAGAAAAGGGAGAGGACCCATTTCTTGAGTCTACCCGCTATTAGAAATATTGCAAATATGAGTTAAGCATAGCTCCTATGCACAACAAACTGCAATCTAGGTTGGAGGTGAAATCAACTCTAGAAGAAGGGTTGGGATTTTCAAGAACAAAGAATGGAAGGGTTACGAAAGTGAATCCAAGTGTGCCACGTCAATGAACCTTAACCTTGACAAAAAAAAATCCACTTACACAAAAAAATGACACTTATAAATTGAGATAATACTATTAATTGTAATAAAAGAAATAACAATGACCATTGTAGTGATTTTCACTATACTATAATTGTGAAATAACTCAAACTCACCTTTATAAATTCTCAACGTATTATTAAAATTCAATTATAATTTTATCATTTCATAATTATATGATATTGTAATTTCCTTTTTCAACTTTTGAAATTTTCAACTTATTTATTTTGTTATTTAAATTATTTTAAAAAGTGGTAACAATTATAATTGATCATCTTTCAATAAAACTATATTCTATAATAAAAAGGACATTTATTATATCGCTTGCATTGTAAAAATATCTAATAATGTTAATATTAAATTCGTTTACATATTATCATTCATGAGAAATCAATCTCAATTTACATTTTGTATGAATGAATTTTTTTCTATTTATTATTGTTTTCTAAATATGAATCTTATCAATAATGATGTAAAAATTTTACATGTATAAAGTTTAAGTATTTAATAAGATTATTTTTTTATAGAATAAATTTAAATATGATATGATTTTAATTTTAATTTTAATGTTAGGTTATTATAATCTTTGTGAAAATACATTATACAATGTTAACATATCATTTCAATTTCGAAAACATTCACAAACATATAATTTTAATGTGGAAGACATTCACCTTGAATATGCTTTTGAAAAACATTCACATGTATTATAACTTATAAGACTCTAAAAGTGAAAAAAAATATTTAATATTTTAAATAAAAATATAATGCATATATTTTTATTATTTATTGATATAGGATTTGTAAGATTGAATTGAAGTCAAAGGTTTCATTCTCTAACAATGCAATTTGTAAAATTGCATAAATATTTTAAGATTAATCACTGTAACAAAGCTTAATGTAATATAGAGGTAGACCATAGAGTAAGATCAACTTAAATCTTTTGAGATAAGATTATGTTTTTGTGATTCTCAAAAGTCCTAAAATGTCAACATATTTAGGTCATTCTTAAGAAATTAGGTATTTTAATTAATGAATATTTAATTAGTAAAATGGTTTATATTAGAGTAAACATTGTATTATAATTTTTGTTTTTAATTTTTTATTATGATTTAGAGAACATTATGAGAGTATCTCGTACTTCTAATTTTCATATTAATATTTTCCATGGAAGTAAAGCATCTATTTGTATGATGTTAATTTTGGACAATATAAAATAACTTCCTTGATAATCATGTTAATTGTACATCTTATATTATGTGATTAAAATGAGAAGTTGTTTATCCACCTCACTCAAGTTCAAATCTTTTGTGTGAAATTTTTTCCCTTGTTCGTTCCTTAATTGATGTTGACAAGGTACCAATAATCTCACTCTTGTAAGTGTTTGATGGTGAGATAAGATATTTCCAACCATTGCCCAAATGAGATTATCTCAAGCGATGGTAGCCTATATTTCACCCCTTTTTCTTACAACGTTTCATTCAAAAAATGTACTTCATTATTTCTACCAACCATACCAAACTAGTACCTCGTNAATGAGATTATCTCAAGCGATGGTAGCCTATATTTCACCCCTTTTTCTTACAACGTTTCATTCAAAAAATGTACTTCATTATTTCTACCAACCATACCAAAATAGTACCTCGTATTGGGTGGTCTTTATATAGAAGGAAAATATGAAGGTATGTCGAAGGTCCTAAAGAGAGGACTGGACCAACGACACATGTCCATCTTCCTACCAAACGAATTGCCACCTTGCCCCTATTAATAAATTTATAAACATCCTCGCTCGCTCTTAGCTCGAATGAAACATTATATCTATCAGTTCTATACTCATCCTTTTAATGGAATTGTAGCATCCCCTCCTGATATGATTTATGCAAATGTAATATCTCTTGTTTGAAAAGATGAAATGATGAATTTACTGAATTGAGAATTAAACTTTAGCTGATTTATATGTAATTATTTTGTTGTTAGTCTACATTTTGTGGAATTAACATAGTTTAGATGTTTATTTATCATTGATATTTTTTTGAATAAATGGGTACTTGAATTTATTTCAAGATGATAAGAATATGGATTCTCAAAATTAATCTATGACTTTTTGAAATTAACTTTATTTATGTAAAAATAAAAAAAATACTAGTTTGAAATATACAATTCTATGTCGTGTTTACAAATGAACATAACATTGGTTAATCAAAGAAATGGAAACATATTTTCCTATGATATGTCATGTATTTACAGATGAATAGAATATTGGTTGAATCGAAGTTGAATTTCAATATCTAATTTCATACCAAGAAGGAATCCTATTTCATATAGCAAAATTCCATGTCAATGGTCTTTGGTTAAGTAATGGATATCTTCCCATAGTACAAGCACCGTGGAAAATCATTGTAAATAAATGATGGTCACCCATCAATATCATAGTTGATATCAATGGAAATTGGTTAAGACATCGATAAGTTTAATTGATGAGGACTTACATATCCATGTTATAAACAAACAAATTCAAACAACAGCTTCCTAAAATGACACTAGTATAGTTTAACCAAATCAAAACAACCTCCTATTTTTTATGGAGATAGTTTCACCAAATGAAACATATAAGGTATTACAACATACTTGTTTTGTATGTCGTGATATCATTTCAATCATTTATAAAAGGTAACACTTAAAGTGTGGTGCAATTGTTTTCACGTAAACAACTTCAGAAGTGCAATTGCTAAAACAACCTCTTGATTTAATGAAGATAGTTTCAACAAATAAAATATATCAAGATTTTATGCCTCCTACCTCCACCTCCTCAAACCACCTCCTCATTCTTCCTCCATAATCCTCCTCCTCCTACACCCCACACCCCAATCCCTCCCCCTCTTCCTATCTCCCTCCTCCATCCCCTCTCTTCTCCTCATCCTCCTCATCCTACTAATCCTCCTCCTCTCTCCCATTCCCTCCATCCTCCTCTTCTCTCCTCCATTCCTTCTCCTCCTACTCTCTCCCGTTCCCTCCCTCCTCCCTATCCCCATACTCCCACCTCATTTTCTCTCTCGCACCTACGCTCCTCATGTGTCCCTTCTCCCTCCCATTCTGCTTTCCTCCTCCTCCCTCTCCTTCATGCCCCACTCCTTTATTCGTCCTCTTACTCCACCCCTCTCCTTTCCACTTTGCCTCCACCTCCTCCTCCTCCCTCTCCCGCTACTCCCACCTCCCCCTCTCTCCCTACTCCCTCCCTTTACCCTTTCTTCATCCTCTTCTTCCACCCCTCTCCCTTCCAATCCTCCTCATGATCCTTGTCCTCCACCACTCTCCCTCCCACTCCTCCTCTTCCTCTACTCATCTCCCTCGCACTCCTTCTCATCCACGTCCTCCATTATACTCCATTTTTCCTCCCCCTCCCTGTCTTTTCCACTCTGCCTCCTCCTCCTCTTCCTCCACTCCTTTCCCTTCCTCTTCCTCCTCTCTCCAACACCCTCCCTCCTCCCCCTCCTCTCTCCCACACCCTCCCTCCACCCTTCTGTCCTCTCCCTCACTCACTCCTCCTTCTCCTAATGCTAATCCCTCCCTTCCCCTCCCTCCTCCTCCTCTCTCACATTCCCTCCCTTCTCTCCTCTCCCTCCATCACTCCTCCTTCTCCTAATGCTAATACGTCCCTTCCCCTCCCTCCTCCTCCTCCTCCTTTCTTACCCACCCTCCCTCCTTTCTCCTCCTTCTCCCCCTACTCCCTCCCTCCTCCTCTCTACATCCTCCCTCCCCTTGTCCTCCTCCTCCCCCTTCCGCACATTCCTTCTCCTCCCCATCCTCCTCCCTCCCATGCTCCTTTACTCCCTCACCCTAATCCCTCTCTTCTCCACCCTCCCTCCATCTCCTCCTCCTTTCTCTGCTTCCCTCTCGCCTCCTCTATCCCTCATCTACCCTTGCCTCCTTCTACTACACCCCCCATCCCTCCTCGTCTTCCTCTGTCCCTCTACCACCCCCTCCCTTCTCCTCCTCTTCCTACATCTCCTCCCTCCCTTCTCTTTCTCCTCCCACTCTCCCTACCCCTCCTCCCTCTACTCCTCACAACCCCCCTCCT
>LPNX010546292.1:662087-674465 GCA_001517045.1 Pseudotsuga menziesii | reverse complement strand
TGGTGTGCAATCGACGGACAACATCTTTTGGCGCCGTTGCCGGGGACAAATCTTTTTGTTCCTGGACGACCTTTGTTTCTTTTAGTTTTTTACCTTTTTATTCTTTTTGGTAGATTTTTAGTCCAATCACTCTCTGAAATTAGACTTAAGTCCACCTGGCGACTCCACTGTCAGTTAACACCTCAAGGTATTCTACTAGAAGAAACTCTGTAGGTTTGGTTTATTTCATCCCTGACCCCAAAAAGGTCTTAAGGAGGAGATTAAACAAACTATCTTCTTGTAGGATCCTTGCAGAACTTGGATTTGAGTCTGTTTCAGACATCCATCTTTTATTTCCAGAAAACTTAGAAAATTTGCAAAATAATAACTGTTTCCTTAATCCAATGGGTGAGTTTTTTACTCAACTCAACTTTGCTCAGATAGCAGGTCATCCTCATGATATCCCTGACAAGGCTATCGACAAGCTTATGACATATAATGGCACCGATGCCTCCCTCTCTGCTGAGCAGCATATCAGGAATTTCACCAGACATTGTGGTGCCCATGTCAGGGGTACTGATAGGCATGAAGATGTTTACATGACCTTGTTTGCCTTGTCTTTGGATGGCAAGGCTGGCAACTGGTACGATAATTTGCCGGACAATTCTTTCGCCACCTTAGCAGACTTCAAGGCTGCTTTCCTTGGAAAGTTTGGCAGCAGAAAGGAGCCTAGACATCTTGTAGCGGCTTTGACCAGCATAAAAAAGTTCGAAACTGAAACAATGGACGAATTCAACAACAGGTTCACTGAATTAGCAAATTCCATCCCTGCCACTTACTCTCCTCCGACAGCTTCTGTTTTGGACTATTACATCAAAGCTTTGAGTGGTAAAATCCAATACCAAATTAGAGATAAGGAGCCGGCGACTTTACTTCTAGCTCAGGGTTTGGCTATCAAAATTGATAAGAATATGCAGTCATCTGGTGAGTCTAACCTCCACGGCTATTCAAGGTCTTCCACCCCTTTGAAAATTAGTGAGCCCAAAGACAAGGATCCTTTATCAGCTATGAAGGATGCCTATGAAAAACAGATGATCGATATGAAAAGGGAGATGAAGAAGAATATGGAGGAGGCAGAACAGAAACATTTAGCACAGTTGAAGGAAATTCAGAATAGGGTAATAAATATGGAAAGAACTCAAACTCAGCCTGCTCCTAGGACTTTTCCTACCAAGCCAACATGGCAGAGAAAGAATCCCAACCATGAGCAGAGGCCCCCTCATCAGCTAGAGGCCACTAATGTGGTTGAACCTTACAAACCATTTTGTAGGGCATGCAGAGATTTCCATGAGGAATCCGGCTGCCATTATGCCTGTTATGTCCAGGAGCATGGTTATCCCGAGGGGTGCGGTCCTAGTACGTCTGCAAGTGAGCCTGAATTCATTCACAATGTCGGAGACATCTATGTTGACCACAAGGATAGTTGGAATCAAGCTAACCAGTTTCATCAGGTTGATTACTTAACTAAGTATTACGGGGAAATGCCTTCGAATAGTAACAATGTTCAAAATTTCAAAGGCATGACATATCAAAGAAGACCTAGGGAAGGACCATCTACTCAAACTGCTCCAAAGGTAACAATTTTTGACATCCCTCCTAAAATAGATGATAAGTCAGATTCTGTTGCTCTAACTTTTGATTTAGGTAGTTGGTTAGCAAACTCTAAAGTCCCAGTTCCCGTGCTTGAATTGTGTAAAATCCCTGGTCAAAAGGAGAAATTGTTGAAAATGCTTGAGCCTCAAATTAACAATGATCCCCCTCCTACCTCAAAAATAGTTGCACTTGAAAAACCTAAAGCTCCAAAGAATGTAACTTTTGCCAACACTATAGAACAGCTTCCTCCTAGTCAGGAAAATGATTGCGGAGATCCCCCTGTAATCTTGCATACTAGGGACCCAAGAAAAGAAGATCACCCGCCCTTCTACATGTCATTGATGATAGGTGATTTTCTCCTGCACCACTGTATGCTAGATTCAGGATTAGGATCAAATATTATGACCAAGAAAGTTATGCAGCAACTTGGCCTTAGAACCACTCGCCCTTACCAAAATGTATGTGCCATGGATTCTAGACCCGTCAAAGTTGAGGGTATGATCGAAAGGCAGAATGTGAGATTAGCAAAGTATCCAGACATCCATGTTACCATGGATATTCTCGTCATAGATGTACCGGATAAATGGGGCATTCTCTTATCCAGAAAATTCGGTGCAACTTTAGGGGGATCCATCCAAATGGACTGGACTTACGCCACTATACCTGCATCAGAAGACTCATTAGTTAAGTTACATACGGAGAAAGAACGAAGACATCATGTAGAAAACCCGGGGAATCCATCAAATGAGTATGTCAACTACTCAGGTGAACTAGGGATGTACCAGATTAACTCCACTTTCTTGGAGCCTATCCGTGAAGAAATAAAAAATGAAAAGCTTAATGAATTATGGAGGATGAACTTTGATGGAGCCTATTCTAGAGCAGGAAAAGGTGCTGGGATAGTCATTATGTCACCTGAAGGTAAAGTTTTCAACTTTGCTTTTAGATTAGAATTTGAGGCAACCAACAATGTAGCAGAATATGAGGCACTTCTACTGGGCATTGAGATTGTCAAGGACATGGGGATTAAGTTGCTTGATATTAAAGGGGACTCTGATTTGCTTGTCCAACAAGTGAAGGGTCAGTTTGCATGTAAGTGTCAAAGACTTAAGAAATATAGAAATGCAATCTGGGATACAATGGAATTCTTTGATGCCCTTAACTTAGAAGCAGTCCCTAGAGATCAGAATAGTGCCTCTGATAGACTTGCAGTTTCAGCGTCAACTCTTCAGCCATCGGATGAGATGTTAGAGGGGAATTGTCCTTTAGAGATTAACTTCAGACCTTCTGTTCCTGATGATGTTGAACATTGGCAGGTCTTCAAAGACGATGAACAGATTTTGAGATTCATTCATAATGTCGATGAATTCCTTAATTTTAAAGTAAATTATCAGGAAGAAAACAAAGAATATTATGGAGAAGGTGACCAGTTTAACAATCCTGTCCCACGTGGTCTAGTTGCCTTAGAAAACATCTTTGTATAGTTGCCTTAGAAAACATCTTTGACAGATAGGACAGAAGAAAAAGCATTGTTGAGCAGATGAAACCAGGAGATTACATTGAAGTCAACATTGGGACGGAAACAGAACCCAAAATTATAAAAATTGGAAAAGGTACTTCCGAAAAAGAAAGGAATAGCCTCATAAACTTGGTCAAAGAGTATAGGGATGTATTTGCCTTTACTTATGACGAGCTCAAAGCTTATAGGGAAGATGTATTTCAACATACTATTCCCCTAAAGCCAGAATGTCAAAAAGGCAAGCCTTTTAGACAAAAACTTAGGCAAATAAATCCTAAGTTAGCGCCAATCATCAAGGAGGAGTTAGAGAAAATGTTAGCAGCAGAAATAATAGCTCCCACTAGACATTCAACATGGTGCTCTAACTTAGTAGCTGTTAGGAAGAAGAACAGGAGCATAAGGATATGTATAGATTTCAGGAATCTAAACATAGCATGTCAGAAGGACAATTACCCCCTCCCCAACATGGAGACCCTCCTCCAACGGGTCACTGGATCGAGCATGATGTCGATGCTGGATGGTTTTTCGGGCTATAATCAAGTAGTCATTCAAGAGGAGGATAGGCATAAGACCACCTTCACAACTCCTTGGGGCACTTTTGAGTATCTGAGAATGCCCTTTGGCCTTTTAAACGCAGGAGCTACTTTCCAAAGGGCCATGGATTATGCTTTCAAGGAGTTGATTGGCAAAGTCATTGAGATCTATCAAGATGATCTCATTGTTTTTTCGAAGGAAAGATCCAGCCATGTTGGTCATCTCAGGCAGATTTTCGAGCGATGTAGGAAGTATGGCATTTCTCTAAATCCGGCTAAGTCGGTGTTAGGCATAGAAGAGGGAAAACTCTTAGGACATATCATCAACAATGACAGTGTCAAAATTGATCCTGAGAGAGTAGAGTCCATAAAAAAGATCCCTCTCCCTAAGAATGTTAAAGCCCTTCAGTCATTTAATGGTCATATCAATTTTATCAGGAGATTCATTCCAAACTTGGCAGAATTAATGAAACCCATGTAGGCCTTACTCAAGAAAAATGTTAGGTTTGTGTGGACCACTGAAGGAAGAAAAGCCTTTGATTCAATAAAGAATGCCATTACCAGGTCTCCAGTCCTAGTCAGCCCGGATTACGCAAAGGATTTCATGATCTTTTCATTTGCCTCTGAAGATACCATTGCCGGTGTGTTGCTCCAAAAGAACTCCAAAGGATTCGAGCAGCCCATAGCATTCATGAGTAGAGCCTTGCAGAATTCCGAGCTAAAGTATACCATCATGGAGAAGCAAGCTTATGCCTTAGTCAAATCATTAAAACATTTCAAGACTTATATCGGGTATCCCAAGGTTACCGGATATGTTCCCCACACTGCGGTCAAGGATATCCTTTCTCAAAAGGATTGTTTAGGAATAAGGGGTACATGGGTATCCAAGATTCAGGAGTATGACCTTGAGATAAAACCTACTAAATTAATCAAGGGACAGGGCCTCGCAAAAATGCTTACTCAGAAGAATGAAGAAGCCATTGAAATGATCGCAGAAAATGATATCCCACAGCCTACCATGACTCCTGCCCTTCAGAACCTTGACAACCACTGGTATTCAGACATCATTTTCTTTCTTCTCCATCTCACTTGCCCTGATCACCTCAAGGGACACAAGCATAGGCCTTTGAGACTTAAGACCGCTAGGTATTGCCTTACCCAAGAGGGTCTGGGTTGGAGGAACCCAGATGGTATTATACTCAGGTGCATTAACGAACAGGATTCTAAGAAGATACTAGCAGAGTTTCACATAGGATTTTGTGGAGGCCATTATGTAGGGAATACAACTGCCCACAAAATCTTGAGAGCTGGTTACTATTGGCCAACGATTTTTGCAGATGCTCACAAGCATATCAAGTATTGCCAAGAGTGCCAGCTGTTCACTGGGAAGCAGAAATTGGCAGCTCTTCCCCTTACTCTAGTTGTTGTCCTTGCCCCTTTTCAGCAGTGGGGGCTTGATTTTATTGGAAAATTCAAGGATAACTCCAGCAATGGTTCTTGTTGGATTCTCACAGCAACCGATTATTTCACCAAGTGGGTAGAGGCTATACCTACTAAGACTGCCACTGAGAAGGTTGTTATATACTTCATCGAGGAAAGAATCATCACCAGATTCGGGACTCCCTTAAAAATAACAACCAATATTGCCAAGGCCTTCAGTTCCGAAAAAATGAATGACTTATGTTTTAAGTATGGCATTATCCTATCCCACTCATCTGATTATTACCCACAGGGAAATGGACTTGCTGAGTCCACCAATAAAAATTTAATGTCAATCCTCAAGAAGATTGTGGGGGATAATAAGAGATCATGGGCTAGTAAAATTAAGTATGCTGTGTGGGCGGATAGAATCACTAAGAAGAACTCAACTGGTAAATCACCTTTTGAGCTGGTGTATGGACTCACAGCCACCCTTCCGGTCAGTATGCAGATTCCGATCTTCAGGATGCTAAGTGAGTATGGCACATAACAGGCAGAAATGGAGTAGAGAATAAACTAGATTATAGAATTGGATGAATCCCGAAGAGCTGCCCTTGATCAGTCACTCAGACATCAGGAAAGTATGAAGGGCACTTTTGATAAGCCAGCCAGGCCGAGAGCTTTCCAAATCGGAGATATTGTTCTCTTATGGGATAAGAGAAGGGAGAAACCTGGAAAGCATGGGAAATTTGATAGCCTTTGGAAATGCTCGTTTATCATTCGCGACATGGCTGGCACCAATTCTTTTTTCCTTAACACTATGGATGGAGAAATTTTAAACCTGCCCATGAATGGCCAACACTTGAAGCCTTTCTATCGAAACAACCTCCAAGATGACCAAGGGGTCATCACAGGGCTTTTCTAAACCCATCCTTGTTGTATTTCTATGTACTTTACTTTTGTATCATATTTTATATATCATAATTGTGTAGAATGCTGCATTAAAGCTCTTTCTTTTGTATACTAGCATTTGTGTCATATTTCATTCTATATATGCCAAAAAAGAAGAAGTTTATTTCCTTGTACTTTATTTCGAAAAAAGCAAAAAATATTTTTTGGTATTTCATTATGGCATATTTTGACCATATACATAGAACTGAGACACTTCTGTTTACATGCAGGTACCAGAGATTCCTGGATTCTTAGGCACTCTTTTTGATCAATAGATCAAGCAATTACCTGTCCCATAGTTGGAGCCAGATGTTACCAACTTTTTTGTACCATAGTTGGGTTACCTGAGGAGCCACCGGTTGACAGACTTGTTCAAACTCTGATTCCAGTGTATCAGTTGATCCGTCTGCTTGTCTAGCCAATTATGGCTAGTCACTTTTTTATTTGAATAATTTTGACCATGGCCTCGCGGGGTTTGTAATAAAATGTGCTAGTAGGATATTTTTGAGTGGTTCGGTCTCCTGAGACGTAGAATCTCAAATAGGGTATTCCAGGGAGTTTTTTGCCCCTGACAATTATGCTTTGCCTTCAGCCGAGTATAATTGATGAGGTTTTCTTCTGCTTCCTCCAAAGCTGGAATGCCCGATGTTGAATTCTGGGCCTTTGGGGGTTATTAGAGCCCAACTAAGTGTTATAAGCCTACTAGACATTATTTAGATAGATCATGGTCATGTCCTAAGTCATCTGGACATATAAAAAATTTTCGAAAAAATCTTTTTCGAACAATGAAAAATTATTTTTTTAATTTTTTAATTTTTAATTATTTTTCCTAAGTTTTTTGGGTTAGCTTTTCCATAAATTAAATGGAAAAAACCCGTTCGTGATTTGGACTTAGAATTCAGTGATTGAAGGCTCTAACCTTAAGCCAAAAATCATTCTTGATCAGCCAGCCAGTCAGAGCCAACTTTCAGATCAGCAATCAGACACATAATGCCTTTTTACTCAAAAAAGTCAGTTTTGAGTAAAAAAATGATTTTTAGTAAAAAAATAATTTTTATTAAAAAATGATTTTTATTAAAAAAAAGATGATTATTTTGGAGAAAACTAAAACTCTCCAAATTAATCCAAATTCAGTAAAATAAAAGGCTAAATGACATCTCATGGAGCACTTATGATGATTGGAGTTATCATAACTCAGCTTCAGTCATCATTAAGAGAGCAATTAATTTATTATCAGTTAGCAGACATGTCATCTCCAGCTAAAGATAAGATGGAGAGCACTCATTGGTCCGGTGATTTGATCGAGGTGAAGACTAAAGTTTGCACCATCAGTGGGCTTCCCAAACCTAACGAAGGCTTCAGCCAGACCTAAGGATGAGCTTACCTACATCACATGTGTGGCCTCATCCTTGGCTTGTTTTCAGTGCACAGGTTTGGAGTGGGGGCGCCTTGCCTGGGTGGAGGCCTCCCCTCACTCTCGGTTCTCCGGTTTAGGTCTGAGCTCTTTGTTAGGTGGCTAAGCTGGTTAGGGTTGGCTTTTTGGTTTTAGGGTTTTAACACTCTCTCATTTGTTAAAATAGAGGCTCTTTCAGCTCTATTGGATGGCGAATTTGTGCAAGTACACTCTGGAAAAATTTGTAATATCTTTTGAATTTGAATAAAGCAAGAAGACTTTGGAGGTCCATGTGGGAGTTATTTGTGTGCCATGCTTCATCTTGTTCAAGGTGATACCATTCTTAGTTCATTTCTTTTGATTTTTAAGTATATGATCTTGTGATTAGAAGGCTAACAATCTAGCACAATAGTATTTGATCTATGCTTTTCTCTTAAGTTTTGTGGCTTTCAGGTATTCTCCCAAACACAAGAGCTCTTGTTTGGTTTATGCATTCATTTTACAGGTGCCTAAGGGAGTGTTATACTTTAAGAAATCAAGAAGTGAAGGGCTTGCTTGCCTCATCCATCAAACCACAAATTTCAAAAAAATCTATTGGTTACTTTGGTTGCTACAAGTGGATCTCCATTTTCAAGGTTCTATCCTACCTCTTTTTCACTTTTGTAGAAGTTGTCAAGTCATTTAAATCTTTATTTCAAGCTTGCTTGGCTTCTACTAAGTTAGATCTAGGTTTTATAGCCTTAGATCTACTTTTTCAAAGCTAGATCCATCTTTCTAAAGGTCCATTTTTAAAGATCTAGTTTCATTTCCTTTCTAAATCCATCTTTCTTTGTCTTGGAAAACGTGCACGAGTTTTCTCGAAAAACGTGCAAATTTTCCATTTTTTGGGCTTGCTGGTTTTATGTATTTTTTATTAATTCTAAATTCTGGAAATTCATTAAAAAATTAGAAAATTTTCAAAAATTGTTTTTTTTTAAAATTTGTCTGTCTCGAAAAGCGTGTCATTTCAAGCTCGCTGTTTTTTGAGTTGATTTTTGACTTTTTTCTGTTAATTCTAAATTCTGGAAATTCATTAAAAAAATCAGAAAATTTTCAAAAATTTTATTTTTTAGGTTTTTGACTTTTTCTCGAAAAGCGTGCCATTTCAAACTCGCTGTTTTTGGGCTGATTTTTGACTTTTTCTGTTAATTCTAAATTTTGGAAATTCATTAAAAAATCAAAAAAAATTTCAATTTTTTTTTTAATTTTTTGACTTTTTCTCGAAAAGCGTGCCATTTTGTACTTGCTGTTTTTTTACTGATTTTCTGCTATTTTCCAAATTCTGGAAATTAGTCTAAAATGTTAAAAAATCTTTAATTTTAAATTCGCAAAAAGTCTCAAGTCGTTTCGTCAAAAATCGTGCATTTTACATAAAAAACGGTGAGCTTGTCTGATCCTTTCCAAGTTTTGATTTTGAGTCTCATTCCATTGTTTTGATCTTTTGTTTCATCTTATAAGGCACTTGTCTTCTCATCCACTTAATCTTTTCGAATCACAGGTTAAATTTGGTTTCCTAACACTCTCACTAGTCCTTGTTTAGAGCTCTTATCCACAGGTGAACCAAAAGCAAAACCAAACAAGAAAGAGCAAGCAGAACTAGATCCAAAGACAAGGATCCAAAGCCAAAAAAGAAGTCATTCTCCTTTGTACAAACTCATAAGTGTTTTTCATATTTACTTAAGTTACTTCTCAAAGTCCTGACAAGGATTAAGTTCCAAAGGCATTTGTACTTCATTAATAAAACAAGGCTAAGTGGGATAGGGCCTCCCATACTTGGTTTTTCTTCTCCATTTGAGGAATAGTGTTTTTTGTTCTTAGCTTAGATTTATTTCGAGTACTTAGAGTAGTTTCATTTTTTTTGCAAAGTAGATACTAATTGTTAGATTAGCCCATTTTGTTTCATTAACTAGGTTGATTACTTCATCTTTTAATTTTTTGTATCTTTCATAAGTAATTCAACTGTTTAAAGTAGAAATCTCTTGAATCTCACTTTGTAGATTAAGAGTGCTCTCTATCGGAGAGTTGTCTTTTCATTGTTTAATAAGTTAATCAATTAATCTTGAAAGTCTCTTGAACTTGCCGTAATCCAAGTCAAGAGCACTCTCTATCGGAGAGCATTCCCACTGCATATCCTTGCATCAAGCATATAGATTAGCTAAGTCTCTTGAACCACTGTCATAAGACGAGGTCAAGAGCGCTCTTTGTCGGAGAGTTTTAATTAATTAACTTAATAAAATTCGCAACTCACATCCCTTTAATTAATTAACCCTCTTCCCTCCTTGCCGGAGTATGCTCTGATCGATCTTCGATCGAAATACCCAGAAATGGCATTGGATCTCTAAACCCCACAAGAGGAACTTAACTAAAACTTTTCCCCATAACCAATGCACCGGCGTTGTTCGATAAATACCGAGGCATGTGGGCAAATTCCAAGTGTGGGCGCCGGGCTACCTAATCTGGGCACTGGTAGTTAAGTTATTGAACACTTACCTTTGACCCCAGACAGGTTCGTCATGCCTTCGAACGGAGCCACTGAAGGTATTACCGGTTAGGACATCCAACCACCATAAGTGAAGATCACAAACAAAAAACTCTTAAAACTTACCTAGAGCACTTGCAAAACCTAACATTCACTAGCATCTTTTGGGATCCACATATTTACACTCAAAGCATCTTTGATAAGTTGACTCCATTGGCACTGGTTCCATCTTTTAGCATTGTTGATAATCTGGGCCATTTGTCCATCAAATGTTTGATTATAGATCATATCTGTGAATGCTTTATCTATTTCGTGAAGCTCTCAAATATTTGTTTATCTTTCAATTCCGGTGATAGCAACGTGGATTGCTTTGTCTTGTGTTAAATTCATCACATTAATCATCTTAAATCACAATAACTCCTAAACAACACCCATCCGCACCCGAAACATCTAAAAATTAACTTAAACATTGAGCCATAGAAAACTCTTTGTTAGGGACTACCCCCCTTGGCTTCGTTAGGAGTTAGCCTAAACGGAGGAGCTAGGAGTAGGTGACAGTACCTAGCTCTGTGCTTGCCCTCGAGGTCACACCTCTCCCACTTTCTCAAGTGAGGAGACAGCTTTCAGAAGATTTCTGCTGTTGGTGTGCAATTGGCGGACAACACATCCTAGTACTTGCCAAAAAATAGGAAGATTTTATCACTGAAGTACTAGAAAGGGAAACTAGATCTAAGCTTTTGATCATGAAATAAAGCGCTTGTTAGATCTAATTTAAACAAGTAAATAAAATTATGAACTTTTGCATACGATTTACTTCTGTAATGAAAGTAATTGGAAAGAAAAATATTGTAGTTTTTAGGAAGGAAAGAGAAGGAACGCAAGCCCAAGCTTGAACAAGATCGAGGAGGAGGACGCCTGAAAAAACAAGAAACATTAGATCCAAAATATGTGGTGAAGAAGACAAGATGCAACCGAGCTCCAATCTTACTCCACGCTTGGTGATCTGCAGTGTGCACAGATAAAGAACCCTTCAAACAAGTGATTAAATCTAGTATGGTAGGTTAAATAAAATCAAAAGTGCAGACGTTTAACCAACTACAACATGCAACTCTTAGATCTTAGATAACTATTCATAAATAAACAAATTGAACCTTCAAATGTCCATTCTATGGATTAGCATATAATCTTCTTAGCTAAGTAATCAATACTTGCATAAAAGGAAAAAGAACAAAGCAGATATCACCTCGATTATTTAATCAAGCATTCACAACAATGAGAGTTCTTGCACCATTAGTCTAACCTCCAAAGTCTCAACTTTATTCATAAAAAATATAAGCAATTACAAGTTACATGAGCAGAGGTCCCTTGCTTCCGTCCCTTATGAGGAAGAAGGCCTCGTATTTATACAAAAACCAAGCCCTAGGGGGGAATTTATGAACTGAAGATCAACTCAGCATGTAACTGAGTTGAAGTGAACCTGAACTAAGCTGAACCCCTGTTGAAGTGAAGAGGAACTGACCCTCTCCACCCAACATGTGCCAACACATCACCAAAATCACCAATCCAAATCGGCGTCTCCTTCTCCCCTCACGCGAATGTACGGAATCTCTATATGGTTGACGTCACCATAACTCATGATTTGCGAGCTCTCAAATGAATGGACCAAGCTTTAGAATAATTTAAAGTTTACAATCATAAGAGAGGGGGTCCACTATGCACCCATTCGTATCCACCCACGAGCTAGCGTGAGCTGTCCCTTGTAGATGCTCATGTCATCCACTAAACACATAAAACAAGCTCGCATGGTGTGCAATTCTCGATCATGGTTTATAATATTAACTTAATTTCTTTAAGTGGATGGGTCCCCCCAATCCCACTCATCACTACCACATAAGCGTGAGTTCCATCCATGCTAACGTCACACTCATCCTTCACGCCATCCTCCTTTAATATTAATTCGACTTCAGCTTTTTTTATCCATAGTTCTAACTCAAACCATGTGGAAGAGGGTCGTACGACTTTTTGGACCACATGCCAAGTCATCCCCACCAATAAAATATTCAATTTTGACTTTCTAATATTTGGACTTCAGTGCATTTTGTCCAAATTTAGCATTTAAATGCTACTCTTATGCTCAGTGAGCCGAATGATGTCTTTCGGGATGCTTCAACTGGCCGAAACATACTGAAAGTGGCCCTTGGGGTAAAGATGCTACTCTAGGCTTGAAAATGAGTCCAACCACGCCAAAAACGGACTCCGGATCCCATATTTTTTACATTTTGAATTTTTCCATTTAAACCATTAAAAATTGGCTTAAAAAACGGAAAAAATTATTTTTTCTCGGAATCAAACGAAAGTCTAGGGGGACCTAGTACATGTTCATACGACTCAATAAAAATGCCTAGCATGTTGA
>LPNX010546292.1:552090-661944 GCA_001517045.1 Pseudotsuga menziesii | reverse complement strand
TCCTAAGGCCGAAACACCAAGACAACTACCCCAGCTTTGGAGGTGTGAGTGAAAAACTCAGAAATTATTAGTCGTTTGTTCAACAACCAATAATAACCAAGGTCGGCTTGATGCTTAAGTCCGGGAGCCGATCCTTTTATAAAAAATTAAATGCTAGGACATTTTTTACAATTTTCCCAAGGGGGTATGAACATGTATTTACAAAAAATAAAAAGTTTAGCCAAAAACTGGCTAACTCTGGAGCACACTGAACTTCAGAACTCTGAAGTTCAACTATTGTACAAAATAGTTGGTAACACCTAGCAAGACTTAGTTCTGTTTGTTGGAGCAGATTCTGCACTCCTATATATGGGCTAAGTATGGTGGAGCACATGGCCTTCCCATAGTACCTTGGAATGTCTGCATCATGCCCAAGGATGAGGGAGGCCTGAGTATGATTGATATTGCAACTCAAGTTAGAATTTTGGCAGCTAATTGGGTAATTAGATGTCCAGAGGGCTTCTCCCCTTGGCAAGTTTTGATACGATACATTGCTTTTCGGCCCCTCAGGTTGGCAAAATCAAGGGTCAATTTGGTTTATATGATATCATTTTTGCTCCTCATAATTTCTAGATTGCAGGGTCTTTCATCTATAAGAGTATTTGGGCAGCCTAGAGGAAGGTAGCAGGTCTGGTTCATTGGCAAATGTCAAGCAACAGATTGGGTTGGGATTTGGATAAGAGCTTGATCTGGAGTTGGAAGCAGGATGGTATTTGTATCTCTGTCTTCCTTCATTTCCAAGCAAGGAGGTTTAAAAAAAAAAAAACATTTTTCTTTGGAGGGATCTTTGGGACTCTAGTGCTTGTTCTTGGAAGAACTGGTGTTCAGTCACCTAGGAGTTTTCTTTGTCTTCCACGGATCGACCCACCTTTAACGAGATCATTGGGCTTATTCCTTAGGAGGATCTTTTTAAGATGATTATTGATAGGACGAGTCCCTTTTGGAGAGATTGGGAGTGGATTTTTGGACGCCCTTTAATCTAGTATGATTCTCATAAGCTCTGTTCAATCCTGCATCAAGGACATGAGTTAGGTCATGTCCTTATGCTTAGTGGTTTTTGTGAATGCTAAGAGCCGATGGATTTGTAGGCTACATGGTGATTGGTCGATTAGAGTTTGCTATAACATTTGGGTCTTTGCTTGGTTGGTGATTTATCAAGGTCTTCCCTCCAAATCCTATCTCACCAAAAGCGGTCTTTCTGATGGCCTTTGCCTTTTTTGCTCAAGGTCAAAGTTAGTGAAGCATATTCAATTGGAATGTTCCTTTGCTCGATCTTGCTGGGTCAAGGTTCAATCTCAGATGACAGACATTCTTTAGGGACATTTGCATTGGTGTGTAGTTTTGTTGGGTGATTCTAGATTAGTGATTTGGGTTTTCCTTCTAGTCTTTGGCACTAGTTGAGCCTCTGCTTTATATACCATTTGGAAGCTATGTTTCAAATCTGTTTTTGATAATGAGGTTAATTCTTCGGATGCTTTTTGTCATTTATGGCATGAGGACGTACTTATGCAACCAGTGTTCCGCGGGGACATGCCTCATAGGGTCGGGGGCTCGCCCCCTGCGCTTCCCACGCCCTGGTGGCTAGGAGGGTCCATGGGAAACGTTTCCCAGCGCACCCCTTTTTACAAAACTTGGGGAAACACAGGTCTGGGAGTTTCCCGAATTGAGGGGCTTCCACACACCCCCTCCTGAAAATGGGGGGCTCCCACAGGCCCCCACCCCCTTGATTTTTTAATTTTTTTTACTTAAAAAAATGTTCCTCTTAAATTTTAGGCTTTTACACTAAATGGTGATGGGATGAGGAATTTATATGTTTATATGTTGGGGTTCATANATGTTGGGGTTCATATTTTTATTATTTTTCTATTTTTTTTTTAAATTTCAGAGACCAACCCCCTATGATAGTGACCCCGATGCCCCCTTGCCCCCTCGTCCCCCAAAATACCCCAAAATTTAGGGGCGTCTCTACATGTCCCCAATGTGGGTTTCCCTACTCCTATGCTCCCGCGTCTCAAAAACTTGGTGGAACACTGTATGCAACTTCTAGGCGAAGGAGTTTTGTTGACTAAAGATGCCAAGTTCTTAGATCCGAACAATTTATACTCAGGCTTTATAGATGTTTTAGTTTCCCTCAAGAAGAGGATATGAGGTTATTTGTATATATTCTTCCTTTATTTTTAGCTGCTGATGTAAATAATTTTTGTATATAGAAGAATATCTTTTGCAATAAAAAAATCAAGAGACGTTTGCATTAAATGAATGAGAGTTAATTATAGCTTAAGCACACTAAAGATATGAAATATAAAGATGTACTTAAGACGCCAGATGAATCTACAGCTTAGAAGGTAGCTCGACTAACTCTTAGATTCAAATGGAAATGCTTCAATATGATATAACAAGATAAACTTAAAATACATGAAAGAGACAAATTACTAATCCACAATACATATATGAAAATTAACGATGCAATATGTGAATTAATAAGATGTCTAAGGCTAAGAACAAGGTCTTGGGTGAATCCCTAGAGCTTGTAATGAGCTCAAGGATGATTAGATATCTAATGAAGATTTTCTTATATTGATCTAATCAAGGCATGGAAATCTGAATCTATAGCGAAGTCACGAGACACAAAGAACAAAAAAATATGAGTATCTACATGGGACACGATGACCTCGGAAACAAGACACAGGAATAATTATATGTATATATAACTTGGGGGTTGAACAATACATACTTTTTGTATGTAGTTTTTTTGATTAATACAATCAGCTTTTTTTCTTAAGGAATATATATATAACTTGGGGAAAACCACTGGGTACTTCCCCCCATTTCGAGGATGGTACCCAAGGTAAATCAAATATCACAGAAGCTCGAGGGCTTTGTCAACATAGGGCTTAAGGCCATTACAACAATATGCTCATTAACAGCTCACCATGTCTCTTACAAGATTTGAACTTGGGTGGGGATGATAATAATCATTCCTCCGAACCACTCCAGCTAGACCCAATTGACAAATTTTTTTTATAATATATATATAATTTTTTTATTATAAATATGAAATAGAGATATAAAGATCCATTTTTTTAGAAACTAGAGCATTTAGAAAATATTGATACAACTAGTTACTAACTACATGTAACGTCAATGATGAATCAATGATCAAACACACAAGAAACTAGAATATTTAATACACATCATAAAAGAGAAGTTTAAAACCTAGAATTTGAACCATAAATGCAATTTTCTCATTAAGTCATCATATATAATCAAAATCAAACTGTATTACACAGATATTGAGTCATCGATAGTGAGAATAGCAATGTCAAATACAAAATAGGGTAGAATCTAGATATTAGAACCATAGACGAAAGAATGCCATAGCTCAAAGTCGTCACTATTAGGACTATGTAGTCCTCCATGTTAACATAATCAAAATCATCACCACTTCCACTACCATATCCTCCATCCTCTGCATCTAATGTATCCAATCTGAGATCTGCATATGTTGGCATGGAGAATGACCTCTCAAGAGGACCAATATCATCAAAAGTGACTAGCTCTAGCATCAATTCATTGAGATCCATGTTGGCTAATGCCAACTCAATACTGTTGTCCAAACCCATATCATTAAGAACAAATCCCACATCTTTGTCTTTCCTTTCAACCACACCTCCGTTTGCTTGTAAATAACACAGATGTTGGAGTGTGTTACCGCTCAAATTAGCACCCTTGTGAAAGGTCACGAAGGCTGACGCTAAGAATGGAAACAAATTAGGAGATGCACCCACTATCACAACAATGCACTCTCCTCTCTCTATTTAGGCCTTGCTCTTTCGACCACGGGAGGCTTCCCAAACGAATGTAGAAGTAGCCTTGTGAAGCACGATAAGAACAATTCTACTTCTAACGATAAACCCTCCTATTATATTAATCAACCACTACCTTATGGAGTAAATAAAATATTCAAATAAGCACTCAATGGCCAATGCTAGTTTTTGTAGCTTGGATAGGTACTTCTACATTGGCTAAGGTGTCTAGCATGTAGATGTTGTCTGGAAAAGTAACTCTCTAGATAGACTTTGTAAAAGTGATATTTTGTAATACTTTATGGCCCATGGTATTGGAGGGTCCATGATATTTGATGGCCCATGGTATTGCCCATGGTATTTGAGGGCCCATGGTAAAGTGAATATTATAAAAGAGTTTATAGAGAGTTGTAGACATTAGTTCATTTGAGATCATCTGATGACTACTAGTGTGTGTGAGATACATCTAACAGTGAGTGATCAAATCTAAGAGAGGGATTCTCTTAAAGGCTTTGGAGAGAGGGATTATCTCAAGCTAAGATCAGCGAGTGATCAGATCTAAGAGAGGGAGTCTTTTAGAGGCTTTGGGAGGGATTCACTCAAGATAGGGTTTGTCATATTGTTGAGGGTTTGGGCACAGATTACAGTGGGAGCGAGTTAGTAAGGTCTTTGGATATTTGTAAACTGTAAGTGATGTTTAACAAATCTGCAATAAATGACAAATTTGTTGCTAGTTTTCCCCAGGGATTGGGGTTTCCAGGGTAAATCTTAATGTGTCAAATGGTGTGATGATTTCCTATTTTAAATTTTGTTGTGCATAACAATTCAATGTATTGTAATTTCTGATTCAGAGTTAAATTAATCTGGGTATAAACCAGTGAATAAATTGCAATTAGATTTAGGTTATGAAAAATTTAACATGGTATCAGAGCCGATACCGAGGCTGAGTTTGCTTTGACAAGAAATCTGTTGACAAGGATTTACATGAATTGAAAAAAAGGAGAATCATACAGGATTGTAAGGTCATCGTACGATTGTGTGGATGCTATGGTTGAGATTGCACAAGAAGTTGAGCCTATGAGCCGGTTCCGGATGTGAACGTGTCAAGAGGTTGTAGATTGGGTGTTGATTGAGCGTTGTAGGATCGCGTGGTTCATGGGGGTTGGGCCTGATGCACTGCAGCATCCAAGAGCCTGTAGTGAATTGACGTGGAAGCAAAGCCAGTAAAGGATCGAGCTCGCGAACATGGAAACCGGGAAGAACGCTGTGATGGAGCTCGAGCAGATTCGTGAAGCAGAGGCAGTGACACTGCAGCTCGAGCAAACGTGTGGGCAGTAGAGTCAATCGACGAGAACTCAGGTGGAGTATTGAGCACAATCAATGCAGATCAGGGGATGATTTGGCTACGTTAAAGCTCAGGCGGCAAGGCATGGTTGTTGCTGGCAAGGGACACACATCTGGACGATAAAGATTTGGGTAGAGGTCAACGCGTGGACACAAGAGACAAGCTTGAGGCCCGTGGAAACATGTAGTGGTAGAAGGGTGGCTCATGCCAACCGAGGCATGGGGAGAGTATTGAGACATAGAGCTGTGGATGGAGGTAGATCTGCAGGCTACGCAACTGACGGAGTAGGGTCGAATGTTGAGCGGGCTGCTGAGGTGGAGAGTTGGCGGTCGAAGCTTGAGGTACAGGGCGATGTAGCAGCAGTGGAGTCGTAGCCGCGTGGAGAGACGTGAGCTGTTGGAGCTAGGCTTGGGCTAAGTCGAGGGTTGCAGAGGCACAAGCCTGAGGTGAGTAGAGGTCGACGATGGAGAGGGAGTTGTGGTGTTGGAGTCACAGGAGTAGTGTGAGCAGCCAACCGCAGACAAGGTTGATGACTGTCAGTACCTATGTTGTTAGGAGTAGGGAGCGAGAGCGAGAAACAAAATTTTCAAAAGCTTCCGTTTCGGGAGCGTTTTTTTATATAATATACAATTTAATATATTTTGATGCATATATATTAAAAAAAATGTATTATGCCAAATTTGCTATAGAAAACACGGAAATATAGATATAACCATTTAGTACACATATAACATCAATCATCTAGGAGCTATAACTTATAACATTTTCATCAAATGATCAATCATCATTCATCAACAACATCAACCTTCAAATTTCAACATATAATATTTGTCATCAACAAACTCTAACAGATAAAATCAACCATGAAATGAAACAAGGCATCATAATATCATATTCAATACCAAAGATTTGTAAGATGCAATCAACAATTTAAAGTTTAAACTTCAAAGGTAGGTTTAAGATTCAAAGGGCAAAGTTCAAAGTAGGCCATAATGTTTACAAAATAGGCCATAATAAACATGAAATATAAAGTACTATGATACTATCTACTAAGCTTTCCTCTTTCCACGAGAAACTTCCAACTTCTTTTCTCGTGGTTTAGGTGGAAATGCTGGAAGTGATCATGGAACATGAGAAGAAGATGAATGGCCCCTTTTATCGGATGAACTAGCAGGGCTAGTTACTGTTGACTGATAAGCATATGAAGGAGTAAGTGACTACTGTCACCTTAGTCACTTCTCCAAACTTCTTTGGAAGTCAAAGCCTCCTAGGGGAGAGCCCTATAGCAACTCTGTAAGGACACTAAAAACACTAAAAGATGTTTTCTTTGAAGAGAGGTTAGTGACCAGTGCCTTAATGGAGTCAATGTAAGGATAAAGAGGACATACTATTTGACTGAATATAAATCATGTAATTGCATTTAATACATCAACTTCAATAGTGCATTTATCAGGATAAGCAAATAACCAATTTTCAGTCTTAGATCATTCATAGTGACCTTACATCAAGTGTGATTCACCCAATTAGCCAACTACATAAGCAATTACAAGTCTTATATAGAATGAAACAGTACGCAGCCAATAGTGCAAAGCTATGGAATAGCAACAAGCATAAATGTTCAATGTGTCCCAAATCATTCACAAGTGTATACTTTGACATTCAAATAAAAGTGCAAGTGTGTCTACAACAAGGATACATTCAATGTCTGTGCATATCAATGTAAATGAAAAGATACCATGTACAACGACCAACAAAGGAAACAACAGTAGTATACATTTTAGTGACATGTGACATTCAAAAACAATTTTGTTTTGGTCCCTTTCCAAGGTATTTATTAGTTATGATCCTGACAGAGATAATGTAATGTTTTGTGTTTACCAATAAGTTTGAAACAACCATAAATAAACTAACAAACAGTCTGATATAAGCATGAGAATGTGTATAAAACAGTCCTTCATTCAAATCCAACTCAAATCACTGAAATGCTAACCTCCTAACCAACATTTTATGTGATTGTGTGTATTTTGCAGGCTGAAAATGCACTTTACAGGACTGATAAAGTACCCTAAAGGTTGTTATGAAAAGAAGGTCAAGTACAGGGAGGGCAGCCACTGAAATGCTAACCTCCTAACCAAAATTTTATGTGATTGTGTGTATTTTGCAGGCTGGGAATGCACTTTACAGGACTGATAAAGTACCCTAAAGGCTGTTATGAAAAGAAGGTCAAGAATAGGGAGGGCAGCCACTGAAAGGGCTGCCCTTTTGGGTTGGTAAGGGGTTACAGTAGGGCTGTTTGGGCATAGCAGAGATAGGCTGAGGACTGGAAAGGAAGAGTAGAGGGCTTCCGAGGGTATAGGAGGGAGGAAAGAGGGAGGCCGCAACTAGAAATTAGGACAGCAAGGGTTAAAAGGGAGAAGAAGGGTAGGTTTAGAGTAAATTTCAGGATTGTATTTAGTGTTTTAGGGCAGATTTTAGGTTTTTTATAATTTTTTATATTTTTAGGGCCTACTAAAACTTTGCCCTAGGGTTTCTAGGGACAAATATGGCAGGGCAAAATTGTACGAGAGGGACAAAATTTAGGAAGGCCAAAAAGTCGAAAAAAATATTTTTTTTGATTTTCTAGGGGTTTTAACATAAAATTACAGACCTACATCTAACCCTAATTCTACCATGAAAATGCAAATTTACACATGCAAATGCAAGAGAGACTAACCCTAGATGCTAGGTTTTGCAAAGAAGAGAGGTTTTGGGACAAAGGGAGAAGACCCTATCCTAACCTAGGGCATCTAAGGAGTGACTAACCTACCTCTTGAGAAGCTTAGCCTAGGTTTTACAACTAACCCTAAAGTCCTAAGGTTCCAACCCTCGAAGGACTCCTAAAAGGACGTACTTCTACAACCAAGGTTACTAAGAGTTGACGAAAGATCTAGCCAAGACAAATGCAACCCTAATGGCTACCTTTCAATCCAAAAACATAAATCATTCATCAACAATTAACAAAGAGAGATCAAGAAAAGCCTTGGATACCTCCTTGTGCACGTGTTTAACCAACAAATCACATCATCACCTTTGCAAGAGCATTGTACCAAATAAAACTTCAAGAATTTGCCATCAAAACCTAGAAAACATCTTCCTCAAGAGGAGGCGCCTCACTTCAAAGAGCCCTAATTGGGTAGAATAAGTGCATAATGTTTTGTCCCACTTGTCTTATGTTTAAATGAAGTGAGGAGAGGCTTATAAATAGCCTCTCACACTAACTTTACAAAAATATCCAGGCCTACATGCCTTAAAAAGTCAATTTGAAATTATAAAATGTCAACTTAAGATTATAACATAAAATAATATAAAAATATCCTAAAGTAGTCGTATAGTAGGCTATCTGGGGTATTTCCCCCCCTAGGTGCCAAAAACTGCTAAAATAAATGCATTACTCCGAACGAAAGGTTGAAGTGAGCTGGAGGGAGGGCGTCATGCCCCATCTAACCCTGAAATGTTGTAAAATCCCTCAATGCCCCCCTCAAAGGAGCATGTACATCCTAGGATGAAGAAGACGTCCTCTAAGTAAGGAGACCAGGGAGACAAGACACCAATGTGCTGAAAGGCCAAGAGGGTGTCTTGTGTGGCTTTCAAGGGAGACCAAGGTCTCGTAGTTGAAGCAAAGGCCACCAAAGCAAGCAAACAAGGTGTGGGGTCATGTGACCTAGTGATCAACCCAAAGGAGCTTCAGACACCAACCTCGGGGTTAAAAACCCCAACAAAGGGTAGTCAACAGTGCCATTAAGCCATAGTACTCCTAAAGGAAGGACCAAAGGGCTCAACCATGACCACCACTGCTGAATAACACTCCTGCTGGTAAAAAAAATGGCCTCTCTCCATGGGGCACATCTGAAGGTGCACTGGGTACAGATGCAGTGTAACACTGGCTCCAACTGCGGGACGAGTGCTCTTCCCGAGAGTGCTCGAGAACCTGTGAATCTTCTAGTACATGTAGACCTACACATATCAATATCTAAAGGGATTAAAAGCATCTTGATGCAAACACTTTCGTCCTGCCTTGTTTGTGAAATCAGGGAAACAAACTAAGAACAATAAAGACTAGCTAAATCATGAAGGAACATCAGATGCAATGCAGTAACAGTAAGATGCCTAACTAAAAATGCAACTACCCTACCTACCCTAAACATAATAATAACAAAGGTTTAAGTGTAATCATACCACCAATGCAACCATCTGAGTAAGCAATTCATACCTGAGATCTTACCTTTTTCCTTTAATGCAATCCATGATAGTACCCCATCGATGATAAGTTGAGTACGTACCATGATCTTTATCTGGGTGAGGAAAGGAAACTGAACCATTCTAGGAACTTGGAAGACTTGAAAATGATGCCATGGAGAGGGGTCGCTTTGACAAGCTTTGTTGATCCATGCTTCTAATGGACTGATGTATGGGACACCTCCATCATATATCAACATCAAGACATTTTTTTTCCTGAAACTGGTCATCACATTCCGAGCTTGAGAGGTTGTTCGTAAAGATGTACCTTGCAAATCTTCATATGTGAGCTGCAACCTGTCCCTACATCTACTTAAGCATTTCTTTGGATATACAAGTACATTGCTTATCTTTGTATTGATCATGTTAGTATTCCAAATAATCCTTGATATTTTGAAATTGTCAGCCAGATAATTCATACCTTCATGCTTCAAACGAAAAGATAAACAGTAAATACTATAAAACAGAGGAATGAAAATCATACCTGTCCACCTACTTGTTTTGATCTTGTTGAAATGCATCATTAAGGACTTACCGATATAGGATAGAGCAGGCTGAACAACTTCTTTAATACTTGTCGCAAGATGGCGCTGGGAGTGCATATATGGGGAAATGATTGGCTGAGAGGTAGTGGGAACTTCATTGATGACAATGAAGACTTCTTTTCCCACACATGTACAAGGGAGTGGATCCACTATGGTGCTGCAAGGTCTTGAAGAATTGTATATCGGTGGACCAAGGAACTCCCAGTAATTGTTCTCTTCTATATTCTTGTAATTTTCTTCCAAGAGAGCCATAAAATCATAAGAAACCATAACCTAAGGATATGGAGAACCCACCAATTCTACAATTGCTTCAATTATGGATTCTTTGTCTTCAGTTTCTGGAGGAATTTCACTTTCATCTTGAGGAAGCTCTTCATCTTCGAACATAAGGGCCATAATTTCGGTGACCAAGTCTTCAACAATAGCTTGTTCAAGCAAACCTTACGAATATTGATATTCGTCTTTGTCATCAAGGAGTGCTTCATGCTCTTCTGAGGCCCGTTCGTCCTTCATAATATCCAAGATTTCCTCCTTAACGTTAGGATCCCACTGATCACAGAATCCTCCAATCAGTTGTAGATTCCTAGGAGGACATCCCCTTAGGAGGGAGTCCATCATACCAAGTGTTTCCTCCTAGACCAAGGGACATTACAAATTATTGTATCATGGTATCCTCGTCCGTAATGTTCCACTCCACAAGAACTTCTCTAAACTTCGTAACATGTGTTGCAACTGTATCTTCATCCTTGTGGAATGTCGGAATAGATTTGAGACAACGATGCTTGTTGAACTTGTTAGGGTATCTTGAAATATTTGAGAAGTCGAATGGATCGAGAATCCCCATATTCTTTGCCCGAGAATGCTTTCTTTGAGCTTCTTTATCTTTTGTTTAGTGGAGTCGCCAGGAGAAACCTACCACGTTAGCTCAACAAATCTCACCAAAGTACCAAAAGAAAATACATACCTGAGATAATGGTAATGGGCTGAGTTCTTTGTGGAGTCGCCGGATAAGCCTGTAGGTTAGTCCTTTCTAGAAAAATATATGCAATGATATAAACAAGGACTCAAGACTTACCAACAATATTGTTCTTGCTTGGACAAGTCACCTCAACAAATTTGAGTTCCCCGGCAACGGTGCCAAAATGTTACCTGATGAACTAGCAGGGCTAGTCACCGATAAGCATATGAATGAGTAAGTGACCACTGCCCTTTACTTCTCCAAACTTCTTTGGAAGTTGAAACCTCCTAGGGGAGAGCCCTATAACAACTTTGTAAGGACATAAAAATCACTAAAAGATATCTTCTTTGAAGAGAGGTTAGTGACCAGTGCCTTATTGGAGTCAATGTAAGGATGAAGAGGACATACTATATGACTGAATATAAATCACATACGTGCATTTAATACATCAACCTCAATAGTGCATTCATCAGGATAAGCAAATAATCAATTTTCAGTCTTAGATGACGCTTACATCAAGTGTCATTCACCCAACTAGCCAACTACATAAGCAATTACAAGTCTGATATAGAATGAATTATGAAACAGTAGGCAGCCAATAGTGCAGAGCTGTGGAATAGCAACAAGCATAAACATTCAGTGTGTCCCAGACTCCCAAATCATTCACAAGTGTATACTTTGACATTAAAATAAAAGTGCAAGTATGTCAATAACAAGGATACATTCAATGTCTGGGCATATCAATGTAAATGAAAAGATACCATGTACAACGACCATCAAAGGAAACATCAGTAGTATATAATTTAGTGATATGTTGCATTCAAAAACAATTTTGTTTTGGTCCCTTTCCAAGGTATTTATTAGTTATGATCATGACAGAGATAAGTAATGTTTTGTGTTCACCAATAAGCCTGAAACAACCATAAATAAACTAACTAACAGTCTGATATAAGAATGGAAATGGGTATAAAACAATCCTTCATTCAAATCCAACTCAAATCACTGAAATGTTAACCTCCCAACCAAAATTTTATGTGATTGTGTGTATTTTGCAGGCTGGAAATGCACTTTACAGGACTGATAAAGTATCCTAAAGGCTGTTATGAAAGGCAGGTCAAGTATAGGGAGAGAATCCACTGAAAGGATTGCCCTTTTGGGTTGGTAAGGGGTTACAGTAGGGCTGTTTGGTCATAGCACAGATAGGCCGAGGGCTGGAAAGGAAGAGTAGAGGGCTGCCGAGGGTATAGGAGGGAGGAAAGATGGAGGCCGCAACTAGAAATTATGACAACAAGGGTTAAAAGGGAGAAGAAGGGTAGGTTTAGAGTAAATTTCAGGACTATATTTAGCGTTTTAGGGCAGATTTAGTTTTTTAATATTTTAATATTTTTAGGACCTCCTAAAACTTCGCCCTAGGGTTTCTAGGGACAAATAAGACAGGGCAAAATTGTAGGAGAGGGCCGAAATTTTAGGAAGGCCAAAAAATTGAATTTTTTTTTTTTTTTTGATTTTTAAGGTTTTTAACATAAAATTGCAGACCTACTTCTAAACCTAATTATACAATGAAAATGCAAATTTACATATGCAAATGCAAGAGAAACTAACCCTAGATGCTAGTTTTTGCAAATAAGAGAGGTTTTGGGACAAAGGGAGAAGACCCTACCCTAACCTAGGGCATCTAAGGAGTGACTAACCTACCTATTGAGAAGGTTAGCCTAGGTTTTACAACCAACCCTAAAGTCCTAAGGTTCTAACCCTAGAAGGACTCTTAAAAGGACGTACTTCTACAACCAAGGTTACTAAGAGTTGACGAAAGATCTAACTAAAGACAAATGCAACCCTAATGGCTACCATTCAATCCAGGAACATAAATCATTCATCAACAATTAACAAAGAGAGATCAAGAAAAGCCATTGATACCTCCTTGTGCACGTGTTTAACCAACAAATCACAACATCACCTTTGCAAGAGCATTGAACCAAAGAAAACTTTAAGAATTTGCAATCAAAACCCAAAAAACATCTTCCTCAAGAGGAGGCGCCTCACTTCAAAGAGCCCTAGTTGGGTAGAATAAGTGCATAATGTTTTGTCCCACTTGTCTTATGTTAAAACGAAGTGAGGAGAGGCTTATAAATATCCTCTGATACTCACTTTACAAAAATATCGAGGCATGCATACCTTGGAGAGTCACCTATGAAAAGTCTAAAGGTAGATTTAGGTAGACTTAAGAGGGGGCATATTGTATTTCCGGATCATAGTTATTCGATTAAGAATCAACAATAAATTAACGAGGAAAAATAGTGAAGAGTTTGAATCGGATCAGGAAAAAATCGACAAATACAAAAAGTTAAATCTATACACATTTTTTGAATTAAAAAAAACATTTTTCATATATATTCAAATAGCCATGTCCATACACTGCAAGTTATCAATATATGTTCAATAGATATCAATAGATGTCCAAAATATATCAATTCTCATCCATAAGATGAGTCCAAAATGTATATAGATGTCCAAGTATATCAATTCTTATCCATAAGATGAGTCCAAACTCCAAAATACATAAAAGTTAACTCCTGCACATGATTGTTGCCTCTTCACATGTGAGTTAAGTGTTAACTCTTGCCCAGGTCACTGCCCCTTCACCCTCAGTTAAACTTCAAACTTTGTTGCTACCCACTTCCCCTTCACACTATTCACAGGCATAGTCATACACAGGTAGGTATCCATGCATGGTCACACGCACAGTCACGTGCAAGTAGGTAGCCACGACCCACTTTGAAGATGATGGTCACTGCTCCTTCACATCAATTGGAAGAAAACATGGGATGTAAACAAATACACCCATAGTGAAGGAAAAATGAGAAAATATAGGCAAAGTCGATCTTTTATTAATTTTTGGGTGCCCGAACCAAGAAATCACTACTGCAACCGGGAATAGGTTTAACTTGTGAGCCAATTGATTGGGTCAAAATCGGTAAACTTGAGTAAAAATTGGCCCAGATTAAATCGGTTCGTTTAGGGTCTGATCTTGATTTAAATCAGGAAAGTACATTTTAAGGCACGGTTCCTACTACTATGTTTCGGATACTCAATTAGAACTTCGAGGGGGGTTAGTGATTACCCCAAGTCAAGTTTAAAGGGGGGAACGTTAGGTTAAACTTGACTTGGTAAAAGATTCAAAGATGGGTTTACCGTTAATGGTTTATGGGCCCATGGTTTTGGGTGTCCCATGGTATTTGTCGATGATATTGCATGGTTTTTGGGTGTCCCCTGTGAAATCTCTTTTTCCTTGTGATTAGGGACTCTGTGTGAAGGCCCATTGTTGAGCTAATCATTATTGTAGTACTTGAGATTCAGTGAGTGAGCCAAGCAATGCAAATGTGTGCGATTCTTATCCCACCTATTGATTTGAATATCTTCTATGGTGATGAATAAGCTTTGTGCTAATACCCCATTTTTAGGGCACTCATTCTATAAACTAATGATCTCCCACCTCTCATAAACATCTCTGAAAGCTAAAACAAATCATCCATTGAATTAATCTAATTGCAAGACTGAATAGTATATGTAAATTAAGATGCTTAAGCAACTAAATTTTTAAGATCTAGGTGATTATGCTCAAGGCTTGGTGATGAAAACCACTTTAAATGAGCGGCGAGAACCACCATAAATTTCCCTTAGAGTAATATGTATTATGAATTGAAGCGAAGAAGAAGATTATTTTAGGCCAACCTCAATCTACTTGACTTGTTGGAGGCAGCTTACACAAGGTCACATAGGGAGAGAATAGATCTCTCATTCCTTCCCCTTAAGGGTGCATTATACAAGGAATATGTTAGTATATCTTCAATCCAAATGAAGACAAAGATGCACAACAAACACTCTTCCAAGTAAAATAACAAAGAATAGAAATTGATATACCATACTCTTCTTCCAATGGGGTAGTAGTGCCTTTTCAATGTCCAAGCAAAAGAGAAAGAAATGACGATGCTATTGCGATATTACCTCCAACAAGAAGAATAAAGCAAGAAATGAGCCACATAGACACAAGTAGATCTCAAGAAATTTTCCTCCAAAGCCATTAAATTGATATTCAACAGAGCTCTCCAAACAAGACAAGATAGATCAACAACAACCAACAAAAAAATGAGAGAGGAATTCTCTTTTTATGGGACTTGAGACTCAACTTCTTCTTCGTTAAAAAATATTTCTTTGTCTAAAACCCTAGATCTATTCTAGAACTAAGTAAACTCGACATTATTCCTCTTAACAAGGTCAAAAAATGTTTAACAAACACTTGACAAGTCAAAAGGAGGGGGGTCACCTCACTTAGGAAGGGGATGTATTAGCCAAAAGAGGGACAAATTAGTTAAGAGAATATTCTAGATAAAAGAGGCATGTGTGAGAAAACTCTGGGGTGACTCTTTAAATGATAGTTCTAGAATTGCTACCTTCCTCAATATTTATTTGTTTTTCTATTATAACCACTTTTTAGTGGACACTTTGCATCTAATGGCATTGAGATGACACAATTTTAGGCATTGTGTCAAAAGATAATTGTTCCCAAAGCTAGGATACGATGTGTCCAAGTGGATTGCATGGGTGAATGTGACTGCATAAAAATATGTCGAGAGATTAACATGAGGAAAGAGGAACTTGGTCTTCCAATGGTAATTGAGAAAACAATTATTAAACCCAAAGTTTGAACTAGGGAAAGGCACCTGTAACCATCCAACTCATGTTTAACCACCAACACACTTCAATAATCATGACCAAGTGCAAGAGGGAATCCTAAAAGACTCTAGACTAACTAGGGATGGCTTGAGACATGGCCATGGTGACTCAAACTTAGATGTAATAGACCAAGGGATAAGAAAGCTCAGTGACTAGGACAGGGATACTAGAACATGCTCATGGATTTAAAGGATTTTTCTGAGTGAAAAAAATTGAAAAGTAAAAAAACCTTTTTACTTATGGATCTAAACCTTTCTTAGTAAAAAAACACTCATGAGTTGATTGACAAGTACAATTGTCATCGCTGGGCTTATTATACATTATAGATTGACCCTTTTTAAACAATTACAAGTGCTATCTCATTTTTACATTATTTTACAACATGATCATGGATAAATAAATAGAATGATGACCATAGGACTTAATTTATCTATTTGGGGAATCCTTGCAAGTGTAGATCTTTTATACACCATCAACTTCAATCCATGAACTAGCTCTTGTGCAAATTGAGGGGTAACATGTATCTTGTGTGCATGCTTGAGGAAGTTATTTTCTATGTGATATGTGCCATTTATATTTCTTTTTCCATGTAAAACTTCCTTGGGGAAACTCTCCAAGCGCATCCTCACATTTTGTGAATGGCCCCTAAGGTAAATGCTACTGGTAGGAAACATGTATGCCTAACCCCAGGGGTCCAGGTGTATTTGACCTTGTGACCTCCTCGATATATGATTTCAGCATGTCAAGTCAAACCACTTGCGCTAACCCTTGGCATTGATGTGTGGCACATATATATATATATTTCTTGATGGATGGACAACTCCCTGATGAGATTAGGATTTACCAAGTGTAAAGCAAACTCCAACCTTTACTTCAAAGTTGAAGGCGAAAGATCAGTGATACTCCTGCTATATGTAGATGACCTGTTTTTGAGAGGTGAGTATGAGCTCATTGCAGATGCAAAGAGGAGGCTAGCCGCTGAGTTCGAGATTAATGACCTAGGAACGATGCATTACTTCTTAGGCATGGAGGTGTGGCAGAGTGTGGATGGGATCTTCCTTGGTAAAGGAAAGTATGCAGTGGAGATTCTGAAAAGGTTTGGAATGATGGACTGCAAGGCAATGGCCACACTAATGGCATCGAAGTTGAAGCTACTGTGTGATGCTTCATCAGAGTCAGTTGTTGCCATGATATATCGGCAGATGATTGGTTCGTTGATGTATCTGATGAACAAAAGGCCAGACATATGCTTTACTTTGAACACCTTGAGCCAGTTCCTAACGGATCCAAGACATGTTCACTTGACTGCTGCAAAGCATATATTGAGGCACTTGAAAGGTACAATTGAGAATGGGATCAAGTATGAAGCAAATTAGAAGATTAACCTGCATGGTTATGTTGATTCGGATTGGGCAAGAAGCGCCACAGATAGGAAGAGCACTTTGGGATGCTGCTTTAGTTTGGGATTTGTTATGATCTCCTGGTTTAGCAGGAAGCAGTTATGCGTGGCATCGAGTACAACCGAAGTAGAGTATGTTGCAACCTATTTGGCTAGTTGTGAGGCAGTATAGTTTAGGAAGCTATTGTCAAATTTGTTTGATCTCGAGTTAGAGGCGACTTGTATCTTTTGCAACAACCAAAGTTGCGTGAGTTATCGGAGAACCCCGTGTTCCATGACAAAGTCGAAGCACATTGAGATCAAGTATTACTATATCCGAGATATGGTGTAGAGAGGAGCAGTGAAGCTCTAGTATGTGGCGATAAACGAGCAGATAGCCGATGTGTTGACCAAGTCGTTAGCTAGAGTGAAGTTTGAATACTTTAGAGAGAGGATTGGTGTCATCCAGATCGAGGTCCCTAGAAAGAGGGAGTGATGAGACGGAAGATGTAGATGCATTAGAGATGGTTCTCGCATGGTGGAAGATGCAGGTGATCTTGGGGACATAATGCACTTGGGGTGCTCCCATGCTGAAGAAAATGAAAGGCCCACCGAAAGACGTAGATGCACTAGAGATGGTTCTCGCATGGTGGAATATGTAGGTGGTCCTTGGGACGTAATGCACCTGGGATGCTCCTAGATGTGCTCCCATGTTAAGACGACGAGAGGTCTACTGGTCAACAAAGACACTTTGTGTGCACCTAGGCTGGTTCTTGCATGGTGGAAGACGTAGGTGGTCCTTGGGATGTAATGCACTTGAGGTGCTCTTGGTTGTGCTCCCATGCTGGTAGATGTGGGCTGACTGTTAAGAGACGTAATGCATCTAGGGTGCTCCTAGGATGTACCCACTAGGTGGGAGACGCAAGTGGTCTATTGGACATGAGGTGTGCATTTGGGCTGCTCTGTGTGTGTGATGATGAGATGGTCTGGACACGATGAGATAGCAGTAGGAGACATAGGTGATTGCTGTGGCAATGTAATGAATGCTCCTGGGCCGTACCTACACAATGGCTTGCTCGTGGATATGATGAAGACCTAGATGCGAGCTAGGCCTACAACCAACATGAAAAAGGGTTGGCTCTGTAGAACTTCTTGTGACGGTAGATTCAAAAGATGTCACTAATCAATGATCGACAAAATAAGGACTACAACAACAACGACGATAATGATCCAACGATGATGACGTATCCAGAGTGTTGATGACTGTGGCAAGAGAATACCTTCCTAGTTAAGAGGGAGTGTTGTTGTAAATGTAACTTCAGAAGATATTTTGTTGTATATTATTATTGTATTTTATTGTACCTCTAACGGGGATGTTTTTCCCCTGTTCGGGATGTCATTATTATGTTTGGTCATTGAGGTAAAACCTCTGTTGTAAGTCGGGGAAGTAGTCCCCAGAAGAAATAATTTAAAACGTATTTTTGAGTCTCCTAAGGGAATAGTCGACCCTGCTAGGTTAGGAGGTCGACCTAGTTAGGTTTTAGGTCAGTTAATTGAAAGGTATAAATAGGGAGGCGCCCTCCCTCATTTACACATACACTCACTCACTCAAGTTTGCATGAGGAGAGAGAGAATGCAAGTTCGCTAGAGGAGAAAGAGAGAGAGCTGCAAGAGAGTTCCTATTTTTGGATTTTTTCCTTTATGGTTTCCCTGAGGAAAATTCTTGTGTCTTTTATGTTTTGCTGTGCTTGTTATTCTTTCAGTTAAAGATCCTAAACAAATTGAATTAAAGTGAAAACTATAACAAGAAGGATACCTAAGAGTTGAGACTTTGTTTGGACTGCACGGCGCTCAATAAGCAAACGATGAAAAATCAGTATCCGTTGTCGTTGAAAGCCGATTGTTTTGACAATTTCGCTAAGGCCAAGGTGTTCTCAAAGTTGGATTTGAGGTAGGGATATTATCAAGTGAGGTTTGCAGAAGGGGACGAGCACAAGGTGATCTACGTGATGAGGTATGGGGTTTCGATTTCCTAGTGATGTCTTTTAGGTTGTGCAATTCTCTTGCGACGTTCTGCACCATCATAAACGACGTGTTGAGGCCATTCTTGGACAAATTGGTAGTGGTCTATCTTAATGACATTGTGGTCTTTAGCGAGAGCATGGAGGAACACAAGCAACATTTTACGGAAGTTTTTGAGGTGCTGAGGTGGAATCAACTATTCTTGAAGAAATCCAAGCACATGTTTGGGCAAGCAGAGATCCTGTTCTTTGACCATTGTATCGGCCAAGGATGCATCCGCATGGATCGACAAAATTTTGAATCCGTTGAGGATTGAGAGGAGTCACGGACGATGCAGGAGGTTATAATCTTTTTGGTTTTGGTCAAGTACTACCGTCGGTTCGTTGAGGGATACTCTAGGATTACAACCCCTCTTACTGAGTTGCTAAAGAAGAGCAAGTTGTGGAATTGGACGTCATGGTGCAAGAGTCATTTTGCAAGTTAAAACATAGAATTGCTATGACACCTATGTTGAAGCTACCATCTTTTGAGAAGACGTTTGAAGTGCATATGGATGCTTCAGACTTAGCCATTGGAGGGGTCTTAACGCAGGAGGGTCACCTGGTGGCCTATGAAGGTAGGAAGTTGCAAATCAGGATTGGAGTATCCCTTGCACGAAAACGAGATGACTGTTGTAGTGCACAGTTTGAAGGTTTGGAGACATTAGTTGCTGGGCAAGTCGTTCGTTGTGAAGACGGACAATGTAGCAATAAGCTACTTTGCGACATAGACGAAAATGTCTCCCTAGTAGGCAAGTTGTTAGGACTTCTTGGAAAAATTTGATATGACGTTGGAGTACCGGTTCTACAAACTCAACATTGTCGTGGATGCGTTGAGCAGGAAATTGCAAGTTGCTGCCTTATAGAAGGAGCAATAGGAAGGAAAAATGGCACAAGTCACTTTAGAGTTTCGGCAGTGGATCCAAGAGGGTTTGAGGGTGACCCCACTGCTAAGTATATTATGAAGCAAGTGAAGGAAGGAAGAACGAGACTGTTTTGGATGGAGGACGGGTGGCTATACTTTGGAGGTCACATACTGCGGATGGCTAACCTCAGGAGGGACTTGTTGCGGGAGTGTCATGACTCAGGTTTGGCTAGTCATCCTGGGAAGCACAAAAGCATGGAAATCATGGAGAGAGGTTACTTTTGGGAGCACATGAGGCAGGGCATAGAGGAGCACGTTAAGACTTGTCTTGACTCTTGAGTACTTCGTCAAATGGAAGGATTTGTTGGAGGAAAACAGTTGGGAATGAAAGGAATCCTTGTGGAATCATGCATAAAAGCTTTAGGCGTTCAAGAAAGTCTATGGACTACCTCCGAGACGAAAGAAACGTGTCTGACTTTATATAGCTTTTGAAAGATGCAAACCCTAACTTTCTTTTACATCCGACGGTTGAGATTATAACATCATCAAGGGCGGAGATCAATTTTACATGGATCAATTTGACTAGATCAAGGGGGGCACACTTTCTACCCAATGACACCTTATCTAAGTAAAAAATAAGATATAACATAAGATGTGATCATGATAATACATAAAAAGGGGGTCACTAGGGGCTTTATTCACCCTAGGCCCCATTACAACCTCATAACATATGATATAACAATGTAATACATCAATTAGCCAAGTTGAGGGGCGCCCCTTGGGGGACGTCCTCACTGGCTAAGCCAAGAATAAAATAATTCGGACAACAATGTTGATTGAAATTGCCGAAGAACTATATGAGGAGCCAAACTACATCATCTGACGAATTTCCAAGCCATTTCCTTGACCCAATAGGCCAAATCGATTTTTTCAGTGAATTCTCTAGTTCATTTTCTGGTGGTACATCCTTTGAAACTGATACAAGTCATCATAACTCTGTCCAGGCTGAGAACTGGGGCAAACTGACTGTACTGGATGATCTGGAGATACTGAAGAATGGTATAAGTGACTACTCATACCCCCATGGAACACTGCAATGCTTTAGGAGAACCAAAATCACTGCCATCTGTAATAAAATTTGATCATTTGGCTCATAATAAAGAGATAATAATCACTGATCATGAGATCTAGGGCCAAACTCTCAAAACCGAAACCGCAGTATTGGTCTTGGGCATGTCTAGAACAAATATAGGCAATGTTGTTTTTTGAGTCACTGCCTTGGGAACCGTGTTTGACTTGGTCAATTGGGTTGACCAGGTCAAAGTACTCAAACTGGAAGTGAGATATTGTACCCATATGATCCTGCATGCTTCCAAGGTAAGAAATTCTCCAATGGTGTATATCAAAACCAAACTTAAATCATGTTATTCATAATCATGGTGACAACAATAGTAATAATAAGTAAGATATACCGGTGCCTTTGAAAAGTCTCAGAACCTTCTGGAACTCTGCTTGTTCATGCCATACTTACAAAGCTTAAACAATATATTATTGCTAGGTGAAGATGGAAAACAAGGCTAAAGCAAAGGGAAATGACTTCTGACTGACTTTGACTATTTGATCTCTTCGAATGATAACCAATACACTCAACCAAAGTGACATATGCATGACATATAGCAATAGGGGATGGTGGTGTCTCACAAGTGGATAAAGTACTTGGATTTGTTTCCTTCAGGCTCTAGCAAGTTTTTCTTTTCATCATTTTCACGATACAGGTCAACCTCCAAAGGCAGGTGCACTGGAAGCCTTCTGAGCTCTAGTACTGACAAAGACATAACCTTTGTAAGCTAGTCTCACCTTGTTGTCTCGTGGGGGAAAATGAGTCGAACACTATACAAAGAGTGAGTGCTCATCTTTTGACCATTGACCTTTTTCAATACTTTCACATTTCACATAAGATAGTAGCCAGCCAACAAGAGTAGGTGCCCTCAAAAGCCTTCTGGGCTCCAGTAAATGACTAAGGCCTAGCCTCACTGCCAGCGAGCAGTCCATAGCCCCGACGGGTTTGCCTCTCCCTACTGCCCCTGTGGAGGGTAGATGAGCCTTACATTATACAAAGAATGAGTGCTCAAACCCTTGGCCACCGACTACTTTTTAAACATTTACTTTGCATCATTTAGATATAGCTTTTATGCGTTCCAATGCTTTAGTGTTGTTATCACCGACTTTGTAGTTGCCTATGTGAGGTGGATCCAGGATGGATGGTAGAGGGACCAACAACTAAGGAGGTGGAACCAAGATTGCTTCAACTCCCAAATGGATGGTCGTCATGCCAATCGAGGCAGTCTTCGCTTTATGTTATCTTAGCCCAAGACAACAAAGGGGGAGACCCAGATCTACTCCCGACAGGAGAGACTAAACTTAGACACCAGATCAGATCAAATGGACTTGAGGTACGTAAGGTGTGAGGTAATGGAAACCCTAGATCTATGGATGATGTCACTGGGTGAGCCAAGGCTTTGGATCAGGGCTTTAGGAAGTATGAGATTCAAACCAAGTTGGGACATAGGTGACCTACGAGGTAAATACTAGATCTGGGGTTGAGGTACTAGCAACAGGTGAAGATATTCGTTGCCTTGGGAAATGTGACCAATGCAGGGAGGGAAAGGATAAGATCGGGCTATCTAGTACCGATGGATAGACTCGAAGGAAGATATGACAATGTCAAAGTACCCGAGTCACCAGGAGAAAGTCAAAACACAGGAAAAAGGGGCCAAACAGGGGATAGCGCTAGGGTTGGAGATCAACGTCTGTCAGATCCAGGGCAATGGAGTCACTATTTGTCCAGCATTGGAGGAGACCCACCTGGGAATTTTCATGATCTACAAACCCAAGAAAGCAGTTTGCTGGAAAAAGTCAGATTAGGGGAGGAACTGGCAGCACAAGGGGTAGCGCTAGAGCTAGGAAGTCAGTTTTTCAGATCTAGGGAAAACTAGCCACTTCTAGCTCAACGTTGAGGGTGATTCCTTTAGAGCAAGACCTGATCTATGAAACCCAGAAATGGTTTGCCCCTAGATCAAAGGGTCTGATTTTTAAATATTTTTGGTTTTTATTATTTAGGGTTTTAAGGTGAAAATTGAAGAAGATAGATGCCAATGGATTGAGATCTAGAAGAAGAGTACTAACCTGTGTATCTTACCTGGAAGACCTTGTAGATGCCTTGATGATGATGATCCCTGCTATCCCGATCAATTTGAGAAGCTTTGGGCGAGCTCTATGTCCAACGTTTTGCTCCACGAAGTCAATGCGCCCTCTCTCCAGCACAACAAACGTCAACCATATCAGATCTGCTGCATCATGAGAAAAAGCGAGATGCTACAGAAAAATAGCAAGAAGAAATCATAGATCGCAATGACACTAATGAAAACCCCTTGATACAAGCGAAGCCAATCCAAGCGAGTTGAGGAGCCCCTGCAAAAACGCCCAAGCTGATGTCGCCCTCCTGTAGACAAGACAAAGATTCTCGAAAAAATATATAGATCTCACAAAAATTTCCCGAATGCTAGGAAGCAAAAGACTTTCCAATGACCATCTAAGAACACCAGATGCAAAGGAGATCCAAAAATATCCACACAAAAAGTTTTTCTATTATCCAGATCCAAGAGCCAAAGACCCCTTTACAAATGAGAAGCTCTCTTCTTTAAATATGAATGAGAGAACCAAAATCTTAACCACTTTTCAAATGGGTGGCTAAGATTAAAAGATACAAATGTTCTAATCAACGGTTGAGATGAGTTCAACATACAATACATGGATCAATACCATAATATAATATAAAAGTGGACTAAATCACCCTAGGAGAGGGGATCCCACTCAACAAAAAAATAAATGAAGAACATGGTGGGTCCAGGGAGTGTTAACTAACTCCCTTTGGGTGTCCCCATGGCATGATAAAAATAATATAATTTTTTAGCTGTGAAATTGTGCCTCGAGGAAATTGTGAGCCTCCAAAAGCTCCAAAAAATAATATAATATGCCCGAAAAATAGATGTGGGCCCATCCAAGTGCTGCAACTGCTAGAGAAGAAGTGGAAGACATCACCCTCATCATCATAACTCATCCCATGCCATTTCCTTGCCTCAGTAGCCCAAATTGAATTCTTCAGTAGCCAATTTAATTATTTTTTATTTGCCTTGGGAAACATGACATGCCAAAAACTGCCTCCTAGGGTGCCTGCATTATCCAATTGAGCCCACTAGGCTCTCTGGGAGGAGGGTAATATGGTACAAACAAGTGGCTGTACCCCCCATGCCTCATACAATGCCCTATGAGATCCAAGAAAAATATTTCCCTGCTTAGACAGGCCATTCAGTATAGTTAAACTGCACCAGAAGGGTATTCTAAGCCTAATCATCTCTGCAAGTGCTCGGAACTGAAAACAAGCTGTCTCACTGAACTCAGAGAGTCCAAATCCATCTAAGGTGTATACTCATACCTCCTTTAGGTCTTTGCATGATCATCTACAATGTCCAAATTGACAAAATAATAATCTGTAAATGACTATATAACCAACAATATAACTTAGGTTAGCATCCATCTGCTGCAAGTGTTCGAAGGCTAAGACATGCTCTACAAATCATTCAAATAACAATTATAACAAGTAGCAATCACTTCACTGGCAGAGCATGCTCTACAAATCATTCAAATATATCAACCAAATATATAGGGTTTCATTTATTAATCATAACTCAAACCAGACTTTCAAGACCATACTCACTTCATAGTTGTAATCAATTTGCTAGTGAAGGGTGAGGGCTAAAATTCACAAGGCTAGGCCAAAGGGTGACTACCAACTTGACATTGTGACACTTCGGATATGGAAAGGGGATAGTCACTCTAGCATATGACAGACAAGCAACAACAAAGGGGATGGCAGTGCCTCACAAATGGGTGAGTTACTTCAGAGGTGCTTATTCACCCTGACAAATGCTCACAATCCAACTCAATACAAGTAAGGCCAGCAATCCTTAGATGTAACTTTAGGAACCATTGCTTTTTTGGGCCTTTGATTTTCCATAGCCTTGGTCCATGTTTTGATTACACGGATTTTTATTATTTAGGCTTTATGCATTCATGTATGTTGAAAAACACAATGTTCCCCCAAGGTTTTGGGATGACGGGACGTGGGTTCGGGGAGACGCACATTCAGGACGTGTGAAGACCACCCCCAAATTTTAGAGAAATTTAGCGGGGACGGCAGGATGCGATAGTCATAAAATTTTTAAAAATATTAAAAATATAAATCTCAACAATAACAAACATTCATCATTCTGGAATCTGCAATCATGCAATGTAAATGCAAAATTCAAAATTCAAACACATTACAGGATTCATCAAGATTATCATTATATTAATAATAATTTATAAATATATTATATATCAATATGAATCTATGATTAACATGCACATCATATTTGATAATCTTTAGATTTGACTTTTAAGTGATTGAAAAAATGAATCAATGATACTAGATAGTATGATACTCTATTTGTTTCACGACCATTGATAGTTTAGAATTATATAATATACTTTAGGTTAGACATTGTAAATTAGATTTAGTTTTTATTATTTAGTTTTTAATATTTTTGTTTATGTTTTAAATTTAAAATTTTATTATTATTTAGTTTTTAATATTTTTTATGTTTTAAATTTTAAATTTTAATATATAAGTTTATAACTTGATAAATAATAAAAAATTTATTTTTATTAAATGGTTTTAATTTTTTTTAATGGTTTATTTAATTTTTTAAATTTTTTTTAAATTAAGAAGAAAAAAAATTCGGAGTTTTGAGGAAGATTCAGAGTTTCGTGGTGGGACGCCCATAAGTCTCGGTGAAGTTTCAGAGTTTCAGCCGGGACGCTAGGAAGTCCCCCCAAGTTTCGCCGCCCACCAAAATGTTTTGGTTCGTGTCTCGCCAAGTTTCACCAAAAGGGGGACGTCTCGAAATGTTTCGGATGGAGTTTCGGAGTCCTTGGGACGCGAGAAACGCCGAAACGCGCCCCCGACTCTCCGGGACGCATCCTTGTGTAACACTGGAAAAACACTACTTTTCATGAATGTATTAAGATATTCTTTTCATTGTACTTCAAAGCCAATTTCATTAGGCTAGCCTTGCATTCATGTATGTTTAGAAACACTACTTTTCATGAATGGGATTTTTCATAAGATATTTATTTCATTTCCAAATACATTGTATTGATGGCAGCGCTACTTGTTTCAGGTTAGCCAATACAACCTAGGCAACTCAGAGCCGAGACACAAATAATAGGGAGGCTTGTCCAACAAAAGCTCTAGTGGGGAAAGGTCCTCCATGCCATAAGTCAAGTAGTAGGTCGGGTTGAGAACATAACTGGAAGTTATTGGATGGGTGGAGACAATGAATAATGAAACCAACACTAGCAAGCCAAAGTATGGTGAGAATGACTACCTCTATTCTCCCTAAGGAGGGTAAAACCAATGCGTATAGATCAAGAACTTCCAGGTCTTAGTAGGGACATCAATACATAATATCAATACATCCAAGTCCACATATTTATATGACCGCCATATCATGACACTAAATGCTAATACATGTCACACGAATGAGTATAAGAGCAAATAATAACCACAACACAACATAATATAAGCTGAGTCATAAACATGTAAATAATCCATTTGAACCAACATCAGTCAAATGAGAAAACAGTGATACAACTCTGGGCACCAATAACTGCTCTGTAAATAGATAAAATGACTACATTAGTCTCCAAATCTAAGTTTCCTGAGACTCAGTCATGGTCATGATCCATCATAGATGCTCATCTCAGCATGTCATATGTAGGGGAACTGACTGAAAAATGTACTGAAATATGAAAAATAGAATTTGGTAGCCCGACTACTATATATGTGATAACAAGTGTTTAGCAACACTCTTTGGAGGAACACTTGTTTGAGGACTAAAAGAGAACTACCTGGTGAACCCAGCCACACTGGCCAAGCCACATACTTCATAACCAAAGACACATAACAACATGGAGTCTATCATGCACAGGGGTCAAGATGGGGAAAAGATCTTCAATCTCACAAGTCTCAATCAATCTAAGTCATGGGATAAAATTCAACAACGGATGAACTGGATGGATGGGGACAAATGACACATGGAACCACCATAGCACTAAGGTTTACTATTTGTACAAGCATGGCATGAGCAACAGTCTTCACATCAAGTCCTTTGATTAATCTCAACACAAGTTCAAGTATTAGTACATGTATAAACATAGGTCACCATGATTATCCTAACAAGACAAGCATAGGTGTTTGATATACATCATAGAGCAAAATCAAACTATAGGATCTCACCATATATACTTGTCTCCATCTGATAGGGCCATCTGTAACTGTGTGTACCATATCTGATTTGCTACTCTGCTCAAATGAACTAGGTCATCACTGAAAGCATCTCAATGGATTAATGGATCTCAGTCTTGGCAAGGAAACTCTGCTGATCAAGGCTCTGGAATGGTTGAGGCTGTAATGATCCATGCTAAAACCCCATGTGAATGAAAAGCTCAGAACAATAAAGAAATCAATCTATATGTTGTATCATGGTTGTCCAGCTGCAAATGTATAGGTGATAACATGAACCTTGGATCGGTGAAGGAGATGCTTGTTGTGTGGGGTAGGTATTGTTGGAGCCAAGGCTGTGATGGTTGAGTGAGATTCCTGTAGAGCTCTATATGAGCATTCTAAGCATTGAGAGCATAATGGGTTGTGGGTTAAGAGATAGAAGCATGTAGGTTTCTCCTTCGCCTTGGTGTATTCATAGCCCATCTTGTGGGTGGCCTATCAACAAAAATACTATATGTTGGATAGTGTGCCTAAGGTTGGGTGGAAAATTGCTCTTCCACAGCCGGTTGCTTAGATCTTCTTTGTTTAAAGATAAGTATTCCCTTTGTTTCTGATGTGCAATGATTTTATTATGTTTGTGATAATTATGCTTGTAAATGAATGTGTTGTGTGTGGGAATAGAATTATTCTCGTTGTGTATTTATTTATGCATGTGCACGTGCATTTTAAATGTTTATAAATTCATTATATGGCCTTTGGGAGAAATTTAGAAGCCCATGATCTGTTCATGTCCCCCTTTGTTGGTCGGAATGATGGATGGGGACATTACAATCCTCCAAGTCAACATCATGGACCAAAATCAACGGACACCACATCATAAGTTGTTTAGGACATCCTACAAGGATAATCACATTTTTATGCAAGATTAAGACAAGTGGATCACATCTATCAAAGTAACAAAGATAGAACTCTACACAAGTCAATTCCTTAATCTTGAAATACAAAGCTTGTGGTATAGGTAATAACCTATGTAAGGCCATGAATAGCTTGTCAACATGAGAATCTCTCTCCTGCATCTCAAATCCTCCGGGAATTGAAACATGTACTAGGTCAACTCCCTCATCCTGAGAGAATCCTTAAGCAAGAGAGAGAATCCTTGAGAAGCACATGTGAATAACTGAAAGATGGTCTTGCAAGAGGAACTGTTGAGAAGCACATGAGTTCTAAAATAATTGAATTGAAGAATCAAATATTTTCTTACCTATCTTTTTATCTAAAATGTGTGAGATGAAATGATCCTTCACAGAATTGAGAATGATTCTATTCACTTTCACTACCTTCTTCGAATGACAAACCAACTGTGCTAGATCGATAGGTTTTGGAATTTCCTTCTCAACATGATCCAAAAGATCGACCTCCCCAAAGACTAAAATTCCATGGAACAAAATTGGAAACTCCATCTAGCCCATCACACTCTCGAAGATTGGGTCACCTTACACATCCTAAACAAGTCTCAAGTGCACAAAATCAATAGTATATGAAGTAGAAAAAATCTTTAATAATAAGAAGAAACAACCCTTCCAAGGGTCAAGGTGCTTCTCCTATGCAACCTAGTGTTTCACAACCAACAACCTCAATAAGGTCAAGTACCCCTCCCAAGTAATCCCTAGCTAACAAGAGGAACCATACTCAACTCCACTCTCATACCTCCCTCTTCCTCTTGAAATCCATTGAAATTGTCCTATCATAAGTCATATGTCTCAATGCCCCACTATCCACAGACCATCCAACACTTAACATAGTGTTAAGGGAGATAAACAAGAGACCAAGTAGAAGGTGTTCTCAAGCTAGTGTGATAACTCATCTGCTCTTGCTACAGTATCGACAATCCCTACATCTTGTATTTGTTGCTTGGACTTCCTCTTCTTCTTCTCTAGACTTTGGCTAGCATAGTGTCCACATTAGTGACACTTAAAACATTTCATCTTAGTCAAATCTTTCACAAACACCTTGTACAAAAGGCTTCCAAGATGGAACAAGTTTATTCTAGGCAATGAACACCAACTTTTTACCCTCCACCTTCGTCTCCATGGTAGCCAATGATCTCTCAACTTTGTGATCTTAGCCAAGTATTTCACAATTGTATCTATTCTACTCACGTTGATAGCTGAAATCTTGTTCCTCAAGAGCATCTGTCCAGAGACATAAGAAATTTGATATTAATGCAGTGTTCCATAGGGACGCGTCTCCCAAGGTCAGGGGCGCGCTTCCTGTTTCCCATGCCTCGGGGGCTGGGAGGCTCCATGGGAAATGTTTCCCAGCACCCCCCTTTCTGCGAAACTTGGGGAAACGCAGGTCTAGGAGTTTCCCAGGTTGGGGGGCTCTCACACGCACCCTCCTGAAAATGCGGGGCTCCCACAGGCCCCCACCCCCCTCAAATTTTTAAATTTTTTAACTTAAAAACAAAAATGGTCCATCTTAAATTTTAGTCTTTACACTAAATGGTCATTATAAATCGAAATAGAAACAAATAAAAAGAAACAAACATCGATATGATATGCTTGGCTATAATGATTACATTTACATTACACAAAACTCTTCGGGAACATAAGAGTTTATATGTTGGGGTTCATATTTTTATTATTTTTCTATTTTTTTATAAATTTAGAGACCCCGACGCCCCCCCGTTCCCCAAAATACCCCAAAATTTTGGGGTGTCTCTACACATCCCCAATGTGCGTTTCCCCGCTCCCACGCTCCCGCCTCCCGAAAACTTGGTGGAACACTGTATTAATGAACTAAATCCTCAATCATATCCTCAGCAACTGTATCCTTTGGAATATGCTGGATGAAATGATCCTTCACTGAATCTAGAATGATTTTCTTTGGCTTGGCCTCCTTTTCAACAATAATAGCCAACGATGTCGAATGGGTAAGTGCAACTATCTCTTTTTCAACATGCGCCCAAATATTAGCCCTCAAAAATATTTGTAGCCTGAACTTCCAAGATATGAAATTGGAAGCACCATCCAACCTCTCACACTCTATATGTTTGAGAGTAGTCATCTTGCAAATTTGAAGCATACCTCAAAGAAAAATCAACAACAAACAAGGTACATCAACCCTTAAGGGTTCAAGTGCTTCTCCCAAGCGCCCTAGGGTATCACGATTCACACCCAATAAACTTGTACTAGATCAAACACCACTCCTAGGTACTATATATTGAAATATCCAATTCCCTCTTCACCAAGATAGCATCGTAGTCCAATAAGGTTTGATACCTGTAATTTTTTCTTATTCTCTAACCCCAACCCGATTTCAAGTCTCAATAAATAATGTGTTTAATGCGCAACTCAATCCTACCGCCCAGAAAACATATATAAGCATAAACAATATTTATATCTAGAAACACATGAAGTCCTTTACTCTTTTCAAATCAACAATCACACACACATAAATAATTGACACTGAGATTTTTGGTCAATATGACCCTAGAAAAACCCTTGCAGGAAAATCGGTGAGAGAGTGAAGATCTTTTTATTATCTCAAGCAGATTTACAATGAAGTACAATAGAATTTCTTCCAACAATCACACAGACTCATCTCTGAATCCTTGCCTTGATGTTTGTGCCTAATCTTTGCTAGACGTTTCTCGGGATTCACACCCTTCTTTTTTGTTGGACATCTTGGGATTTGTGCCCCTTTATTTGCTCTCTAACATGGTCTTTATGCCCCTCTACTATTGAATTACCCTCTTAGTAATTTTCCCTCTCTCTCTGTAGCTGATGAACTCAATCTTTGAATTCTCCCTTCTCCAATGAAGTGCGTCCTCAGTCTTTGAAATGTGCCCCTCTGTGTCTGGTCATGCACCGAGTTGCTCCTCACCTTCTCTCTCTTCAAATGCTCATGAAGAATAACACAGAATGCCTCGTTTTGCCTCAATTCACCCTTTTTTATTATCTCATTATGAAATCGACTCAAACCCTAGGATATGATGGTGGATAGTAGATCTTGGCCCATCCAAATCTAAGACTGTGTTTTAATTCTCCGTTAACACAACTTAAAACACCTTGAGTCACGTTATTAATAAGCATGAAATTGAAAAGTTACTTTAACTTTATATCTCATAAATTCAAATAACATGAGGTCCTCAGACACTTTTCATAAGCTAGGCACCAAGCCCAGGAAACCAATTGTCCAAGTTAACTTTTTTCAACACTCCCTCTTAATGAGGAAAGTGTTCTTCACCACTCCCATCTTGTCATTGAAATAAACAAACTTGCCTTCATCAGTGACTTTGTGAGAATGTCTGCTACCTGCTCATCTATAGACACATACTGAAGCTCAACTGCCCCCCTTTGAACATGATCTCGGATGAAATGGTATCTGAACTCAATATGTTTCGACTGGTCGTGAAAAACTGGATTCTTCATGAGTTTCATGCAACTTTGATTGTCATAGTAAATTACAGTTGGCCTCAACTGCTGATCAAATAAACTCACTAGCATCTTGCGAAGCGAGATAGCCTCACAACTAGCCATACTAGTTGCAATGGCTTCTGCCTCTGTAGAACTCAGTGCCATTCACTTTTGTTTCCTGCTAATCCATGCCACAACTGTCAAACCCAAGTTGAAACAACACCCAGAGGCACTTTTCCTGTCCATTGCACTACTTGACCTTAGAATTTGTATAGCCAATCAACTATATTCCATCCCCTCTCTCATAGTTCAATTCATAGAACAGTGTACCTCTAAGGTACTTGAGCATGTGCTTTGCTACCACCTAGTGCACTCTCGTGGGCTCCACCATAGATTGACTTAATGTACTAGCAACATACCACAGATTTGACCTAGTTGTGACCATATATTCAACGATCCAATAAGCTGATGGTACCTAGTGGGATCAACCAACTCACCCTCAGAAGCTACGGGCTTCTCCCATAGGTGTGGCCATAGGCCTACAGTCCTCCATCTGAATTCTCTTCAGAATGTCAATTGTGTATCTACCTTGTCCTAGAAAGACATGCCCATCCTCTTGCCAAACATCCATACCCAAAAAGTAATGCCACTGCTCAATCCTATGTCTTTTGCCTCAAACTCTGAAGCAAGATCACTTGTGCAGCTGGCTAGGAGTTTCTCTACTCCTGTAATAAACAAATCATCCACATACAGTACTAGAATGAGTGGATCCTCATCAACCACAATGAAGTAGAGGTTGGGATCTGCCTCGCTCTTTTGGAAACCCATCTACTGCAAGTATCTATCCTCTAATACTAAGCTCTTGGAGCTTGCTTCAATCCATATAGATCCTTTCTTAGTCTGCATACATGAGAATCTCTCCCATGCACCTCAAAGCCTAGAGGCTGCTCTATGTACACCTCCTCTTATATAATGCCATTCCGAAATGTTGTCTTCACATCCATCTGGTGGATCTTCCGACCCATCTTTGTTGCAATGGAGATCACTGCTTTGATCGAAGTATACCAAGCAACCGGAGCGGAGGTCTCATTATAGTCAACTCCCTCTACCTATGCAAACCCCCTCGCCACAAACCAAGCCTTGTACTTCTCAATGTTGCCATATGTAGCATATTTTATCTTGTAGAGCCACTTGGAAGTCACAACTGATTTCCCCTCAGGTCTTGACACAACCTCCTAGATGGAAGCATACTCTTCCACCATGGCATCTATCCAGACCTACTCGCCTGTTGCCTACTCATAAGAAGATGGCTCAGATTCACCAATACTACTCACCATAGCTAAATAACTACAAAATCTCTATGGCACTTTACTCTCTCATAGTCCTCTTGGAGTCCCCATAGACTCCTGAGCTTCATTCAAGGTATCTTGAAGCCACTTGAGATTCCTCTTCCCTGAAGTAGCCTCCTGTGGAGGGAACTCCTCTTGCTCATCTTGAGACTATGTACTTGATGATGTAGCTCCAGTGGTCCGTGACCCTTTAGCTCTTGAACATTTAAACTATGAACCGAAAACTGGGGATCCACTACCTTGTGATCCTGTACCTATACTTATACTTGGGGAACCTGTAGCCTGTGAACCTGTCACCCCTGATACCTGTGACCTTGAACTTTGTGAAGCTGAACTCTGCAATTTACCATCCCGAGGTGTAGGTGTCTGTTGCTCCCCCTTCTCTAACTCACGTGACTTCTTGAAAGCCCTATCCTCAAATTTCACATCCCACCTCACAACTGTTTATCTCCGTGCAAGAATGTATATGCAATAGGCCTTCGAAGTTTCATCATACCCAACAAAAATACCCTTTTTTGTGGTGGATTCTAACTTTGTCCTCTTCTCAGAAGGGACATGTGAGTAAATAAGGCACCCAAAAATATTGAAGTGCCCAACCTTAAGATTCTTCCCTGTGAAAGCCTCTTCAAGAGTCTTACATCCCAAAACCTTATGGGGATTCTTGTTCTGAATGTACGCTGCTATGTTACAAGCCTTTTCCTAGAGAAAGAATGACAAACCCTAATCATGTAGCATATAGATCTCGCTGCACCAACAATTGCTCTATTCTTCCTCTCTACCACCCCATTATCTCTTGACTCCCTCTTGTGCACAGAACTCTTTAAACTCCTTGGAGGTATACTCAACCCCATTGTCTGATCGTAACACTTGGATCTTCCTTCTTGTTTGGTTCTCCACAAGGGCTTTAAACTCTTTGAACCTCTGCAAGACTTCTTTCGAATCCTTACTCTTCAGAAGCTAAATGAAGGTCACATAGTACTCGTAACCCTTTATTGATGCAGTAGACATTGGACCTCAAAGTTCAGAATGTACTGAAAAACTACACATGAATTTCTTTTACTAGTATTGCAGCGGAATATAAATGCTGAGAAAACCGGTGTAGCAGTTAGATATGAAATTTATATTAAGAAGATATGGAACAATTACAACCAACAGATATATTCACCCAACCTGGCGAAATAGAACCTCTGCGAAATCACTAGACAAACCCAACAACCCATCACAACCCCTGCGCAGCTGTACAACCCTGCGTCAGTAGTACGACCCTCCTGCATTAGCTGTACGGATCCATACGACATTGGCGTCAGCTGTATGGAATCCGTATGGTTGTACGACTGTCCCTGCCGAATAGTATGAACTCCTCTGCGTGATCCTATCCCGGAAACTCGGTGAATCTATTGGGTAAGTGCTCCTCCGTCTTCTTAGCAAATCTCTCTATCTGACTTCTCTCTTGTCTGTATCTCTCCTATACATGTGCCCTCTCCACCAAATCTCCTATTAACTCAATGGCCAAGTGAAAACCTTACCCTCATTATGGATCAATGGATGTGATCTTCCAGTGAGATCAATGGCTAAGATTAGATTAGCCATCACGTAAATTATTTCACTTTTCACTTTATGAAAGTGATTCCATTAAGTCAAAATCAAATTAGAATAATTAATGTATTTTCCTAAGTCCAAATTTAGGAAAATTACATTACATACATTTGGCTTCCTGCTTAATGTCTTTCTAGCATGCAAGGACACATGAAATGCTAGAAGACCTTCCTTGTTGTCGCTTTCTAACACTCCCTCTCAACGAGGAAGGGATTCGGTAGCACCCCTAACTTGTCTCTAAACTTCGCAAAACTGTGTCTGCAAAGTGCCTTGGTGAAAATGTCCGCCACTTGCTCATCTTTTTGAATGTACTCCAACCGAATGGTTCCTCTTTGTACACAATCTCTTAGGAAGTGGCATCGAATGTCTATGTGTTTTCTTCGGCCATGGAACATTGGATTTTCAGATAGTTTGATGCCACTCTGATTGTCACAGTGAACTACTGTAGCCTCTAGCTCACACTCAAACAACCCTGAAAGCAACTTCCTCACAAGCAGCTATGTTGCTCGCCATGTACTCAGCCTCTACCGAGCTCAATGCAACTGACTTCTGCTTCTTGCTGAACCAAGAGACAACCCTTGATCCAATGTTGAAGCAACAACTTGAAGTGCTATTTCGGTGAAGTGCTATTTCGGTCCTCTACACATCTCGCCCAGTCAACATTTGTGAAGCTTGCTAATTGTACACTCCCCCTACACTCATAAACCAATCCATACTCCATTGTACCTCTGATGTAGCGAAGTATGTGCTTTGCAGCCGTCCAATGCACTCTCTGAGGTTCGACCACGAGCTAGCTCAAAGAGTTGACTGCAAAGCTAATGTTTGATCGTGTGTTGACCAGATACATGAGCGATCCGATAATTTGGCAATACAATGTAGGATCAAATCCGTCTAACCCTGATGCATCAATCTTCCTGCAGTTGGAAACTAGAGTTATGGCCATAGGCTTTCAATCCACCATCTTGAATCTCTTCAAGATCTCCACTGCATACTTCCCCTGTCTAATGAAGAAGCACCCGTCTCTCTGCCAAACCTCCAAACCTAGGAAATAATGCATCAACCCAAGGTCTTTCATCTCAAACTCAACTGCAAGGTTGGACTTGCAGTTGCCAATCAACCTCTCATCTTTTGTAAGAAAGAGATCATCTACATGAAGTACGAGTATGAGAGGCACTTCACCTGTCAAGAAGTACAGTTGTGGTCAGCCTCACTCCATTGGAATCCCATCTCCCGTAGATAGCTGTCTATCCTCGAGTACCATGCCCAAGGTGCCTGCTTGAGCCCAAAAAGAGCTCTCTGCAACCTGCATACATGCATCTCCTTGTTCTCCACATCAAACCCTTTTGGTTTCTCAATGAATACCTCCTCCTCTATAACTCCGTTGAGGAAGGCAGTCTTGACGTCCATTTGATGGATATGCCAACCCATCTCTGTTGCTAATGAGATAATGGTATGAATAGAAGAATACTTGGAAATGGGGGTGAAGGTCTCCTCATAGTCAATACCCTCCTTCTGTGAAAACCCCTTTGCCACAACGTGCGCTTTGCACTTCTCTATGCTTTCGTCTGCTTCATGCTTCACCTTGTAGATCCATCTGGATCCCACCACCCTTTTACCTCCTTGCCTCGGCACAACCTTCCATACCTGATTCTTCATGATTGAGTCATACTTCTCAACCATGGCTTCCTGCCATACATCATGTTGTGCAGCATCCTCGAAACTGGAAGGTTCGGAGTTAATCAACTCCATCATCAATGTCATACAACTAAGTCTCTCTGGTGGTTTGCTTCACCTCATGGAGCTCTGTGGAGGATCCACCTGCTTGGAATCCTGAACTATGGACCTAAACCACTTAGGCCTTGGCCTAGTATCTACCTGCTGCGGTTGCTGGATATCCGTCTCCTGCTGCGGCTCATCCTCCAAGTCAATGGTTGAAGGATACTGTCCACCTGATTCCCTCTGACTACCAGAACCTATGCCTTGTGTCTGTACATGTACCTGTACCTTTGGCTCCTCCATCTTGACCCCCGAGTCCTGTGCTGGTAAGTCCATAGATCTCCGTAAGGCCCTGTCCTCATCAAACTGGACATCCCTGCTCACAATGATCCTCTTGCGAGCAGGAATATATACTCTGTATGCCTTAGAAGTCTCGCTGTAACCAACAAGTAACCCCTTCGCTCCATAAGGGTCCAACTTCTTCCTAGTGTCAGCATGAATGTGACAATAGCAAGCACTCCCAAATATGCGAATATGACTCACATCTGGTCTAGTGCCAGTGAAGACCTACTTAGGTGTCTTCCTCCTCAAAGCTGTGTGGGGACACCTGTTCTGAATGTATACTACGGTCCTGTATGCCTCGTCCCAAAGGAATAATGGCAATCCCTGATCAAATAGCATGACCTTGTCTGCTCCTACCATAGTCCTATTCTTTCTCTATGCCACTCCATTCTGCCGCGGGGTATGAGGAACTGTGTGCTCCTTCTTGATTCCCTCTGATGAACAATACTCCAAGAACTAATTGGAGGTATATTCCCCTCGTTGTCAATTCTCAATACTTGAATCTTCATTCCTGGATGGATCTCTACGAGAGTCTTGAACTCTCGAAACCGCTCAAAGACCTTTGACTTGGCCTTCAGGAAATAGATCCAGGTCTTCCTGGAATAGTCATCAATGAAAGTGATGCAATAGTTGTAGCCACTAAAAGAGTGGACACTCAAAGGTCCGCAAACATCCGAATGCACTAAGTCCAAGGCTCCCTTAGACTTGTGCTCACTCTGTGGGAAAGGCTTCCTAATGTTCTTCCCCAACGCACAACCTTTGCAGTGGTTTTGCTTCTCCTCTTGTACCTGAGGAACTCTAATGACTACCTGTCTCAAATGCCTCAGTGCTCCGTGGTGTAAGTGTGCCATCCTCCTATGCCACAACTCACCCTGACTGCTATCGCTACTGACTAGATCCTTTGCAGGCTTGAAGTGTAGTCTATACACCTTCCCTCTTCTAATCCCAACTCCAATTTGACCCCTTAGGCCTGATATAAACTCTATGGTCTTGGAACTTCACCTGAAGTCCCTTGTCCTCTAGAGTAGAAACGGATATGAGATTCTTGGTCAACCTCGAAGCATACAACACGTCAGCAAAGCTGAGGGGTTTGCCAGACTCCCTCTGAAATGAAACAGTGCCAACTCCCTGCGCCTGATACCATGCATCATCACCCAGTTCTACGTGGATACCTGTTCCATCCTCTTGCAAGTCCTTGAAGAACGTTTTCTGTCCAATCATGTGACTAGATGCTCCGCTGTCGATGTACCAAATACTGCCTGTGGTGCTTGCCATGCAAGTTATCAAACAAAACTCCTCATTGAAGTTTCTGCTGAAGTCATGCACCTTTGCAGAACCTGCCATTTGGGTATTGTTCTTCTTCTTCTTGTCTGGGCACTAGGAGGCAAAGTGTCCTTGCTTGTGGTAGATAAAACAATTGACTTTGGACATGTCAAGGTTCTTCTTACCACCTTTCTTTTTCTTTTCCTTACCCTTGCTCTTCCCTGTCAGGGCTAGATCCTCCTCATCCACAATCCGTGGGGCACTGTTGGATGATCATAATCCTTGACCCATGCGGGTCTCCTCTTGCACAAAGTCATTCCACAATCTATGCCAATCAGGGAGCTTCTCCCTAGCCACCACACCTCTAACAAAGGTGTCCCATGGCTTAGAAAAGCCATTCAAGGATATCCGAACTAGCTCCTCATCCTTGGTCTTAGGGCCAACTGCTCCAAGCTCGTCCATGATCTGTGTGAGCCTTGTGAGATAAGGCATCACTCCTTCACCCTTGGACATCTTGGTCATGCGCATCCTCTCTTACAACACCATCTTTCGGTTTTCGTTCTTGCTTTGGTAAAGTCCTTCTAAAGCCTTCCACATTTCCAATGCAGTCTTCTTCCCAGAAAGGTGAGGGACTATGTGGTCCTTCACCCCATCCAAGATGATCAACATAGCTCTGGAGTCTAACTTCTTCCAAGTAACCAACTTTGTCGGATCTTTGGGCGCAATCTTCGTGGAGTCAATGTGCTCCTCTGCATCACTGACATCCAGGATCCTTGTGATCCTTTCTTTCCAAATAGGAAAGTTCTGAGCCCCTTGGAGTCTGTCCTCAACTCTCAATTGCACGGCCATAGTGAAGTGTACCTGTCAAACCCTAGATTTGAACTCTAGGTTTCTGTCTTCAATAGATCTTCCCCTGATCCATCAATACTGCTGCAGTTTCTCAGATTTAGCTCAACTGAGCTTTGATACCATGTAAATTTTCCTTTAAAATTCAACTAGGGCTAAACAATATATTTAATGTTACTAAAAAATCACACATGAATTTCTTTTACTAGTATTGCAGTTGAATATAAATACTGAGAAACATTGACAACATCACATAAATATAGACAGTATTTTGGGTATGGAAACCCCCGGATAAAACCCAAGATGGGAAAACCGGTGCAACAGTTACAACCAGCAGATATATTCACCCAACCTGGCGAAATAGAACCTTTGCAAAATTACTAGACAAACCCAACAACCCAACACGACTCCTCCGCAGCTGTAGGACCCCTGTGTTAGTAGTACGATCCTCTTGTGTCAACAATACAACCCTCTTGCATCAGCTGTACGGATTCGTAAGACGCTGACGTCAGCTGTACTGAATCCGTACGGTTGTACAGTTGCCCCTGCTGAATAGTACGACCTCCTCTACGTGATTTTTTACGGCCTCTAGCTCAGCCTAGAAACTTGGTGAATCTGTCGGGTGAGTGCTCCTCCATCTTCTCAGCAAATCTCTCTGTCTGACTTCTCCCTTGTATGTATCTCTCCTATACATGTGTCCTCTCCACCAAATTTCATTTTAACTCAATGGCTAAACGAAAACCCTAACCCTCACTATGGATCAATGGATGTGATCCTCCGGTGAGAGCAATGGCCAACCCTCACTATGGATCAATTGATGTGATTCTCCGGTGAGATCAATGGCCAAGATTAGATTAGCCATCACTTAAACTATTTCACTTTTCACTTTATGAAAGTGATTCCATTAAGTCAAAATCAAATTAGAATAATTAATGTATTTTCCTAAGTTCAAACTTAGGAAAATTACATTAAATACATTTGGCTTCCTGTTTAATGTCTTCCTAGCATGCAAGGACACATGCAACGCTAGAAGACCTTCCTTGTTTCCACTTTCTAACATACCTTTCATGATATGAAGGGTTTTTGGTTTGGAGATCATTGGAGTTGTTAGGAGAGGTCAATATTAGTTTTAGAAGGATGGGACTCAAATTGATTGCTTTCACCCACACAATTATCCAAGTGTCTTGATCAAGGATTGAATGAAAAACATTTCAACAATAGATGAATTAGAGTTAGAATTCCCCGTAATTATCCATACATTGATTCCTGGTTGAGAAATGTTCTAAGGAATTTTTTCTTGCTCATTTTGACCTCTAACCATACCGTCATCATGTGATTGCTTTTCCAAGGATGGCTCTAAGGATTCTTCATAAAGATCATCTAAGGATGTGTTAGGATTTTCTTCTAGATTCTCCTTGTCATGATCTTCCCATACAAAATCGAGAACAACTTGTGGAATAAAGTGAGGATATCTAACTTGATTTGGAATAAGTATAGATTCATCTAATTGAGTATTAGTTTCCCGTCCATAGGTCAGGTTCAAGTCATCACTTGTACCTTCTTCACCTTGAGAAGACAAGGTTTCTCCTAAGTGAGATCTTTCATTCTCAAAACCATTGAAGTTTTGAACCTATCAAAAACTGGCAATATAATGTGTGTCATCTTCATATTATAATGTTTTTTTCCATTTGTAGTGATCTATCTCTTCCTTTAATTCTTGCATTTGTTGAAAGAGAAGTTTTTGATCTTGAAGGAAAAGAATATCAGTCTAGCTTTTGTTAAAAAGCAAAAAGCAATATCACTAGACTCACGTTTTTATAGGAAGCATGAATATATGGATATAAATGTCATATGGGCCCCTTGATCTTGTGTTCCTCGAAAAATCAATGGTTAAAAGTAGCAGTATCAAACCCTGTTGGCTATGGAAATAACTTTGATCAAATGTCTAATGTCTGGATCACAATATAATGGAACCAACTTGATGGAATCTCGTTGGATCTTCACCCTCCAGTAGTGTAAGCACAATTGGGGGGTTGATAGGCACATAACAATGATGGGAGTCTCTAAGATACCAATTATTGTTGAGCCTCTAGAACATGGCTTCCCTTGGAATTGAGTCAGAGGCTTTTCAAAAATATACAAAACATAAAAAACTCTCGAAGAGCATTGTCTCACCTCCTCTTTATTGGCCCACAGGGTGAGGATACGATCCATCATTTGATACCCTTGTCTAAATGCTACTCGACATTACCTCGAAGGTCTCTCTCTCTCTCTCTCTCTTGCTCCTAGGATGGCGGAAAATGAAGGACAATGGCATAGAGCTTCAAGAACGTGTGTCCCACCATAATCATCATGTAATTGTTTGGCTTCATACTAGAACATGATTAATGAATTAGGTGGATGGGATAGTGGGACCAAGCCATTGGAAACCTTGAGCGTACAACATGGTCAGCAATGTGATATACTAATGAGTGTGTACCATGCTTGAAGAGCTCTCCATGGAACCCCTCTTCATCTGCAGCTGTGCTAATGTTCATCTCCTAGATTGCCTCCCTAATATTTGTATAGTAGAACATGTGCAAGAGAATCTGGGGTGAGGTGACTGGGACAAGAGGTCCAGGAACATCATAAAGGAAAACGTTGTGGGTGAACATGGATTGCAGGTCAAGATGGACAGGTAAGTTGGAGTGATAAGGAAAGATGGTATGCTAGAAATCTTTTTGGGAGTGGCGAAGTGAAGCAAACAATTCACATCTCTTTTGTTCTACAAATAGGCATTTCTTGTGGTGGAGGAAAGACTAATAATCTCTCTATACTGGTGGGTAGGAGATGGGTTTGGGAAAGAAGTCATTGCAGAGATGCTTATGATAAGTTTTGCACTCCTTGTCATAGCACTTGTTCATGGAACTAGACTTGGACTTTCAGGAAGCAGAATTGGTGGTGTGAGGGTAAGAGCTAAGGGCCACTTCTTGATTTACTGAAGAAACGAAATCATATTTGGAGGAGGCTGACTCAAGGGACAAGAAACTGATAAGTGGGGCAGTATCTCATTAAGGTTACCATTGTAGACATCTTGGTTCCCATCCTCAAAGAGCATGGGCTCACGTGGATCTCGATCATGAAGAGAATGTCTGAAGGTCTAAGTACATTGAACATTGCTCTGGGAGATCTCTAGAATGACCAATTACAATTCCAACACCCAACTGTAATCCTCGAAACCCCTCATCTTCCCCCAAGGACCCATCATCTAGGGAAACTAGGGCAGGTCCACTTTGGAGGAAGGGAATCTCGAATGACTGCCCCAATATCTCTAATGAATGCCTATTTCCGTACTTGTCTTGCTGCTGCTACCTGTTCCCTATAGCGCTTAAGCTCCAGAATTTGGTGCTGACTGAGATCTTTATCCAAGAAAATACTGTGGGTGAGGGAGAAAATCCACCACTTCATTTGAAGGGCTTGCAGATCATCACCTGATTGCCTGAATCCGTGAAAAAAGGGTAGAGTCAGAACTGAACCATGTACCCTCAATACTAAGGTTGGGAAGATTTAGAGTATCCTGAAGACTCCTGCTTGCATAGGTTCAGCCTGACTCAAGGGTGGGGGGTAAGACCTGCACCACCAAGTTCAGTTCCTGAGCCTGTCTAGTGTGCTCCTCAATGAGTTTTCCTGTATAACTACCTAAACCATGGCATGGGGTGAGGGTTGATCCTTCCCTCTGACAACCTGAATCAGACTGGGGAGTTCCCTGCTGGATTACTGCCTCTTGTTTGGAAATAGTCTGCTAGCAGAGAATTTCCTCACGTTTGTTTTTAAGATCCAAGATTTCGAGTATCCTGAAGACTCCTGCTTGCATAGGTTCAGCCTGACTCAAGGGTGGGGGGTAAGACCTGCACCACCAAGTTCAGTTCCCGAGCCTGTCTAGTGTGCTCCTCAATGAGTTTTCCTGTATAACTACCTAAACCATGGCATGGGGTGAGGGTTGATCCTTCCCTCTGACAACCTGAATCAGACTGGGGAGTTCCCTGCTGAATTACTGCCTCTTGTTTGGAAATAGTCTGCTAGCAGAGAATTTCCTCACGTTTGTTTTTAAGATCCAAGATTTCTGCATGGAGGGAATCTCCTGGGGGGTGAAGGTTCCATTGTATCTTGGCATCATTCATAGACTGTTTCAAAAGGGGGTTCTCGCATTCTTAATTCGAAACCTGGTTGCCGAGGGAGTGAATGTCTGCCAGTAATTTATGGTTCATCAGTTCCCATCTAGGATTCTAGATAGCTATCAATGATGACGATGACTGAATTATGGAAGAATAATGGGGAAACAGAATGGTTGGCTATGATAATATGCTTAATGATGGGGACTAAATTTGGTGTCTCGGTCAAAAAGAGATTGCAATAGTTAAAATGCAGAGAAAAGTCTGTTGGACTGTGGTCTAGTGTTCGATAGTTGACATAGGGCATCACACTAATTACCTGGGTTCAAACCCTGGAGGACAAAGAGCCCTAGATTATAAATCAACCGAGTTTGATGGGAGTCATATGAAGCATTAATTAAAAATGCAGAGAAAAATATGATGGCATAATATAACATCAGAAGATTAACTAATTGATAGCTATAAGATTTCAGGTTGAAGTGCCAGCTCACAGAGACATGGAAAGTTGCTTCTAGTGATGTAAAGAGCAATAAGACATGGTATATCCTGGATATACATGATGGTGAATGATAGAAAAAAAGTTTGAAGGGACAGTCTAAGAGAAGCAATGGATGTATTAATGAAGAGTTGCAAAAGCTTGGTATGAGAAATTTAATTATTATAATAATTACCTAAATCATTCATCCACATATGGTAGCAAAATTCCTGACAACACTTGAAACGGTTTGATTGGCTCTAAAGATATCTTTAAATAAATCTATTCCATAATGTTTTATGATAAAATCTAGTGAACTATAAGTAGGTAGATATCTGTCTTTGTCGAAAAGTGATTTTGGAAAGATATTAAGCTTCATATCAAGCATTACTATATATGATAATCTAATGAATGTTTTAAGCTGAAAGATCTATCTATCTTCCTGTGAACGGTTTGGTGTAGATGCAAAAGATTGATGTAATTTGAGTAGTCATCTCCAGCCACAAGATTTCAATGTTTGTTGGTCTGGTTTTGACTTATGCCCTCTACAAGGTTGGAGTGTGAACGAGTATGAAGCTTGCAATGACTATTATCCTGTTAAAAACTAATAATCATTAGAATGAGTATTAGCCTGTTGCATACTTGAAAAGAAGCGCATTACTTTGCAAATTCTATGCATGCATTTCTCTTTCATGGGGAAACTACTGCCCAAAGAGTATGAGAGGTTGTTAGCAATTGTCCTATTCCCCATATAAGGTTTGGAGTGTGTGACAATAGGTTTTCACTTATCAAATAGTACAGGACTAACATTCTAACACGATTTCATCCTAGCATTTTTATTGTCAAAGTTACAACTGGTTCTAAACATAGACTGAAATTCTGATTCTTATCCCCAGCAAAGAGATTTGCAGGGGTTTACTGCCTTCATTATTTGAAAACAGTGTAATATTTTCAAAATACATGCAAACTTCAGTTTAAAAGTTTGGTGTCCCACTATAGGTTCCTACCAGTAAGTCTGCAGTCTTAGAAAATAAGTCATCTGGACATTGTGAGATTTTCATGTCCGGTAATTAATTTTGGCCATGTATGGAGCAATATGAGAAGAGCTGAAAAGATCTTTCGAGTGAGCCGAAGACACCAAAATCTTGTCCTTGAGAATCGAAGATTGCATTCTCAACAAACTCTTAACTTTAAAGTACTTCTCTGCAGGGGAAGTGTCATGTGGCCTCCTCAATGTACAATACTCTTTCATGCAATCATATTTTGAAATTTGGCACATACTATACTCTCTCCAGTTAGTTTGCAATCATAGAAAACAACTCATTTGAATTTTTGGACATTGTGAGATTTTCAAGGCTTGTAATTAATTTGGTCCATGTATGGAGCAAGATGAGAAGAGCTGCAAAGATCTTCTAAGCGAGCCAAAGACAACAAAACTAGCCCTAGAGAATCAAAGATTGTATTCTCAACAAACTCTAAACTACAATTATGCAGGAAAGTGCCCCGTGGCTTCCCCAATGTACAATACACTTACATGCAATCATCTCTTGGAATTTGACACGTACTCTACTCTTTCCCTGCGCATAGGGGTGAGGGGAAAATGTGCACATTTTTGCATATCATTGAAACCCTAAATTACAATAGCATTTTACACTTGTGTAAGTTGTAAGGCGTAATTACCCTTGTGCAGGATATTCTAATTAGAAAATTTTCTAGAATAAATAATTTTAAAAAATGTTTACGAAATATTGTAAACCATGAAGTTTAGTAAGCTTAACAATCTGTAATTCATAAAGCTAACTACCATTCTGGAAATTGAAATTGATAAAGATATAGTCATTTGGAAACAAATGGGTCTTGAAGTTTTCCTTATATTAGTAAGCTTTTTCTCTGTTTGATATCTTACAGTGATGTGGCAAGGTGAAGCAGGATACTATTTTGGAACTCACATATCTGTTCTTTGCAGGCGAATCATAAAGGCTAAAGCCTTCAGAAAAGAAAATGAAAAGAAGGAAAGCGTTGAAAAGGATAAGGATGAAGAAGATGATGATTACTGGGGTGGCCCTGATGATGGTGCCTTGCCTTTTTAACTGTGTATAGAGTCTTCCGGAGGAATCATAATCATAAATTGTGTGTTTGTGTATAGAATCTTCCGGATGAATCATAAACACACTAGTATTATCAACGTTTTGGACCAAGAAAATGTGGTCAATTTCTACATCAATTTTAAATTTTCTATCTTTCAACATAATAACAAATTATGAGATTTGTTATAATGTTCCTAAATCAGAAATTCCTACGGCTCAATATGACTCATCATGTCTTTGCACTTGCACCTTATTGTTAGGAGTAGGTGATAACCTCAATGAAATTGCAATTGCAATTATCAACTAAATTTGATGAAGATACTAAGTGTCCAATTATGTTTTATCTTCATTCTTAAGATATAAAACTATAAAGGCTGGAGCAGGTGATAATCTCAACCAAATGGCAAGTGTAAATATCAAATAGAATACCAATGCAAAATTTTGAAGTAAGTGGTAACATTTTGACTTTCAATGTGATGGCCAAGGATTAAAATCTCATCAAGTACATGCAAAGATAGTGGAATTTTTATCGTAGATGTTATTGATTCACAGAAAAATGAGACAAGGGTAAATAAAGTTTTGTTGTATCTTCGTATAAAAACTGTTTTGTTGTATAAATCCCATTCATATAGAATAAGATACATAAATCAATGTATCTGACCATACAAAGGTTGACAACAATAATCGATTACAAACTTAGAGCCATTTGGCTATGAAATAAGGTACGTGGTGCTATACTTTGTTTGATTTCTTGATATAAATCCAAGCGTTGAGATTCACTTCCCTTGTGGTTAGGCAAAGACTGTGGCAGAAACACCTTTCTATACCAGAAAAGACTCCAATAATCAACTAATTAGTTACTTGTGTATTATTATTAATCCTTGAGCATTTACAAACAAAAGAGAAGAGAGTTGAACACAATAGAGGATACTTAACGTTGCTTGTTACTATGACACATTATTTAAGCACATAAAAAATGTAATAAATAATAAAGAGAATATATTTTCAAAATCTTCTACAAGAAAATCTTATTGAAAAACATAATTGAAATCTTGATGTTGTTTTGCTAGAAAATAAAATATAATTGGAACAAAAATTGTGGTCTTCAAAATGTTGTGGAGCCAAGGCCATTTGAACTTTGCTCGTGTATTGCAAGCATTGTGTAAAGGTAAACATAACATATTTGTTAGGTTGGACAGTAGGAGTGCCAATATTTAGCCAACATTTAGATTGAACATTTGCTTATGCAAATCAAAATTGGACCTTGATACTTTGAAAAGTTTATTGAACTTCCATCACAAACATTGAAACGTATAAAAACTTCAAAATGTGACAACCACAACCAATCATCATCCAAATTTTAAACAACATGAAATTTTAAAAAGTTAATGACAAAGAATTAAAATATTCGATTGATAATTGAACTTGGACCAAAATTGTGAAATTCAAAATGTTAAACCCAAGTATAATTGAAAATTAAAAAAAAATGTCCAAGATTTGCAACAATCACTAATCACTTGTCAAGTGTTGCAACAATCATTGAAACTTCGAAGGTAATAATCATGAAACATCCTTGAGGGAGTCAATTTGCGAGGGTGAAGTATGCTCTTGAACACGTACAAATACCCACTTAGCTTGAGATTACATATAGGATCATGACAAGAGATTGTTGTAGTCATTGAGCTTATCATACAACTTGTTCATAGAACTAAATGTTGGAAGAATTGTTGGTGTCTTATTTGTCATTTGAAGCCTTTTGCATGCTTAGGAAGTGCATGCACTTGGGTTTTGTTGTGAGTGCTTTTAATATTGTATATAGTCGGGATTGTTAGGTATTGAACACAAGGTTTCCTATGTGCTTGTTAAGAAAAAATATATTTAATAGTTGTACATAGATGTAACCAATCTAAATATGTATAAATAGGGGTAATGGGGGTCAATTAGAGTGGGTGCCAAGGAAAATTTGTGTCATGTTGATGAAAGGAGGGTTGATTAGTATGATAGAGATTGTATGAGGAATATATAAGGAGCTATGCATGTTATATCCAATTGTTTTGAGATGGAACGAAATGGATATTGGTACTCTCTTCTTAAAATTTTAGTGTGTCATTTATGAGCAATGCATGTTGTGAATGGTGAATGATTCTATTTATATTGTTAAGTTGAATATAATTCATGCTTTGTTTGTTTGTCATATGAATGTATCCTTGTAATACTCGTTAGTGTCTTGGGTGAGAACTTACCTCCTTTGAGGGTATTGAAAGTGTCGATGCTAATGGTTTCAATGTTGACCTGTGTACTAACCATGGTTCTAGTGTTTAGTGCCAACAATTGGTTCCATTGTCATGACTTGAATGGTTTCTTGCCATAAGAATTTCTAACATGTGATGGAAGTCATCATTACTAGAGGTCTAGGAGTGGATGATTGAAAATCAAAGCGAGTTCACATAGAGATAGGCTCAAAACTTGCATGCTAGCCTTGAGAAGTGGAAACAAAGGTACATTTATTCAAATAAGCATGTATATTTCTTTGTTGAGTTCTCTAATTTAGTTTATGATTGATTGAAAAAACAAGTTGAAATTAATCCCCTGAGGTGATCCAAGGAACTTGTGGTATGGGATCAATAAAATATTGAGGAATCAAACACTACAAATAGCATATGGACCTCTGTTATTGATTCTTGGTTTGATTGGGTGCTAGAAGGATGTATTGTGGAGTTTGCCATTGATTATAACTAGTCATTTAGTGTTGTTGAAAGATATTTCCGAGTTGGGTTGAGACGAAGACTTCTAGAGCTTATACTATTGTAGATCAAAATGTCTTGTTGAGAAAGGGTTGGCGTAGATATAGCTTGACCCCATGGTAGAGTAGACCCTCATGATTGGGGGGTATCCAAGCTTAAGATGTGAGAAGGTAGAGAAGTGGAAGGATAATAGATCCAAAGGAGCAAAAGAGAGCTAGGGAAGAGATACATGCAATAAGGGATGAGTTATGCAAAGCAATTTCGATGGATAGTCTAAAGAGGAGAAGGGAGGACATATTGAGTAGAGGGGTTGAGAGAAGATGAAAGGATGAGTAATCACTAAAGGAGATTCCATGCATGAAGACCGTGTGGGTAAGGAGGAGGAGGCACTAGAGGGATGTGCCTAGATAAAGGGAAATAAAGAGGTAGAAGGTCAAGAGGTCAAATTCTAGTGAAGTATGGCATTGTGAGATGAATAAGAGGAAGAGTTAGAAATCATGTAAGAGGGAGATTTTGTGAAAGGAGTGACAAATGATTTAGCACAAATTGAAGATGCATAAACATTGAGAAAACTATTGGTGTTGCTCAATGATGTGAGAATGCTCTAGATCCCATTAGGAAATTGTTGCAGAGTACAGGGTGAGATAGTCCCCTTTGGAATCTGGAACAATCAAGTCCAGTTGTGTAGTTAAGAAGTGAGTCCGTCTTCCATGATTGAGAATAAAAATAATAATATATTGATAGATGATTCTACTATATTACAATGAGGCTCGCCTTTATATGGCTTGAGCATACATAGTGAAGGGTTACACCCTTTCACCTTTAGTAAATAATAATCTATTATTTATAATTAATATATCATTTGAATATTCATAACATTGCCTTCCCCTTGGAAACGTTTTCCCCTCAAAGCTTGATTTTTATAATGTCGTCCTTCATTCTGATTCTGTGTCGGTATTAGAATCAGACGAGGCTTCTTTTGCAGAGACTTGCACTTCCTTTCCATTGATGATTTTGCATTGTATTGTTTGAGTGTTCCTACATTTATGGCCCAGGGTCCAGTTGTCACCACATCGACGAAATGTGTTTTTTTTTTCTTTTCTATTATCAGAGTATCTGTTAGACTTTTTTAACCGATTTTCAATTTCATAGGCATATGATTGAGGTTTGTGGCATTGATGATCGGGTGACCAATTATTTTCACAATATCTACATTGTGTCTCTTTTCCTTGTCGATAATTGTTATCGCCTCTTGTTTTTATTCCTTCCAATTTGCATTTTGCTGCTTTTGCTTTATGTCTTGCCACTTCTACGTTAGGTATGTCATGCATCTTTAATTCTTTTTGGAGGTATGCTTTAAGACCTCCTAGATAGGTTTCGAGTCTTTGTTTATCAGATAACTCAAATACTCATGTCAATAGGGATTCCCACTGATGTGTGAATTCTTCAACGCTTCTGTCCTATTGTAATCTGGTCATTTTCTGAAAAATTCATCTTCTGTGATTCCTTGAAACCTATTAAAAAAATATTTTCTAAACAAGTTCCAGGTGTAGGAAAAATTGTCTCTTTTCCACCACATGTACCAATTATAAGCGTACCCTTCCACATGCATTGTTGCATATTTCATCTTCTCCTCGTCAGATTGAATATTGTAGATGTTGAAGTACTCTTCCGCTTTGTTTAACCAGGCAACACATTGGTCTTCACTTCCATTGTATTTCGCCAACTCTATTTTTTCCTTAGCTGGATACACTATGTAAGGATGATATTGGTTGCCTTTTGCTTTACGGTTTGATGGTGGCTCGGAGCCATTGGATGATGCAACCGACATATTTGAACTGCTTTGTTGTTGGCGGTGATTTTTAGCCTTTTCCTTCTCTACTATCTTCCTGATAACGTTTATTTTGTTGTTTAATCGTGCATCCATATCTGACAATACTTTTGTTTCTATCTCTTTTAAGTGTCACATTGTTAATCTTTATTTAATTTTGCAAATCTTCTTGATTCTTGGCGAGTGTTTTTTGTGTGGAAACGTGAAATGAGACATCTAACATGTTTGGACTGCTGACATGGTTTGTACTAGGAATTAGTTTTTGTAACACCTCCATTAATGTATTATGGTTCTGTGTCATGGTGCTCAAGTTTTGTGTTATGGTGTTTATGTCTTGAGTCATGGTACTCATTTTGTCATCCAAATCTTTTTGTTTCTTGTTCATGATGTCCAATTTTTCATTTAGCCTTCTTTCTGGTACCATAACAACTTCCCCTTTTATTTCTTTCTTAAGCATTGTATTGTTATTTTTCACTTCTTCCTTCAAGATTTTTTGGTTAGCGACGAGGGCCTTGATGTCCTTCTCCAATTTCTCAATTTGGTCTTTTAATTCAGCCATGGTCTTGGTCCTTGTATGTGGAGGCATGTATTTGGATGCTATTTTGGCTTTATATGGGTAAAATAATAAAAATAAAAATAAAAATATATAATAATAATATCACTATTTTTATGATATTATATACTTTTTATTTTATTAATAATAAAATTTTAATAAAAAACAAATATAATTTTTAACAAAATTAATTATTACAAATTTGATATTATTTAATAATAATAATTTTATTATAATATTTGTAAGGAGATGGAGGAGTCGTCAAGGTAGAGGTTGCAGCAGTGTGAGCACACATCGGTGGTATCAACGCGCGGGCTGGAGCGAGGTGGAGTAATGGACGAGGATGAGGCGCGGGGGAGAGGTCACAACAAGCAGCATGGACGTAGTAGAGGATGAGCGTGTGGCTAGAGGTGAAGGATTGAGCGCAGGAGGGAGGAAAACGCAGGAGAAGGTGGCAGTAGTTGGACGCGTAGGGGAGAGCAATGGTGGTCTGCGTGGGAATCTGGATGGACAAGCCCGAGCGAAACAAAATGGAACAAATTGTGGAAGCAATGCGAAGGCCGAAGTGANATGGAAGATGTGGCGGGTGAAGATACATAGTGGTAAGGGGAAGATAGAGGAGACGAGAGGAGTACACGGGATCAATGAAGGAGAATGGAAAGCGGGGTACCATGGAGAGGAAATGGAGCAGCGGGGAGAGTGAGGAGCCCATGAGTCGAATCTTAGTTCAGAGTAGGAGTGAATTTGCTTTGATACCAATGGAACAATCGAATCTGGTTGTGGAGTTAAGAAGAGTCTGACTTCCATGATTGAGAAAAAAATAATAATATGGGCTCGTTTTTATAAGACTTAGTAAATAATAATTTATTACTTATAATTAATATATCATTTAAATATTCATAACAGAATCACCCACTAAGTAGATTTTAATTGTAAAATAAATTTCAATGGAGACCAAGGTCATGGACACATTACAAGTGCATTACAACAAGGGAAAGTAGTACCATCCGTGAACATCGGTATAAGACAATAAGGACTTTGAATTTTACAATTTTAGGGACAAGTACTGACCCCATGATAAACCTTTATTCCTTGGAACTAAGAAGGATGATGCTGGGAAATTGTTCATATTGGAGGCTATATGGACAATGAATAAGGTTACATATGAAGTAGTGAAGATTTCAAAGTTGGAAACCACCTTCAAAGATCATGCACTACAATGGTACATGAAATAGAAGGTTGATATCATCGTGCCACATAAGGGATTTGAATTAAATAAGGAAGTACTTAATCATGGAATTTCAAAAACCTAAGTCAGAGCAACAATGTGCATCAAAGATATAAGAGATTAAACAAAAAAATGGAAAAATTGTGTAGAATTGTGACTAGAGTATCAAGGACTTTCTAGGAAAGTTGAGTTTCAAGTTATCAAAGGTCCAACACAGGGAATGGTTATCATTGGATTGCTACCCCACATTCGCGCTCCTCTTGCACATCAGAAGATCACCTATTGAGAAGATGAACTAGAGATAGCTATAATATTGAAATCCACCCTAAATGGATTAACTCAACCCTCATTAGGATTTGTGTAGGTACAAAATCAATTGACCACCTTGACTAACTAGTTGCAATATGTCAAAAGAAAAAGTGGTCCATGAGTATGTTTTATGTATTCTATGCAATATGTTTTATGTATTCTATGCAATACAAAGGGACATCACAAAAATGAATTCCCAATCTTTGGTAATTGTACTTCTACGACAAGTGTGCAAAACTCATTTTCTTTTCGAGGAGAAACAAATTAATGTGAGATATGTTGAACTTGGGGACATGAGCCTACTCAATGTCCTATGTTGCAAAAATACTAGAGGTTCATTGAGTTGTTGACAAGGTGAATAGTTAGGTTAGATGATGACGATGTACCTATTTATGCACATGTACCTAAGAAACACGTTAGGTAGGTTAAGAAGAGGAGATATATAGGGAGACAATTTAATATGGCTATGGACATCGAGGTGTCACATCCCCATCCATCAATCCAACCAACAAAGGGGATATTTGTGAATTATAGGCTTATAAAATTTTCCCCATGGACAAAATGCAAATTTATAAATAAGAAATGTATGTGCAATTTTAGAATGCAAAACACAACGGAATTAAAACTCTATCTACACATACATCACGCATAAACAAACATATTCATCACAAACATAAAATAAAAATAATTCAACATTCATATACAAGAGAATACTTATATTTTAACAAAGTAGATCCAAACAGTTGGTTGTATAAGAGTGATTTTCCATGCAACTGTTGGTCTTAGCTACAGATACCATCCCCAAGCCAGGCTATGGGTCCACCAAGGTGAAGGAAACACCTATAAGCTTCTCTCTCTCTCTTTCAACAAACCATTTTCCCTTAAGCTTAGAAAAACTAACCACTTCTTAGAATTTACATGGATCTCACTCAACCATCCCAACCATGACACTATTTTCTACTACAAAACACAACACAAGGAAGACATTTCCCTTCATTGCTCTACAATCCCCCTAGGAAATCCAACCATTACAATGCTTACTAATGTGTGCAGAAAGAGTCCAATCTGCTATATGTTGTTGGAGAACCTCATGTAACCCCAATTCATGGATTATCAAGCATATAGAAGTAACAAAACATAATGGGTAAAGGTTCCTACCTTTCCCAACCTTTATGCTCACCTGGCAACCATCTAGTTTCTCTCAAATTATTTGCAATTTTCTTTCACAATTTTGAATTTTTGATTATTGCACATTTTGGTAATGATAATGTCAATGGAGAGAATATCATGAGGAAAGAATTTACATAGTGTAAAATATATACGAGAATGAGTAGTAGACTCCAAAAGAGATGAGAGGATGGTGAAAAAACAATTGACATAACATTTGACCATGGAAGAGAGAACTCTTACAACTGCCAAATACGTATATTCATTTCATGCTTCATAACTACATGAGAATAATTTCCCCATAAACCTTACACATGCATTGAATCCTTGAATTTAGTAGTCAAAAGGAAGCAATTGGCTCATTAAGGCACATGGAAACAATGGATGAGTTTTAAGGTTGACACTTGATAATAGAATATTTAATCTCCCATATGCCCCCCTTTCCTTGAATCATAGCCCCATCAAGTGCTCTTTACACAACCATCTTGGACCATTTTATTACTTTTCAAACATAATATTTACATAGTTTTCGATTTAACATGATAATCCAACCACATGGTCCTTATAGATTATTTACATTATACATGCCAAACCATTCACTAGTTGGGCCTTGAACTTGAGCTCTACATTAAGATTCCATACTAGCATATTTACATCATTTGCATAATTTTGATCTAATACACTTCAAGTCAAAATTGGGGATATTACAATCCCCTCCCCCTTGGAATAAGATCATCCTTGATGTTTGCTTAAAATTTGAACAAAAATGGATATGTTTCTCTCATGACATCCTCCATCTCCTTTGTAGCCTCATTATGGCTAAAGTGTTTCTATTGCACCTTTATCTATCCAATGGCTTGGTTCTAGAGCAATGTTATCTTTTTATTGATGATGCATATTAGATTTATTTGGAATTCCTCCTCGGGTTCCACTTGGATCACATGGTTAGGATCATGTAAATATTTCTTAAGCAAATAAACATGAAAAAAATTATGAACTCTAGTGTTACTACACAATGCAATTTTTTATGCAACTAGCCCTATTCTCTCAAGTGCTTCAAATTACCCACAATGTTTCAGTGATAGTTTAGCATAAATTCCAACTTCAAGAAACTCTTCCTTGGCTTCACTTGGAGGTAAACATGATCCCCAACATTGAGTTCCCTATGCACTTGATTCTTATTTGCATAGTTCTTTTGTCTATCATGAGCTCCCTTTAAATTCTATCTAATCTTTGCAACCTCTTGTTCCATTTCCTTAAGCATTTATGGCCCAAGCAAAATTCTATTCATTGGATTATCCTAACTTACTAGTGTCCTACACCTTCTTCCATACAAAGATTCAATTGGACTTACTCCTAATGATGCTTGTTTCCCATTGTTCTATGTGAACTCGATAATATTTCCACTTGTATAGTTTATCCATCACATACATGCAAAACATATATTCTATCACTTGATTTAGTCTTTTTGTTTGTCCATATGTTTGTGGACAGGAGGCAATATTAAAATTTAGTTGTGTACCCAAATCTACAAAAATACTTTTCCAGAAAATAGAAATAAATTTCATATCATGGTTTGGGTAACCCATGCAATTTAAATATTTATTTCATGAATATTATTGGTATTTAATCAACCTTGTAAGTATATTTAACTGGAATAAAATGTGTTTCCCTAGACAGTTTGTTCACCACAACTATAATGGAATCATGGTTTCTTGAAGTAATTGGAAACCCAGTAATAAAATCCATAGCCACCATTTCCCATTTCAATTTTGGAATTGGAGAATGCTACAATAAACATGCTAAGTGTTAATGTTCAACCTTCACTTGCTGGCATTTCATGCATTTGGAAATATACTCAACAATGACTTTCTCCATTTTTGGCCAAAAATATTGCTTCCTTGTTGTAGCAATTGGTTTTTGGTATCTTGGGTGTCCATAATATAACATTTTATGCCAGTTTAATCCATAATAATTCTCCTTAAATATGCAACATTAGAAATATATATTCTATTTTTAAGGTAAGAAGTCCAACATCCTTCAAATGATAACCTTCATACCTCTTCTCCAAATTATGTTGTTGTAATTTGTTTTTTATTTGCACATACTACTCATCTTCAACAAGAGAATCAACGATCTTTTGCCTAAAATCTGATTGAAAAATGATAATGGATGCCACATGCATTTTTTTGCTAAGTGCATCAACCACTTTATTTTCTTACCCCTTTATGTGTATGATCTCAAAATCAAACTTACATAAAAATTCCAACCATCTAGATTTACTTGCATTTAGTGTATCAAATTTCAAACAAATATTCCAGACTACAGTGGTTTGTCCCAAGCTCAAATTTCCTTCTCATCAAATAGTGCCTCTACATTTTCAAGGCTTGCACTATGGTAGCATAATTATTGTCATGTTATTTCAATTTTTTTGACTCATAACATACCACATGATTGTCTTGCATAAGAAATCCTCCAATTCCCTATTTATATGCATCTATACATACCATTTTTTTTTAGGTTTGCAATTTTTAAAATTGGAGCACTTATAAAAATATTTTTCAACAATTGGAAGATTTCTTCACATTTTTGTGTCTACTCAAATTTTATTCCCTTAATTCACAAAAAAATGACGGGGTGTGCAACCTTGGAGAATCCTTCAATTAACCTCCCATAATAGTCAACAAGACCCATAAAGGATATCAAATCTGTCACATTCTTTGGAGTTGGACAATTCATAATGATCTCAATCTTTTCTGGATCCACTGATATTCCTTCCTCTAAGATAATGTGGCTCAAATAATGAATTTACTTTTGAAAAAAATCACATTGTCTTAGCTTTGATACAACTTATGTTTTCTTAGCACTTGCAAAGTCATTCTCAAATATTCTTCGTGCTCCTCTTCATTCTTGGAATAAATTAGAATGTTTTCTAGGAAAACAAAAACAAACTTGTCTAAATACTTAATGAAAACACTGCTCATGAGACACATGAATGTAGGTGGTGCATTAGTGAGACCAAATGGAACCACCACAAACTCATAGTCCGTAGATTGTATCATGGATATTTTATCCCTTATTATGACTTGATCATAATAAGACCTCAAATCAAATTTTGAAAATACCTTTGCCCCTCTCTTTTGATCAAGGAAATCATCAATTTTAGGTAAAGGGTACTTATTCTTCACTGTAACTTTATTTAGATGTCTATAATAAATATATAACTTGAGTGTTCCATCTTTCTTTTTCTCAAATAACACATATGCTCTCCATGGAGACACATTTGGTTGAATGTACTTATTTTCCAGTAACTCTTCCAATTGCATTTTCAACTCTTCTAATTCTAGTGTGCTCATTATGTAAGGTTTCTTAGACATTGTTGCAAATATTGGCAAACAATCAATTGTGAAATCAATATCTATCTTCAGAGGAAATCTTGTAACTTCATTGGGAAACACATTCTCGAAATCTTGCAGGAATCAATAGTCCTCTAACTTGAGAAATCCATTTTCTATTCTATCCAATACATGGTATGCTTACAATTGAAAAGTACAATCTTTTCTAAATAAATTCTTTATATGCAAGCTTGAAATCCATATAGTATAAATCATCTTTAGAATGCCTTCACTATCCATGGGTTTCTTTCGTCTTCAATGCATATGAAGGTCTTGTTGTAGCAATTAAATTTAACTTTATATGCTTCCAACCAATCCATTCCAATGAGAACATCATCAAAACCAAGTGGAAAATATTCATACTTACCGATGTGATGAGTCCATCCATCTCTAATAGAAAATTTTCCACCATTTTATTAACTTTCCTCTTAGTTTCAATGGCTAGTTGGATTAGCCATAACTTCCTATGCTTTGTTTTCTTAAAAGCACAAATATCAACAATTTTAAGGGTGATATAAGTTTGAGTAGATCTAGGGACAATCATAATAGAAATAGATTGCTTACAATATTACTTTCAACTTCAACCATAACTGATTGATGGTATGCTTAGTGATCCTCTAGTGTAGCATAGATTCTAGGGATAGTCCTTGCTATATCACCTAGAGTTTCAACCTCTTGGATGTTGTGAACATTCTTGGCTCTCCCATTTCAATGTGGAAAATTTCTAAGAAAATGTTTCTTTCCACATCTACAACTTTGGAGTGGCTCTCTTGGCTTGTCTCCCATCATCCTACCTATCTTAGTCACGCCTTATGGTGGTTGTCTTTTGCTTATCTTTGAAATGAGGAGGCTTGAATCCCCTCATTTTTTTATTATCAAACTTCTCCTTTCTTTTGTCCTTCCATTCCTTATGGAATCTTGGTCTACTTTTGTTTTGATAATAACAATACGTTCTTTCCTTATGGTTTCATCTAGATTTTGAGGTTCATCAAACTCAATTATCTCCTTGTATGACTGAGGAAGTCCACTTAGAAACCGCTAAGTTTTGACCTTATCATCTCTGATATACTTAACATACTTCAACACTTCGAAGAATTTATTGGCATACTTCTCCATGGTTATTTGTCTAAATTTCAATTCATGGAACTCTTTAATATTGTAATTTTGCTTGAAGTACTTTTTGAATTGGTTCAACACAATCTTCCTTTCATTGATATTTTTCGCTTCCCTAAGGTGATCCCACCATATAGATACTCTTTCATCCAAATTAAATATTCCCACCCTTTCCTTCATGTTCATAGAGTAGTCTTAAACTTGGAAATGCCTTCTCATCCCAAGAATCCAAGCTCCTTCTACTTGAACAGATTTTACTTCACCATAAAAAATGGGAGGTTTGGACTTGTAAAATTCCCCATGTGAGTTATTCTTGAAAATATTATTCCTCTTATTCCTATGAGATGAAGAGATTGAACCTTCAATGGAGTCCTCTGAAGGTAAGATGATAGCTAACAAATCAATCCTTGTAAGCTTAAGCCACTACAAGTTATAGTGAGTACAATAAATGTAGTGGAAAACACAATGTTCATTATTGAATTTTATGACAAAATTCCCTCTTTTATACAAGGAAATAATATATTCACACTATAATCTATGCTTAGCAATCCCATGTATAAAAAAATTCAGTGTGTGCACCATACTAGATAAAATGTTGTGAGGATGTACTGACTCAATGATTTTTTCTACTCCCTTACAATTTGTTGCATTATCGAAAATGACTTGAATTACATAGACATCCCAAACCCATTCATGGTTCTTAGTTCGAAGGTCTGCAATCCTTAAGGATATGAAAAAAATGATGAGGAGTCATTAGCTATAAGGAAGACGACACCATTACTAGAAACACTTAAGAATATTTATCAAACATCAGTTTTAACATTTACCCAATAGTTAGATAAAATGGATACCATGTTATCCACCCACTCATTAATAAACCATCCTAGAACTCTTTGGATTTCAATTTTGTCCATGTCTAGAAATACATTTCTAGCTCTCTCATATATGAGGCTATTATTTCCTTTAGGGGCATTGTGAATGGACTTAAATATGGCATGAAATAGAGGGAGTAGATAGCATTGGATGGTATACCACATGCATAGTGAAACCTTACCACTATTGCATCCACCTTGTACCTATCACCAACATTAAGGAGCTATTTTGTTGTTTTACTGCTACTCCCAGCTCACATGCGATCTCACACTAGCATCAAGGGAACTGGATGTAGAAAATTTGGAATGGCCAAGCATTCTCAATATGAAATTAGATTAAAAATTGTTATATCATGCTTTCTTTCTATTTTTTCCTCTTCGATGATGCTTTTTTATATTTCTTCATTTGATACATTGACACAAGGTTTGATTCCACTTAGTGGGCTTGTAACCTAAAAATAACCCACAACGATGCCTCCTCAAATAATAAATGATCCATTGTAAGTTTTTCCATCATGAAAAACATGTTTGCACATAAATTAAGTGGATCCACTACCCCCCTACCCAAATTTTGTCACATAATTCTATAAGTATGATGAACCATCTTTGCTTTTAGTGTCACCCTCACTTTCACAATAATTTTCTTCATCCCCTTCCAAACCTTTTTCATTTTTAGAGAATGGGTCAGTGTAAATACTATCCTTTTCTTCCCCATCATCCCTATTCTCCACTAAGACCAAGCGAAACACATTTTCTTGGAGTCTTGGACAAGAGGAATTGGTAAAGTAGGAGACAAGAACATATGCACAAAACAAACAACACAAAGAAGAAAAACTTTGGAAAGAACGTGGTTTTATCTTACCTATTTGTCTCTCTAATTTTTAACAACAATGGAAAGTGACTTTGATGGCATTTGATCTCCTCCTAACTATTACCAATATTATTTCCTAGACAACCATGAAGCTCCTCTCTCAAAAGAGTCAATACCCTAGAAAAAGATGCATGAAGCAATAAAATAATACGAGAAAGATTGTGAAGGGGGTTTAATGCTTCCCTTTCCATTGCCCTTTGTTATGGGGAATATCGGGGAATCCCTATCAATAATCAAAACTGAACCCTTCCCAACACTTCCAAGGGTTTCAAAACCCATCCTATAACGGAAATTCAAAAAACATCATTACAATTTTTTAGATCACTTATCATTTATAAATAGGAACAAATCTTATAAAATTTCAAAAGGGTCACATTTTCAACAACCCATTAATGTATTCATTCCCAATGCTTGGGTGCTCAATGAACATTATACTTTTCATATTATATGAGTACAAATGTGAATCATGATCAAGATTCATGGTTCACCACCAAAATACTTTCCTTTCACATCTAGTGACTAAATAGTGCCTAATTTCGTTGGATCTTTATTAATTCTTGCACATGATCTAGGAACTAAGAATCAATCTCATGAAAGAATAATCAACAAATACTCATGAAATGGTGTTAATTGGAACCAGAATTGGTTTCCTTTCTGTATATTTAATAAACAATGAATGGTTACAATACCAATGTCAAGAAATCACTTAACTCCATCAAGAATTCGAATACCTAAGGAGACAATTCGAATTCAGTGAGTGAGTCTAGCTTAACTGACACTTAGCCATTCAATCACACTCAGTTAACCACTTGACCAAAACCCTAATTGACTCACCAAACCCTAACTGCAGTCGGAGTGCAATAAATGACTGAATCTCAACTGAAGGAGATCAAACACATGTCATAGCAAGCCAACCATCAAGTGCTAGTGCTCCATGACTTCAATGAACCCTGATGAGGTTAACTGAAGCTGAACTGACCATCAGAAGTTGGTGGAGGCGCCTTGTTGACTCCAGATCCTTAAATTATAATAAATAATCATTAAATAATATATTTAATGACTGGAGGCGCCTTAACTGACTGGTTGAACTGATTGTAACCACCAGTTAGCAATTAGGTACATTATTGTCACTCAGATCACCCCCGGAGTGCTCCAGTTAGCCTCCTTGACTGTAGGAGAAGGCTAAGTTAGCCTCCTTGACTGTAGGTAAGCGTGGGTGTGACTGGATGATGGCAATTAATGCTCCACTAATGTCAATTAATGTCAATTATACTTAGGACAGTGGATTAACTAGGCCAATTTGACCGAAAGAGTGTGTATGATGGTAAATGTCCCCAACACCCCCCCTTAAGATATACTCAGGAAGAGTTAGAAAAAATAGATGCATAAAATGCTAGGGCCCTGGAAACTAAGGCCATAGGTCACCCTGTACAATGCTGAAACTGAAACAATGCTCAAAACAAACTAAGTGAGGAAAAGAGGGAAAACCCAGTGGGGAAAGCCCCCCCTCAAGCTGAACACTGAAAGTAGTTTGGATCACCCTGATGAACTCACCCCCAACAGTGAACGGAGGTAAGTGAACTTCTTTTCTGAAAATCTCTTGGTGAAGATGTCTGCAATCTGCTCATCAGTCGGGCAGTATTGCAGAATGATGGTCCTGTCATGCACTAGCTCCCTGATGTAGTGCATGTGAATCTCTACATGCTTGGTCCTCTGCCTGGTAACTGGATCCGTGGATATATTAATAGCACTCTGGCTGTCACAAAAGAGGATAGTGGACAAAGTACTACCAAGATCAAACTCTGAAAGAATGCCTTGCAACCAAACTGCTTGGATGCAAGCATTCACCGCTCCTCGATACTCGGCCTCTGCTGAAGATAGTGCTATGGCAGCCTGATTTTTTCTTGACCAGAAAATAGGGCCACCACCAAACATGAATACATATTCGAAATTTGACTTCTAATCAATAGAATCACCCGCCCAATCGAAATATGTGTATCCAACCAGCTCTAGCTCGGAGTCTGCAGCATAGTGAATGCCGTAGGTCCTGGTTCCCTGAATGTACTGGAGGATCCTCTTGGCTGCCTTCCAATGAAGATCATGAGGCTGCTGCATGTATCTTGATACATCATTCACAGCATAACAAATATCAGGCCTAGAATGTGTCAAGTACAACAAGCTACCAATCAACTGTCGATAGATAGTGCAGTCCATGGGAGGTGTGTGTTTTCCTTCTTCAAGGCTGATCCCTGAAAGGAAAGGGAATGGTGTAGGCCTACATTCAGCCATGTTAAACTTGAATAATAGGTCTAAAATGTATTTGGACTGAGTGACCATAATCCCATCAGAATTTTGCTCGATTTCGAGCCCCAAATCACTCATTTCAAAGGCATTGTGGAGAGCAGTTTTGATGGCTGAAATGGAGGCAATTGTGCTACCTATGATCAGTAAGTCATCAACATATAAAATAATGATAATTATATGACCATCATGCTGCTTTAAATACACATTTGGATCTGTTCTACATCTCTGAAAGTTTTGCGAGAGAAGGAAGGCATCCATCTTGGAATACCACTCTCTTGGGGCCTGTTTTAACCCGTATAGTGACTTCTTTAGCTTGCAAAACAAATATGGATAAGTGATGTATCCCTTAGGATGATTCATGTATATCTCCTCATGAATATCTCCATGCAGAAATGCTGACTTAACATCCATGTGATGCACCTCCCAGTGCTTGGATGCGGAAATAGCCAAAACAAGGCGGATGGAGTCCATTTTTGCAACCGGTGCAAAGGTCTCATGGTAGTCCACTCCTTGGAACTGAGAGAAACCTTTTGCTACCAGCCTTGCCTTATATTTTCAGGTGCTTCCATCAGTAGCAACCTTTTTCCGAAACACCCACTTACATTGAACCAATTTCCTTCCCGGAGGAAGAGAAACTAGCTCCCAATTAGTGTTTTTCTGAAGAGAATTCATCTCTTCATCCATGGCAACTTGCCATCTTGGATAATTCCGAGCATGGTAGTAGGATTTTGGATCTGAACTAATCATCAAATAGCAAGTTTTGGACAGAAAATTATCAGAACAAGAGAGCGCAATACCTGCTCTTTGGAAATCAGACCGGGTTCTCCTTAGATCATCCGGATTTCCAATGTTGTCTCCTGTGGAGGAGAGTGTCTTTTGGGCCCATGTAGGAAGATGATTTTGCAATTCAGGTTTTGATTCAATATCTGATGATTGCTGCACACTGATATCAGAAATCAGAGGATCCAAATCAGGGTCATCACCCCCAATTTCATCGTCCAAATATTCAGTGGAATAGGAAGGAAATTCAGCAGTTTTCTCCTTCACTAGTTCCACCTCCTGAAGAGGCTCATCGAACTTGACACTTCTCTCAATGATGATCTATTTGGTCTTGATATACAACAGCTTGAATCCTTTATATTCATTAGGATACCCAATAAACAGACATTCTATGCTCTGCGGTTGCAAAGCCCTTCTTTTACCAAGTGGAATCCGGGCCCATGCAGTGGACCCAAACACCCGTAGGTTCGACACATCTGGCTTGTGTCCGAAGTATACTTCGAAATGAGTCTTTCCTTTCACTGATGAATGTGGCACCCTGTTCTGAATTTATGCTGTAGCATGCATGGCTTCACCCCACAAATTTGCAGCAAGCTTCTTTGACTCCAACATACAGGTGGTCATCTCTTTGAGAGACCAGTTCTTTCTTTCCGCTACTCCGTTCTGCTGGGGAGTGTAGGGAATTGAATGTTGGATGTGAATACCACTTTGGGAGAAAATGTACAGCAACTCATTACTAACATACTCCCCTCCATTATCAGATCTCAATATCTTGATCTTAAGCCCAGAGGCATTTTTGATCAAGGCCTTCAATTCAAAAAAAATTTCACATACTTCTGATTTCTTTTTGAGAAAGAAAACCCATGTATACCTTGAAAAATCATCAATAAAAGTAAGGAGGTACCTTGATCTATTCATGGATGTGACAGGCATTGGACTGCTGATATCATAATGTATCAGCCCCAATATGCTTGTAGCTCAGTTTGCCTTCCCCCGATCGAACTTGTGCTCAGGGTGTTTTCCAATCACACAGCCCTTGCAGACTCCCGTGGTTGCCTTGATGACCGGGAGGCCTTCAACCATGGAGTTTTTCTGTAATTGCTGCAAATATTTGAAATTAAGATGGCCAAACCTCTCATGCCACAGCCTACTAACCTCATTTCCATGTGTTAGCATAGCGGTGGGCTTTGCATCTGCAACAAAGTGAGAGAATTCATAGGCTTTTGCATGATGATTTGCAAGGCCTTTTGCAATGAGTTTCCAAGATGCAATTTCTGTTATCTCAACATCATTTGGGTTGAAAGAGACTCTCTTAGGCATTCCTGTATGTGTCATCTGATAGACACTAAGGCGATTTGCTGCTAGAGACGGTACATACAAAACTTTAGAAAAAAACCATTTTCTAGATCTACAGTACCTCGTCCTTTGAAAATGATGGTGGAGTCATCTCCCATGTGGATGGGAATGGATTTGCCAGTCTCCAAGGATGAAAAGGAGTCTTTTTCAACCATCATGTGATTCAAAGCTCCACTGTCAATTAGCAGTGCTTTGGACTTCGAAGTGCTTGCCATGAGGGCATGACCTTTCTCATGCTGTGGTTCCCGATCTTGGTGATCTCTCCTCCGAAAGCTTTCCAGAAGATTGATGTGATTCCTCTCAAGGAGAGAGGTTGCTTCATCAAGCTTTTTCTTCATGCATGCATGTTCAGGGTGAAAACCCTTCCCGCAGTAAGAACACCTGACTTTTTCTTTCCCATTGTTCCCTTTTCCTTTGTTCTTCCTTGAGCCGGAAGATTCATCATGCTGCTGATTTTTAACTCTAGGCTTGGGAGCATCAAATTTAGTTTTCTGGTTTTTCTGCTGCTTTGCTTTACCCTTCAGATCTTTGGGCCCCGAGACATGGAGGGCTTGATCACGGGAAGAACGAATGATCCCCATCTGGGCAAGCTTTCCATGTTCATTAGTTAGGGACTCAATGAAGGCATTGAGTGTAGGCATCTTCCATGTGGGGGTTGTGAGCTTCCCCACACGAAATATAGAAACAAAAACTGAATAATCAGCCCCGAGTTTGGAGAGGATGGCTAGGATGAGCTGATCATCCTCCTTCTCCACTTTGCATTGCTTCAAGAGAAAAAAGTATGCTTGAACTTTGTAAAGAAATCATTCAGAGTCTCGAAATTGGAAGGTTGGAGAGACATGAGTTCATTTTCGAGTTGGTAAACTCTCAAGTCATCATGCTTTCCGTATAGAGATTCCAATTTGTCCCATATTTGTTTCGGTGTCTTCAGATCCGTAAGATGGAAGAGAAGGTCATCGAAAATAGAGAGGTACAAGAAACCGAAGGCTTCATCCTTCTTGTTTAAGAATCTTGATTTTTCTATGGCGGATCTAGGCTCAGGTTCAGTGTCCATGGCGACTCTATAGAGTCCTTTGGAAAACAGCCGAATCTCCATTTTACTTTTCCATGTGTGGAAATTGTATGGAGTCAACAAAGGTACTGAGGAGGCCTTCTGGATATGCTATAGCGAATGCTTCACCTGTAGAAACTTGAAAATCAAAATAGAAAGGGAAAAATAAGGTCGGACAGCCTGCACATTCTAGGCTTTCATCACACCCAACATAGTCAATCAAGCAATCTTGATCAACAAGTTCTTTACTTGGGAGATTGAGTGGTAAGCCTTGGCTTCTGGTGCAGTGCTGGAATTTTGAGCTATTGCTCACTTTTCATGGAGAAATCTGTCAAAAAGCTTGTTTTTGAGAGATAGATCTTCGTCCCGCCGTATGCTCTGATACCATATTAATTCTTGCACATGATCTAGGAACTAAGAATTAATCTCATGAAAGAATAATCAACAAATACTCATGAAATGGTGTTAATCGGAATCGGAATTGGTTTCCTTTCTGTATATTTAATAAACAATGAATGGTTACAATACCAATGTCGAGGAATCACTTAACTCCATGAAGAATTCGAATACCTAAGGAGACAATTCAAATTCAGTGAGTGAGTCTAGCTTAATTGACACTTAGCGATTCAATCACACTCAATTAACCACTTGACCAAAACCCTAATTGACTCACCAAACCCTAACTGAAGTCGAAGTGCAATAAATGACTAAATCTCAACTGAAGGAGATCAAACACATGTCATAGCAAGGCAACCATCAAGTGCTAGTGCTCCACGACTCCAATGAACCCCGATGAGGTTAACTGAAGCTGAACTGACCATCAGAAGTTGGTGGAGGCGCCTTGTTGACTCCAGATCATTAAATAATAATAAATAATCATTAAATAATATATTTAATGACTGGAGGGGCCTTAACTGACTGGTTGAACTGATTATAACCACCAGTTAGCAATTAGGTGCATTAATGTCACTCAAATCACCCTCGGAGTGCTCCAGTTAGCCTCCTTGACTTTAGGAGAAGGCTAAGTTAGCCTCCTTGACTGTAGGTAGGCGTGGGTGTGACTGGATGATGGCAATTAATGCTCCACTGATGTCAATTAATGTCAATTATACTTAGGATAGTGGTTTAACTAGGCCAATTTGACCGAAAGAGTGTGTATGATGGTAAATGTATCCAACAATCTTATTTACTTCCTTACACTTCACAACATTAATTCCATCACATAAATCATGTATAGATTATCCCACCATCATGTTGGTGTATGCATAATTTTAAGTGTCACACAATGAAGGCTTCCCACAGAATCTTGGACACCGTTGTATTTTTAAATCCCCAATTGAATTTATGTGTAATGAGTATTGTTGATCCTTATCTATTGGCATCACACTTAGTTTCCATACTTCCTATTTTCAAGTATTTCACTTTCCATAATGTTGTTTCGTTTGTTATCCTTTCCTCCACTCTTGGCTTAAAACAACCAAACAATTAGTTGTGGGTTATGGGTGTACTTTATAATGGCATTGGGAACTTATTAGTAAGAATAATTGCAAATATGTGGCTCAATGACAATTTTGAATAGAAAACAACAAACATTGAGATAACCCAAGGAAATGAAGTTATATATCTTTCTTCATGTTCACATATTCCATCTCACTAAAGGTATCTATCATGTTGATTCATAGTTATTTTATATGTATTTTAATGTTGCAAGTCATGACATGGATATAGTAGTGGTATATAATATTTGATTTTAATTTGAGCACATTCTTGGGCCACTTGACCCCTTGATATGTAATTCATGGTAAGGACTTGATAGGAATAGAACACAAGATTTAATATTGAACATAAATATATTAACAATCAAGTGATCCTGGGCATGTTTAGTCAAGCTCATCGTAAAGATAATGCATAGTTTTTCTTTCACACAAAACTATTTAATAACTTTGTTTGTGAATTCTATTAAAATGAGTGGTTTTTCTAAATTGTATGCTCTTAATCATGTTTAGATATAAACTTACACAAAATGGGCCTTGTCAACATTACAAAACCTAAAATTAATATTCTAACAATGATAATTGTGATTATATTATCTACTCATTCATTTTTTTGTATCATAAAATGCTCACTCCTTTGTTCTCCAAAATTATCATTCCCCTTTTCTTGATTCTATGAATATTTAGCTATCTCACTCTTTCACTTTATTCTTTTCGTTTCTAGCAACATTGACATTATTATGATGATGGTTTGAGTGTAAAATATTTTGACAATTCCCCACAATTCTCTTTCCCTCTACCTCATCCCAAGCCCAAAATGAAGATGTATCCTTTGTAGCATTAATGCTTGGAGCAACATTTTTGTTACCTAGTTGAGATTCTTAAAATAACTAAGGGGAACATAACAATGAGTTTTGTTATCATGAAACTTGTGCATTATGAATTATGCTATAAAATTCATATTTGAACTCATTTTTGCATGCTTTGAGAGATAAAGTGAACAATCAATATTGTCAATAAGAAAACATACTTTGTTGTCTCTGTGACTAATTTCCTTGAGTTTTGTGTTTGTATGGTTTTTGAAAAGCTCTGAATCATGGATATTTTAGCCTAAATAGAAAACAATGGATGCAATCAAGTTAGATTTTCATGTTCCTCAAGGTCCATAAAAATTAAGGTCTCTTTATTGCTATTGTTGTCATAGAGCTATCACTAACATGAATCCTACGGTTTTAATTAATATAAGTATATTCTCAAGATATCAAGATCCATTCTTCACAAATCATAGAGTCTTACATGTTAGTTTTTCAACATTAAGCTAGCATTATTAGGATCTTTAACTGAGAGAATAACAAGCACAACAATTAAACACAAGAGACAATGAACACAGTGCTTTTCCTCGGGGAAACCATAAAGGAGAAAACCTCGTAACTTCCTCAGAGATAGAATCAACACCAAAATAGAAAATCCCAAAACAGTAAGTGATCTCTAACAACAGTATCCTTCTTCTTATCTAGCCCCAGTGTCTTCTCCTTCCTCAACTATGCGCTACACTTGCGTGTGTATGAGTTGTGTGATAAATAGAGACTCCAGTTCTCTATTTACACTAATCTCGGCACGACTAAAACCCTACTAGGGCCGACCTCTACTAGGAGAGTCTAATAACCCTAGTGCCCCGGAACTGCGGGGACTTTAACCCTTAGACAATCAGAGGGTTACCCACTATGACTTGACATGACTTGTTTACATAATAGATCCTCTCGATCAAAACATCGGGGCATGACAACATGACTCAATTACATAATAGATACATCCCGGAATAAACATCGGGTTACAAGACATAAGATACATAGATGAATACATTTTGAAGTTACAAATACATCAACACTCCCTCTTAAATAGGAAGGTATTCTTTTGACACAATTTTCAGCACTGGTCTTCTTCTCTGCATCAACTGGATCATCTCGTCATCTTCAAGTCTTCTTAGTCTTCAAGTCTTCTTCATCTTCGAGTCTTCAAGTCATCTTCTTCTTCAAGTCTTCTTCATCTTCGAGTCTTCAAGTCATCTTCTTCTTCAAGTCTTCTTCATCTTCTTCGTCTTCAAGTCATCTTCTTCTTCTTTATCACGGGATTTGCATCATCATGACTACTGGCTCATCACTGCTAGATCATCGCTCGATCTGGATCATCATCAAGTCTGGATCATCTCATCTGGATCACTTGATATGGATCATCATCACAAATGGATCATCACTTGATCTAGATCATCATCAAGTCTAGATCATCTCATATGGATCATCATCAAGTCTGGATCATCATCATATGCTATCTCATAATGGTGCTATCTCGATTCTTCTCGTCACAGGAAGTTCTACAGAGTCAATCCTGTAGGCCTACCCTTCATGTAGGTCTTCATCAGCGCTTATATCTGACACTTAAGTCAGAATGGCCCGCCCAACTCTTACATCTGACCTCATCTTGTCAGAAAGGCATGACCAACACTCACATTTGACCTCATCCTGTCAGAAAGGCCCAACACTCGCATCTGACCTCATCTTGTCGGAAAGGCTCGGCACTTATATCTGACCATGTGCAAGCACACCGCATCGGAAAGGCTCTGCACTTACATCCGACCTCATCCTGTCAGAAGGGCACAACACTTACAATCGACCATGCTTGAAAGCACCGCATAAAAAAGGCTCAGCACTGACAATCTGACCATGCACGAAGCACCGCATCGAAAAGGGCTCAACACTTACAATCTGACCATGCACGAAGCACTGCATCAGAAAGGGCTCAGCACTTACAATCTGACCATGCACGAAGCACCGCATCAGAAAGGGCATGCACTTACATCTGATCATGGAGGAACTAATCCTACCATCACATTAGAATGGCCCCCAGTACCAGACTAAGCTACCTGGTAACTAACCAGGAGCCTCCATTCCTAGAATGGCAGTTGCCCTTACATCTGACCTACTCGTTAGAATGGTCAAAACTCACATATGACATGGGAGGAACCTAATCCTTTAGCCATGATAGAATGGTTCAGCCCTTACATCTGATCAAGTGGGAACACATCCCTTTATCAGAATGGATTCTCAGTCCTAGACTGAGTTTTCCTAGTAACTGACCAGGTGCCTCCATTCCCAGAATGGCAGTTGCCATTATATCTGTCCTACTCGACAGAATGGCCAGCACTCATATCTAACATGGAAGGAACCAATCCTCTCACCATGACAGAATGGATCAGCCCTTACATCTGACCATGGAAGGAACCAATCCTCTCACCATGTTAGAATGGCTATGGGTCTCATCACTTTCTCTTGGAGGAAACCTTGATCTGGAGAACACCAAGCTTCTCCCTGAAGTACTCGAACTTCATCCTAGCCAATGGCTTCGTCAATACATCAGCTATCTGTTCCTCCTTCGTAACATACTGGAGCTTCACTGCTCCTCTCTGCACCATATCCCTGATATAGTGATACTTGATCTCGATATGCTTCGACTTGTCATGGAACACTGTATTCTATGACAACTTCACGCAACTCTGGTTGTCACAATGTATATAAGTAGCATCCAACTGGAGATCAAATATATCAGATAGTAGCTTCCGCAACCATACTGCCTCACAACTAGCTGAAAAAGCTGTGACATACTTTGATTCAGCTGTACTCAGTTCCACACAGGATTGATTCCTGCTAAACCAAGATATCACACCTGATCCCATACTGAAGCAACATCCTAAGTGCTCTTCCTATCGATGGCATTGCCTACCCAATCTGAATCGACATAACCCTCCAGGTTAATCTTCTGATTCGACTCATACTTGAGCCCATAATCAACTGTACCCCTCAGGTACCTCAGAATATGCTTTGCAGCAATCAAGTGAACATTTCTTGGATCTATCAAGAACTGGCTCAAGGTGTTCACAGCAAAGCAAATGTTTGGGCTCGTGTTCGTCAGGTACATCAATGACCCAATCATCTGATGATACATCGTAGCATCAACCGACTCTGATGAAGCACCACTCAATAGCTTCAGGTTTGATGCCATAGGTGTGGCCATGGCTTTGCAGTCCATCATCCCAAACCTCTTCAGGATCTCTACTGCATACTTCCCTTGTCCAAGGAAGATTCTGTCTGCACTCTGCCACACCTCCATACCTAGAAAATAATGCATCATACCCAAGTCCTTCATCTTGAACTCGACAACAAGCTTTCTCTTCGTATCAGCAATCAACCCATCCATGCCTGTCACAAATAGATCATCTACATATAGTAGAAGCATCACTGGGTTGCCATCTTCAACCTTGTAGTAAAGGTTGGAATCTACTTTACTCTTGGTAAAGCCCAAACTGGATAGAAAGCTATCAATTCTGCCGTACCATGTCCTAGGTGCCTGTTTCAAACCGTATAGGGATTTCTTCAATCTGCACACATGAGACTCCCTGTCATGTGTCTCAAAACCGAGTGGTTGTTCTACATACACTTCCTCTTCCACTACACCATTCAAGAAAGCAGCCTTGACATCCATCCGGTGTATCTTCCATTTCATCACTGTAGCCAGAGCAAGTACTGATCTAATGGAAGTGTATCTGGCTACAGGTGCAAAGGTTTCTTCATAATCAATTCCTTCTTTCTGAGAGAAACCCNTTTCATCACTGTAGCCAGAGCAAGTACTGATCTAATGGAAGTGTATCTGGCTACAGGTGCAAAGGTTTCTTCATAATCAATTCCTTCTTTCTGAGAGAACCCCCGAGCCACAAATCTTGCCTAATATTTTTCAATGCTACTGTCTGCAGCATGCTTGATATTGTAGATCCATTTGGAAGTTACAATTGACTTCTCTTTTGGTCTTGGGACAACATCCCACACATCATTCTTCATGATCGACTGATACTCTTTGATCATAGCATCCTTCCATTCTTTCCGCTATGCCGCTTCTTCATAACTGGAAGGTTCTTTATCAATGAAGTCACATAGTAAAGCTACATACCCGGAACAGGATCTGGTCCTCTTTCTTTCTCTGTGATTCTCTTCTGGAGCCCCATATATTTCCACACCTTGGATAAGTTCTCGTACCCAAGTAGGTTTCCTCTTATGAGGATTCTTCTCCAGAGGTGGATCTACAGGTCTTTGTGGTTCTTCAAATTCTCGATCTTCTTCTTGAATTTCTTCGTTCATGGTTGTGTCATGAATTCTGGGTGCTTCTGCTTCTTCAAGTTCTTCAGCAGGTCTCTTTCTGGATTTGTTGTAAGCTGTGTCTTCATCAAATGTCACATCCTTGCTGATGTCAATCTTCTTGTATCATGGGAAATAGATTCTGTAAGCCTTATTAATTCTTGCACATGATCTAGGAACTAAGAATCAATCTCATGAAAGAATAATCAACAAATACTCATCAAATGGTGTTAATCGGAACCGGAATTGGTTTCCTCTCTGTATATTTAATAAACAATGAATGGTTTCAATACCAATGTCAAGCAATAGCTTAACTCCATGAAGAACTCGAATACCTAAGGAGACAATTCGAATTCAGTGAGTGAGTCTAGCTTAACTGACTCTCCACCATTGGTTCACACTCAGTTAACCACTTGACCAAAACCCTAATTCACTCACCAAACCCTAACTGAAGTCGGAGTGCAATAAATGACTGAATCTCAACTGAAGGAGATCAAACACATGTCATAGCAAGCCAACCATAGTGTGCTAGTGCTCCATGACTTCAATGAACCCCGACGAGGTTAACTGAAGCTGAACTGACCATCAGAAGTTGGTGGAGGAGCCTTGTTGACTCCAGATCATTAAATAATAATAAATAATCATTAAATAATATATTTAATGACAGAAGGCGCCTTAACTAACTGTTTGGACTGATTGTAACCACTAGTTAGCAATTAGGTGCATTAATGTCACTCAGATCACCCCCAGAGTGCTCCAGTTAGCTTCCTTGATTGTAGGAGAAGGCTAAGTTAGCCTCCTTGACTGTAGGTAGGCGTGGGTGTGACTGGATGATGGCAATTAATGCTCCACTGATGTCAATTAATTTCAATTATACTTAGGATAGTGGATTAACTAGGCCAATTTGACCGAAAGAGTGTGTATGATGGTAAATGTCTCCAACACCCCCCCTTAAGCTATACTTAGGAAGAGTTAGAAAACATAGATGCATAAAATGCTAGGGCCCTGGAAACTAAGGCCATAGGTCACCTTGTACAATGCTGAAACTGAAACAATGCTCAAAACAAACTAAGTGAGGAAAAGAGGGAAAACCCAGTGGGAAACCTCCCCCCCTCAAGCTGAACACTAAAAGTAGTCTGGATCACCCTGATGAACTCACCCCCAACAGTGAACAGAGGTAAGTGAAATTCTTTTCTGAAAATCTCTTGGTGAAGATGTCTGCAATCTGCTCATCAGTCGGGCAGTATTGCAGAATGATGGTCTTGTCATGCACTAGCTCCCTGATGTAGTGCATGTGAATCTCTACATGCTTGGTCCTCTGCCTGGTAACTGGATCCGTGGATATCTTAATAGCACTCTAGTTGTCACAAAAGAGGATAGTGGACAAAGTACTACCAAGATCAAACTCTGAAAGAATGCCTTGCAACAAAACTACTTGGATGCAAGCATTCACCGCTCCTCGATACTCGGCCTCTGCTGAAGATAGTGCTATGGCAACCTGTTTTTTCTTGACCAACAAATAGGGCCACCACCAAACATGAATACATATCCGGAAGTTGACTTCCGATCAATAGAATCACCCGCCAATTCGGAATCTGTGTATCCAACCAGCTTTAGCTCGGAGTCTGCAGCATAGTGAATGCCGTAGGTCCTGGTTCCCTGAATGTACTGGAGGATCCTCTTGGCTTCCTTCCAATGGAGATCATGAGGTTGCTGCATGTATCTTGATACAACATTCACGGCATAACAAATATCAGGCCTAGAATGTGTCAAGTACAACAAGCTACCAATCAGCTGTCGATAGATAGTGAAGTCCATGGGAGGTGTGTGTTTTCCTTCTTCAAGGCTGATCCCTGAAAGGAAAGGGAATGGTGTAGGCCTACATTCAGCCATGTTAAACTTGAATAACATGTCTGAAATGTATTTGGACTGAGTGACCATAATCCCATCAGAATTTTGCTCGATTTCGAGCCCCAAATCACTCATTTCAAAGGCATTGTGGAGAGCAGTTTTGATGGCTGAAATGGAGGCAATTGTGCTACCTGTGATCAGTAAGTCATCAAAATATAAAACAATGATAATTAGATGACCATCATCCTGCTGTAAATACACATTTGGATCTGATCTACATCTTTGAAAGTTTTGCGAGAGAAGGAAGGCATCCATCTTGGAATACCACTCTCTTGGGGCCTGTTTTAACCCGTATAGTGACTTCTTTAGCTTGCAAACCAAAGATGGATCAGTGATGTAGCCCTTAGGATGCTTCATGTATATCTCCTCATGAATATTTCCATGCAGAAAGGCTGACTTAACATCCATGTGATGCACCTCCCAGTGCTTGGATGCAGAAATAGCCAAAACAAGGCGGATGGAGTCCATTTTTGCAACCGGTGCAAAGGTCTCATGGTAGTCCACTCCTTGGACCTGAGAGAAAATGTTTGCTACCAAAATTGCCTTATATTTGCAGGTGCTTCCATCAGCAGCAACCTTTGTCCGAAACACCCACTTGCATTGAACCAATTTCCTTCCCGGAGGAAGAGAAACTAGCTCCCAAGTAGTGTTTTTCTGAAGAGAATTCATCTCTTCATCCATGGCAACTTGCCATATCGGATCATTCCGAGCATGGTAGTAGGATTTTGGATCTGAACTAATCATCAAATAGCAAGTTTCAGACAACAAATTATCAGAACAAGAGAGCGCAATACCTGCTCTTTGGAAATCAGACCGGGTTCTCCTTGGATCATCCGGATTTCCAATGTTATCTCCTGCAGAGGAGACTGTCTGTTGGTCCCGTGTAGGAAGATGCTTTTGCACTTCAGGTTCTGATTCAGTATCTAATGATTGCTGCAAATTGATATCAGAAATAAGAGGATACAAATCAGGGTCATCACCCCCAATTTCATCATCCAAATATTCAGTGGAATAGGAAGGAAATCAACAGTTTTCTCCTGAAGAGGCTCATCGAACTTGACACTTCTCTCGATGATGATATATTTGGTATTGATATCCAGCAGCTTGAATCCTTTAGATTGATCAGGATACCCAATAAACAGACATTCTATGCTCTGCGGTTACAAAGCCCTTCTTTTATCAAGCGGAATCCGGACCCATGCAGTGGACCCAAACACCCGTAGGTTCGACACATCTGGCTTGTGTCCGAAGTATGCTTCGAAATGAGTTTTTACTTTCACTAATGAATGTGGCACCCTGTTTTGAATTTATGCTATAGCATGCATGGCTTCACCCCACAAATTTGTAGCAAGCTTCTTTGACTCCAACATACAGGTGGTCATCTCTTTGAGAGACCGATTCTTCCTTTCCGCTACTCCGTTCTGCTGGGGAGTGTAGGGAATTGAATGTTGGACCTGAATACCACTTTGGGAGAAAATGTACAAAAACTCATTACTGACATACTCCCCTCCATTATCAGATCTCAATATCTTGATCTTAAGCCGAGAGGCATTTTCGATCAAGGCCTTCAATTCAGAAAATTTTTCACATACTTCTGATTTCTTTTTGAGAAATAAAACCCATGTATACCTTGAAAAATCATCAATAAAAGTAAGGAGGTACCTTGATCCATTCATGGATGTGATAGGCATTGGACCTCTGATATCAGAATGTATCAACCCCAATATGCTTGTAGCTCGGTTTGCCTTCCCCCGATCGAACTTGTGCTCAGGGTGTTTTCCAATCACACAACCCTTGCAGACTCCCGTGGTTGCCTTGATGACCGGGAGGCCTTCAACCATGGAGTTTTTTTGTAATTGCTGCAAATATTTGAAATTAAGATGGCCAAACATTTCATGCCATAGCCTACTAACCTCATTTCCATGAGTTAGCAGAGCGGTGGTCTTTGCATCCGCAACAAAGTGAGAGAACTCGTAGGCTTTTGCATGATGATTTGCAAGGCCTTTTGCAATGAGTTTCCAAGATGCAATTTCTGTTATCTCAACATCATTTGGGCTGAAAGAGACTCTCTTAGGCATTCCTGTATGTGTCATCTGATATACACTAAGGAGATTTGCTGCTAGAGATGGTACATACAAAACATTAGAAAACAAACCATTTTCTAGACCTACAGTACCTTGTCCTTCGGAAATGATGGTGGAGTCATCTCCCATGTGGATGGGGATGGATTTGCCAGTCTCCAAGGATGAAAATGAGTCTTTTTAAGCCATCATGTGATTCGAATCTCCACTGTCAATCAACAGTGATTTGGACTTCGAAGTGCTTGCCATGAGGGCATGACCTTTCTCATGCTGTGGTTCCCGATCTTGGTGATCTCTCCTCCGAAAGCTCTCCGGAAGATTGATGTGATTCCTCTCAAGGAGAGAGGTTGCTTCATCAAGATTTTTCTTCATGCAGGCATGTTTAGGGTGAAAACCCTTCCCGTAGTAAGAACACATGACTTTTTCTTTCCCATTGTTCCATTTTCCTTTGTTCTTCCTTGAGCTGGAAGATTCATCATGATGCTGATTTTCAACTCTAGGCTTGGGAGCATCAAATTTAGTTTTCTGATTTTTTTGCTGCTTTCCTTTACCCTTCAGATCTTTGGGCCCCGAGACATGGAGAGATTGATCACGGGAAGATCGGATGATCCCCATCTGGACAAGCTTGTCATGTTCATTAGTTAGGGACTCAATGAAGGCATTGAGTGTAGGCATCTTCCATCCGGGGGTTGTGAGCTTCCCCGCACGGAATGTAGAAACAAAAACTGAATAATCAACCTCGAGTTTGGAGAGGATGGCTAGGATGAGCTGATCATCCGCCTTCTCCACTTTGCATTGCTTCAAGAGGAAAACAATATGCTTTAACTTTGTAAAGAAATCATTCAGAGTCTCGAAATTGGAAGGTTGGAGAGACATGAGTTCATTTTCGAGTTGGTAAACTTTCAAGTCACCATGCTTTCCGTATAGAGATTCCAATTTGTCCCATATTTGTTTCGATGTCTTCAGATCCCTAAGATGGAAGAGAAGGTCTTCGGAAATAGAGAGGCACAAGAAACCAAAGGCTTCATCCTTCTTGTTCAAGAATCTTGATTTTTCTATGGCGGATCCAGGCTCAACTTCAGTGTCCATGGCGACTCTATGGAGTCCTTTGGAGCACAACTAAACCTCCATTTTATTTTTCCATGTGTGGAAATTGTATGGAGTCGAGAGAGGTACTGAGGAGGCCATCTGGATATGCTGTAGCGAATGCTTCACCTGTAGAAACCTAAAAATCAAAACAGAAAGGGAAAAATAAGGTCAGACAGCCTGCACATTCTAGGCTTTCATCACACCCAGCATAGTCAATCAAGCAAGCTTGATCAACAAGTTCTTTACTTGGGATATTGAGTGGTAAGCCTTGGCTTCTGGTGCAGTGCTGGAATTTTGAGCTATTGCTCACTTTTCATGGAGAAATCTGTCAAAAATCTTGTTTTTGAGAGATAGATCTTCATCCTTCCGTATGCTCTGATACCATATTAATTATTGCACATGATCTAGGAACTAAGAATAAATCTCATGAAAGAATAATCAACAAATACTCATGAAATGGTGTTAATCGGAACCAGAATTGGTTTCCTCTCTATATATTTAATAAACAATCAATGGTTTCAATACCAATTTCAAGCAATAGCTTAACTCCATGAAGAATTCGAATACCTAAGGAGACAATTCGAATTCAGTGAGTGAGTCTAGCTTAACTGACTCTCCACCATTGGTTCACACTCAGTTAACCACTTGACCAAAACCCTAATTGACTCACCAAACCCTAACTGAAGTTGGAGTGCAATAAATGACTGAATCTCAACTAAAGGAGATCAAACACATGTCATAGCAAGCCAACCATCAAGTGCTAGTTCTCCATGACTTCGATGAACCCTGATGAGGTGAACTGAAGCTGAACTGACCATCAGAAGTTGGTGGAGGCGCCTTCTTGACTCCATATCATTAAATAATAATAAATAATCATTAAATAATATATTTAATGACAGGAGGCGCCTTAACTGACTGGTTGGACTGATTGTAACCACCAGTTAGCAATTAGGTGCATTAATGTCACTCAGATCACCCCTGGAGTGCTCCAGTTAGCCTCCTTGACTGTAGGAGAAGGCTAAGTTAGCCTCCTTGACTGTAGGTAGGCGTGGGTGTGACTGGATGATGGCAATTAATGCTCCACTGATGTCAATTAATGTCAGTTATACTTAGGATAGTGGATTAACTAGGCCAATTTGACCAAAAGAGTGTGTATGATGGTAAATGTCTCCAACAAGCCTTTGATCTTTTAGAGTATCCCAAAAATATACCCTTCTTTCCTGAAGGATCTAATTTTGTTCTCTTCTCTTTTGGAATGTGTATGTATACAGGACAACCAATATTCTGAGATGGCTGACTTCTGGTTTCTTACCGGAGAAGACTTCTTTAGGAGTCTTGTTCTCGAGTACTCTATGTGGAGTACGGTTCTGTGCATACACAGCTGTTCTGGTAGCTTCTGCCAAAAGATGCATAGGATGATCTTGATCATGAAGCATGGATTTTGCAGCTTCCATGATAGTTCTGTTCTTTTGTTCCGCAATCCCATTCTATTGTGGATTATAAGGAGTGGACAACTCCCTCTTAATCCATGATTCTTTACATAGCTCTTTGAATTCATTTGAAGTGAATTCTCCGCCATTATCTGATCGAGAAGTCTTGATCTTCTTTTCAGTGTGGTTCTTGATCAAGGCTTTGAATTCCTTGAATTTGCTGAATACTTCATCTTTGTTCTTCATGAAGTAAACCCATGTCTTCCTAGAAAAATCATCAATAAAAGAAACATAATATGCATACCCGCTTAGTGAGCTTGATGACATAGGACCACATACATTGGAGTGGATGATTTTCAAGATTCCTTTTGCTTTGCTTTTGCTACTTGGAAATGTCTTCTTTGTGTTCTTTCCTTTCACACATCCTTTGCAGACCCCATCATGTTTTGCTTGTATTTTTGGAAGACCTCAACAACTTTGCTTGCAAGAGGTAGTGCTCTGTAATGTACATGTGCAAGCCTTCTATGCCAAAGTTCACTTTGCTCTACTGTGTCATGGACCAAGGCTTGTTCTAGATGGCCCTTTAATTTGTACAAGCCTCCTTCTTTTTCACCAATCACTACCGCATCATCAATACTCTTTCCTCTTGGCCACATGATGACTTGACCATCTATGAATGCAACCCTCATTCCTTTTGCATCCAATGCTAATATGGAGAGAAGGTTCTTCTTGAGTCCTGGCACAAACAATACTTCTTTCATTGTTAGAGACTTTCCAGAGTCTAGTTTGTAGGAAGATTCCCCACTACCTTTTATTGGATACTGGTAGTCATATCCTAGCTTCACCTTGTGAGGTGATTCATGTTCTGAGAGTTTCACAAAGGATTCCTTGAATCCAGTCATATGTTTGGAAGCCCCACTGTCTATAAGCCAATCATCAATTCCATGAGTAATGTTACCTGTGAGAGCGGAGATCAAAACATATTCATCCTTGCTTGAAGAATCTTCACTTTCATATCTAGATCTCTTCTTGGATGGTTCATCATCCTCTGCAGCATGAGCATGATGTCTTTTCTTACTTCCCTTCTTCTTGTGAGAGCTACTTTTATTCTTAGGACAGTCTCTAGCAAAGTGTCCTTTTTCATCACATGTATAGCAAATGTACTTAGACCTATCTCTAGGCTTTCTAGAGTTATTTCTATGATGAGAGTACTTACTTCTGTGATGGCTGGATCTGGATTTCTTGGATTGTACTGTGAGATCTTGATCTTCACTTCCCATCTTCTCTTCTCGAGCTACTATCCGAGCTTCTTCTTGAGAGCATTCTTCCACTCCTTAAGGATCCTCATAAATTTCTAAGGAGTGGATTTGTGCCAATCTATTTCCCCCTTCTTATAATTTTTGTATTCAATGAGAGATTGGTTTGGAGGACACTTGAGGTTGTTGAGATGATATTAGGTATTACCTTCAATGTCAAAGAAAATTATTTTTTGGGATATTTATTAATAAAGTTCATAATTGTTTGATCCATTGCACGCCTAAGACTATAATTGTTCCTCATAAATGAATGCATTACATAGGAGATTCCAATGGATAATGACCAATATTGAGTTTAATGTTATTCCATTTATCAATGCACGAGGTGGAATTCTTGCTCATAATTGTGACTTGAAAGTTTGATATGGGATATGCAAAACAAGTAATGTCTAGTGTCAACTTCTTATAAATGAATTTATGTGCACTTCCTAAGTTTATCAACACAACCACATTTTCCTTCCAAATGCACCCTTCAATTTAGAGTGTTTAAGGGTTATTGATACCAATTGTGACATATAATGAGAAGGTGTCTATGCTTCCATCTGTCAAATAGTCTTAAAGTTCCTCTTAAACTGGTGATTTGTCCTCCTCAAATTATTCAATGGTGGTTTTTTCAATGACTATGCATGCGAAACATTCCCTTACATTTGTGGCCTTTAGATTGCTTACTATAATTTAAGTGTCATAAGCCCTTGGATTGATCCTCTACTATTTTTTATGAGGTGAGACATGTAATTTGCGATGATGCAATGGTGATGATTATGCGTCTATATTATAGACTCAATGAAGAGGCTCAAAATAGTTTATGACTAGTGAATAGTTTTTCCTCGGTGCATTTAGTCAATTTGATTGCCTCATTTGTGGTGTTAGGTGCCTAGACTTTGACCTCTTGAATCACATTGCATAAGAATATTTTTTATTATTATAGAAATTGATCGCCATCCAATTTGTTGAATTGAGTAAATAGTCACTAGTGTTGTATATTGTATTACATAGTTGAATGGGGTTAGTTGGATTAAATAGTTATTTATCCATATATTTTCATATTATGCCATTAAATCACCCATAATTTAATCCCGTGACTGTTCCATTCCCATGAGCCTTGTTTTGAGCACCCACTAGTATCATTAGTAGGATTCTAGTTCAATATAAATTGTAGGAAGAGGTTCAAACTATTGATCCATATGGATAATCCATGGTTGCACATCATTGCTATCAAATCCCATGGGTTAGTTTCTGGTATATTAAATGAAGGGTTGTAGTTGGAATTGCTAGAGCCTAAATTGGAGATTGAATTATATTTTCCACCAGAGGATGTATTGGATCTACTATAAGAGTTTTGATGTATCATCTATAAGATATAAAAAAAGTTGCCTAAGAGTTAATGAGATTTGTAGTAATGATGATATTCATTTTAAAGACTTGGATATCCAAACCAAAGATTTTCCTCAACTTATCTTCAAACCCTTGGATATTTTGGTGAGAGGATTTCTCATATGAATTTTAATGTTCTTGATGCTTGGATTTCATTTCGTTGGAATAACTGCTTTAAGTCTCCTCAATTTTTGTATTCTTCATTGATTTCTTTGGGTCCCTCATTTATTCTTTGTTTTTCTTAATTGTCTTTTGGTGAAATATGTTATGACCTAGGTTTAGGTGACTTGGAGAATTACAACCACTATGTGAGGGATATAGTTGAATATTTGTACCTCATTTCATAGGATAATTAAATCAACGTGATATAAAACAACAATGTGAAGGGAAATAACTGAGATTTGTTGGTATGAATATAATAATAGTGTGACATCACTTAAAGAGAGAAAGATTGGATTTATTGCAACATTTCAGATAAGATAGGCTACGATATAAAGAGTTGTAGTAGAAATTTGGGTGAAAGAAGAGTTCTTGGAATAGGTGCTTGGTGCTATGGAATCGGAAGCATAGATGACATAATTGAGTCTTAAATATTTAAGAAGATTCTTTGGCCATGAAAATGTGCAACATGGATGGTGCAGAAAAATAGTATGTGAAGGAAAGGGTGGAATTTGCGATGGCATGGTTTGGATTGTCGTTCCAAGAGTACATTAACATGCTCAACAGTCCAAGGAATACGTTGAAGCCTTGTCATAGATGTTGTAAGATATGATAAATTTACATCTTAAAATGGGATGGTTTGGGAGGAAAGATGCCCATGATGACGGGAACAACACAACAAGGTGGCAACCAAAATTGTCTAAACCCCAAAGGTAAAGGTTGCTGATTATATTTATTGTTACCAAAACCATTTTTGCATTGATTGTCCTTTGAATACATAGTTGGAAGAATTGGAAGAAGTTTAAGTGCAATTGAATTTGATGAAGAGGTCAACAACCTTAGGAATAAACCAAGTGCAATGATATTTCAAGAAAATAATGGTGGATTTGGATACTTTAAAAACAAGTTTATGGGAATTCATGGTAGAAGGATAGGAACAATTTAATGGGAAAGTCAAAGGAAATTCCCACACCTCACTTAGACAATTTTCTCATCTCTCCAGGGAAATATCTATGCATCATTACTAAAATATGGAGGTAGAAAGATTTATCAATAGGATGAATTCCTTGAGTATGGTTCAAGGTATTGTGCGACCTTGCAATGGAGGACATGGATATTTTGGATTTAATGGAGGACCAATAAATGGATATTTAGGAGGAAGTTATGTTCAAGCATTATTGGATAATAGTTTAGTTCAGTTTAGTGAGAAGTTGCATAGAGGAGGAATCTTGTTTAATGAGGTGGACAAAACTTGCAATGACAATAGTCCACGATAGCCATCCTCTTCTTCACATTGAGGTTATTTTAGACAATTTACTATCTAAAAAGTGGGTTACAGGGCATGGAGGCGCCAGTTTATTGATAACTTGAAGAACTTGTTGAATGGCATGAGGAGACTAGACAACTTTGAGGAAAGGGTTGTGACCTTTCCTTTATACAACAACAATGTTGATACCAAAGCAATGTATGCTTACTTGGAGGAGCATGACAATTCAGTTGTGAGTGGACGAATGGAGACAAAAAATGAGTCAACTAAGGAAATGTGTGTGTTCAATCTAAACAATTTAGATTGGAAAGTAAAACAAGCTGATAAGGAAGATGCTCCCCCACCATCGTGTATGGGTACCTAGGAGGAAAAGAAATTCTCTTTGGGTATATGATCCAAGTCGTGCCCAAGTGCATGCTGGGGACAACATCCAACTAAATGAGTTGAGCACTGTTATGGCAGAAGTATTGAAAAATAACAAGTAAAGCAGGAAATGCACTCTATCGACAGAAAGTACGTGCACATACAAAATGCGAGAATTTGAACCAATTTATATGTTACTTATTCTCCATGAAGGTTGATCAATTGTTACAATAATGAACATGTTTATATAGAATACTGAGATGCTTCGGTGACTACCCATTACGTTCAGTTACAAAATAATTTATAACGGTTTAGAAGTTCAACTGTCGCAGATGACTGGAAGACATAGACAATCTGTCTATGTTCGACATTGTCGGCACCGACAAGGAATGTCAAGCTGCTATATGTCGAACGTGAAACCTGTTGAGGTTTTCAAGGTCGGTTGTGTCGAGGTTCAGACTCTTTGAAGTCGATATTGAACCTTTCGAAGCAGTCTAAGTGCTAGACTTTGTTGAAGTTCAACAACATGCCAATTTTTGGCTGGATCATTCCTCCTTCCTTAAGAAACATTGGTCTACATTGTGTATTCATTCAGGTGAGAAAAATTGTTGGCTACTTCAGTAGTAGAGTACCATTTTCCTTGCGCGGGGATCTGTCCAGCTTTAGCCACTTGAAACAAGGGAATACAGTTTGTCCTTGTATGGCGTATATGTCGTCCTACAATGGTGTCACAAAGAAGAGGTTCATGAGCATCTGGATGGATGTCTTCGAGTTCTGATGTATGCAAGTCATTATGTTCCAACAACGGTGCATGGTATGATCGAAGTAGATCTACATTGAAGACTGGATGTAGGCCAATGCATGCAGAAATGTCGAGCTGAAAATCGTTTTCTCCAATTTTTTTAAGGATACTGTATGTACCATATGGAAAAGGTTTCAACTTTCTGTATGGACTAGTGAAGCGCTCCTTCTATAGATGTAACCAGACCTTATCCCCAATTTGGAATGAATGAGGAATACGATGCTTGTCATGAAAGGCCTTATATTTTTTATTATCTCGCTACAACATTTCCTGTGCTTGCTTCTGAATGTTTTTGATTTGATCTCTTAACTTCAATGATTTCTCGACTTCTCATCCTTTGAAGTCGTTTTCATTCAATTGTGTCGAGGAACTGATCAATTCAATAGGTGCCGAGGGTCGAAATCCATAACAGATCTCAAATGGATGCTTTCCCGTAGAATTGTATTGAGCATGATTGTAGTTGTGCTATATATATGGAAGACTGTCATCCCATGTTCGATGATGCTTGTGGTTGTACATGCGAAGCAATTGTACTACCAAGTTATTTACGACTTCCGTTTGTCTAAGGATGGAAAGCTGTTGACAAAGAAAGTCTCACGTTGATTTGTTTCCAAAGTGTTTGCCAAAAGGTGCTGACAAATCTAGCATCTCAGTCGGACATAATGGCCGTCGGAAGGCCATAATGTTTCCAGACATGTTCGAAGAAGAGATGAGCAGTCTTCTTGCATGGTATGAGTATATCCATCTTGGAAACTTTGTCGACTACTACTAAGATCGTGTCATGCTGATGTTTGGTAGTAGGATATCCTGTCAAGTAGTCCACAGAAATAGATTCCCATGGTAGACTAGGAACTGGTATGGGTGTGTACAATCCCTATCGTCAATTGAACGGTTTAGAAATGGAACAAAACAAACACGATCAAATGTACTTGTTGACGTCAGATTTAGGTGAAGGCCAGTAAAAATACTTCTGGAGGATAACAAGTATTTTTGCGACTCCAAAATGTCATATAGTTTTGTTATAGTGCGCGCACCAAATGATCTTCTATCGGCGCTCATCGGTTGATACACAAAGCTATCCAATATTTTATAGCAAAGTGTCTTTCAAGAAGTAGTCGGTATCAGACAACGTGTCGGTATGAAGCTGCTGATAATTTGCAGAGAAGTCACAGTCTACCGAATACAATTGTGGCCAAGTAGTGGTGTCGTTACCCTGCATACTCATCACTGTAGATAGTAGAGTAATGAGTGGTTGGCTGAGACAATCGACTGTGACATTGTCTTTTCCTTTTCAATATTTAATTACCAATTGAAACTGTTGCAGGTAATTAATCCCCTTGAGTTGTTGAGTTGTCTGTAGTTTCGAGTCGGACAGAGAGAACTGCAAAGTTTTATGGTTAGTGAGTATGAACATTTCCTTTCCAAGAATGTAGTGTCTCCATTGCTTAAGAGCTTGCACAATGATGTACAACTATTTTTCATACATTGAATACCTTCTAACAGTGTCGTTGAAAGTTTTCGAATGAGATGCGACTAGGTGACCTGACTGAGTGATCACTGCATTGAGGGCATAGTCCAATGCGTACGTCTCAATCTCAAAGGGATGATGCAAATCATGTAACACAAGTACTGGTGCAGCAAAAAGTTTTTTTGAAGTGATTAATTGCTTGTTGTTGTGTTAGTGTCCATTTGAAGACAAATTTCCCATTTCTTTTAGTCAACTGATTCAAACGCCATGCGATGTGGCTGAAGCCAAGTATGAACCATCGATAGAAATTCTCCAAACCAAGAAAACTTATCATTTCATGAATGTTTTAAGGAATGGGCCAATATTTGAGGATCTATACTTTTTCTAGGTCGACATGAATGCATGCAGAGTCAATTACATACCCCAAATATTTTATGTTGGTCATCGCAAATGAGAATTTGTCCATGTTCAGATATAGTCGATATTGCTGGAGAGTGTCGAAGACTTGTCGAAGCTGTTAGAAATGTTCTTCCCATGATCGACTGAATATCAAGATATCGTTGATATAAACAATGACACACTTGCTAATGAAAGGTCATAGAAGTTCATCCATATATCTTATGAAGGTTGCAGGTGCATTGGTTAAGTCTAAAGGCATGACTAACCATTCAAACACTCCTTCCTTGGTATTAAAAGTCATTTTCCATACATCGATGGACTCGATCAAAATTTGGTGATATCCTGACTTAAGGTCATCGAACTTAGCACCTTTCAGGATATCGATGAGTTCATCTATCCATGGAATAGGGTATATGTTCTTTATCGAAATATTGTTGAGAGCCCGATAGTCGATGCACATCCGCCAAGTCTCATCTTTCTTTGGAACTAGGACGACTGGACAATGGACTTCCACAAGGGGAGGAGATGGGGAGGCTATGCCTTTGTTGATAAAATCCTGGATTTTCTTGTGAATCTCTTCATTCTCAAAGAATGGATCTTCTGTAAATAGATGAGTTAGGTATTCAAGAACCAGGAACAAGTTCAATGGAGTGTTTTACCTGACAATGCAGAGGTACTCTGTTCGGCTCTTGAAATACGTTTCGATATTCCTCAAGATTTTGGTTGATCAGTTGTTGTTGTTAGGAGCTACGTTGGTCAGTGAGTCAACTTGCTGCTGTAGTCTTCCTAGAATGCCGAGGATTTATCATAATTAGTGAAAACTTATGGGAATGGTTGATAAGATTCTTTATCTGTTTGGAAGTTATCATAACAACTGTTGATGTGGGTTGTCGCTCTGGTATGCCATACCATTGATTCTGAATTTTGATAATCACCTTCTGAGGCTTGGACTGATATGTACCATCTCGATCCCACAAGTAAGGTTTCCCAAACAAGGCGTTGACTACGGAAAGTGGTGCCACTTCACATAGTACTTCATATTTAAAAGGATTAATGAAGTATGTGAGTTTGCATTTGCATGTGATCCTTAGTTCTTGTCATCCTTCATCCAACCGATATTGTAAGGCTAAAGATGTGGAGTGGTGACAAGACCAAGTTTCTTTACAAGATCTTCATAAACAAAGTTATTTTGGCTACCATTATCCACAATAAGATGTAATGGATTTTTATGAACCCATATCTGTGTATGGAACAGGCGCTCTTGTTCCTCCTCATCGAAGAGATTCGAAGATGTTGGAGTGGTCGAAGTCAAAGCCAAGAGGGTTGATGCATATGGATCAGGTTCTACCAGGTTTTTGTCGGGCAATTCAGAGGTCGACAATTTTTCCAAAAATGTATTTCAAGGTTTGCATTCTGACGTATCATGCCAGGATTAATTATGATTATCACACCATTTCCTAGTAGGATCCTATTTGTTGCGATCCTTCTTGTCTTTCTAAAAGTTCTTATGATAACCAAGATTTGGCGGAGTCAATTAAGAAGGGTTCTTTGACTTGTCTAAGTCAACCGACGACTTCTTGTAGGATGTTCGACTTGTTGGCTTGTTCGCGAAAGGTGATTTTACTTTTTGTTCAGCTTCAAACTTGCTGGCATAATGAAATGCATCTGCAAGAGTACTGACAGTCAGAAACTCCATATCTTGTTAAATGTACGGGGATAATCTGCTGACATACTTTAGGACAAGCAATTTTTCTTCTTCTTGGACTCCAATTCTAGCCACGAGTTGATAAAATTCGTTGGTGTAACTCTGCGTGAACTGGTATTTCCATTGCCTTATCTGATGCCACTTCTTATATTGCTATTCAAGATACTTAGGCGGGTAGAACTCATTTCAGACTTATTCGCCAAATTTTACCCATGTGTCTATGGGGTCGCCTTCTTTTTCCATTTTTGTCAATAAATTTTCTTACCAGCAGTGTACAGAGCTTGACATATTCTGAGGATGCAATGGTGATCTTTTCCGCTTCGGAGAATTGATTCAGGAAGTTGTAATATTCTAGTCGTTGAACCCAATTGTCGAAGGATTCTGCGTCAATATTTCCTTCAAGATTTGGTATGTCTAGATTCATTTTCACTTTGAAGGGGCTGATTTTATCGGAGTGAGGCCGCGTTGAGGATTCCCCAAAGTTCAAAGTGAATCGCATGAGAATCTTGTTGAAATGGGTAAACATTTTGGTCTGCCGATGAGGTAGTGCTTTTTCTATGAGTTTCTTTGTCTCGTTAGTTGCAAGTCTAGTGTCTACTTCTTCGACCATATTTTCTGAAGTCAATGGAAGTGTCTGCCTGTGTTGTTGAGTTTGTGAGCGTGTTTGAACATGCATAAGTTAAATAACTTTGATGGAAGTGCTTATGTAACTTAAGCTTTGAACAAGATCAAGCTCTAATATTAAGGATCCAAGTTGTGCCTAGGTGCACGCTGGGTACAATAGTCGACTGAATGAGTTGAGAACTGTTATGGAGGAAACATAGAAAAAGAACAAGTAAAGCAGGAAATACACTATATCGACAGAAAGTACACACACATACAAAATGCAAGAATTCGAACCAATTTCTATGTTACTTCTTCTCCATGAAGGTTAATTGATTGTTACAATATTCCACATGTTTATATAGAATGATGAGATGCTTGGGTGACTAACCATTACGTTCAGTTACAAATGAAGTTATAATGGTTCAGAAGTTCAACCGTCGTAGATGACTGGAAGACAGAGAAAATATGTCAAAATTCAACAGTCATCGGTGCCGACAATGCATGTCAAGATGCTCTATGTTGAAAGAGAAACCTGTGGAAGTTGTCAAGGTCGGTTGTGTTGAGGTTTGAACTTGTCGAAGCCGATGTTGAACCTGTCGAATCAGTCAAAGTAGTCAAAGTGCTAGACTTTGTCGAAGTTCGACAACATGCCAACTGTTGGTTGGATCAATATATTTGAGAATTATTGTTAGGACGATATGGAGATCATGAGATCCTTGGTTGAAGGAAACAAGAGTATTTTTGTGGATATTCCCTCCTAAAAGTACTTAAGAAAGAAATACATGAATCCTAATTTTTTACATCATGTTCTAAAACCAATTTGGTGTTTGTTATATTCTTAATTTAATAATGTTATACCACCATTTTGGTGTTTGATGTATTCTCAATTTAATTAATTGGTTGACTAATCATACTCCTACAATGCTTCCTTTTCATTGGTCCAATCCTTCTTTCCCTTAACCAATACATTCTTTTAACTCACTACATCATTCCTTTAATTACTTGATCACTATAATTATTTCATTTCTTTTGTATTGTGTGCGACCTTTGATACAGCCCTAGCTTGCTTTGTATGACCTTAAACTCAACATTATACTATCTACTGCAAACAACATTAATTATAGAACCATTTAAATGCCTAATCCTCATGCATAGCTAAGATTGAAGAGCAATGGGATTGGGGTTAATCTATGATATAAAATTTGAGGAAATATTAATTTTAATTGCAATATAAAAGTTCAAATTCAAAATTAATGCAAAGAATGCTTGAAATATTAAATCGGACATAAGAAATGAAAATCAATAGAGTTTCCTCATGTTTATGATGTCCTAACAACTCAAATACCTAGACATTTGATGGTTGTCCTCGTATAATATTCCTTTAATGTTTCTCCAATAGATCTCCTCCAATAGTTGTTTTCCTAATTTAACCAACAATTAAAGAGTCCACAAAATAATAAAATAAATAAAAACATTTATGACTAAATAATAATTAAATAGGATTGAGTGCATGAATACCTAGATGAGATCCTCTTGGTTTCAAGAATAAATTATTGGAGTAGTTTATAATTCGAGCATGTTAGAATATTGTGAACATATGAAATAATATCATAACACAATATAAAATATAGAAAGAATCACTAGTCTATCCTTCTATCTACCAAGCAACATAAAGCATGAAATAAAATTGGATAAAAGAGAACAACAAGAGAACACTGATATACGTGGTTCACCAAATGTGGGCTACATCCACAGGAAGGGTTGCATCTTCCATTATTCTGAAAATAGATCTCCAAGATTGCATGAAATCCTCACATATGCATCACATCAAACTCCATCACCCAATCATGTCACAATCATGTGTACAAATGACATACACAAAATGTGATGTGTGATGAACTACAATCAACACATACCCAAAAGGGTCTCCTTCACCTCTCTTATATACTAAGATGTTTGGATTTCAATACATCCCATAACACATGTGGGATAAATGAATTTCCACCTCTTTATATAGAGAATGGTTACAAAGGATATAATTACAATGATGCATGTGGGATAACTCTATTTTATAAAATTAGAGTTATTTTATGTCTTTAAATGATATTTTACCAATATACCACATAATTCATCATTACATATTCTAACACTCCCCCTTAATGATGACTGGGAGAAAGAATACAAACGGAAAGAAGGTGGAAACACACCAACATCCCCCTTGATGACAACTTTCAAAATGCTCCATACTATGAGAATAAAAGACATACTTCGCCTCATGGAATTGATGAATACAACATTCGCATCTGAACCAAGTTGTATGATGAACGTTTACATAATACAACATTGTATGGCCAATACAATAGAACATGTGGATGCAAAATCATCACAACCTATAACTCAACTGATAGCTAAAGGAACTCTGAAATAGACCGTATAACGAAGACAAGAACCCTGGATCCATACATCGAAACAATATTCATATATCTCTTACTAAAGATTACATGCGGTGAATACAAGACCCGAATGGTCTTTCCATCGAAACATGAGCCAAGCTGACAATCTTCACAACACAACTGGAAGATGAATGAACAGTAGAATATGGATGTCCATCAGACAACATTACTAGAATATTGTGATATAATAGGATAAAATTCAACATTACATTCCTTCTTAACATCAACCAGAGATCTGCAACAATCATATGCTTAAACAAGAAAGGAATAGCAGAAGTAAACTATCCCACAACATAGATAACTAATCTGCACAAAGGAACTTCCAAGAGTAAAGCATGTAATAAACATGATAAGCCCAAAAATCGTAATAGATTATAAAATGACATTGCTCAAGAACATACAAATAATAGGAATTGCTTCTATGCAAGACCATATAAATTTTGAGCTAAGGATTATCAATAAAAAATACATGATGTGATATAATAAATAGAGGAGCATAAACATGAGTGAGCATAATAGATACCAATATAGAATAATGAGCCAAGATATCACTTAAATATATGAAAACATATAGTCATCAAGCAACTAATCTTAAGAATATGTTCATTTCTTGTTAACACCATGTTAATATGCAAGAGATGGATGCCCTAAAAATGTCAATGCTTCCATATAGGAACGTTAGAGACATGAAACACATCTCAATGCTTCCATATAGGAACGTTAGAGACAAGTAGGAACAAGACAACCTCTGCAATCATAAGAATATAAATATCAATGCAACAAGAACAAGGTGCTCATGACAAAGATTTCAAGATTACAAGATTGTTCAAAGCCTTATAATCATTGAGTAAAAGATGATCGAAATAAACATGACATGATATATATGAAAATAGATCAAAATGTTTAACATGATCAACATATAGAAAATTATGATCAACCCATGATACCACATAGATTCAAAAAAATGATTTTACATATCTTAGCAAGAGCATATAATGATCATAAAGAGATTGCTTATAAAACTATGAAATTGATTTTACACAAATGTTAGAAATAACATATAAATAAAGAAAATATTGATCACAAGATAACACATATAGAATCATCATTATCATTATCAGAAAAGTGAGACTTTGTTATAATATTGAGCAAAAAAAAAATGATCAAATAAAACAATAATATCACTTATAGATATGAAAATATATCCATTAAACAACTAAGTCATAAGCATAAGTTTAATTCTTGATGTCACCATTACCATACTAGAGATCCATGCCCATGAAAATGTCAAAACATCTTCCACACAAAGAAGGTTATAGACATAAGCAAGAATAAGACAACCTCTGTAAACATGATGAATAAGAACAGAAACCCTAATGCAAAGAGATCAAGAAGCTCATGACATTAATTTCAAGGTAAGAAATGAATAAAAACTGAATTTTCTCACCAAAACTAAAGCCCAACAGTTGGTAAAAGATGGATCTGTCACTCTACAGTAGAAAACCGAAAGTAGAAAAAACAGAAAATTTAAAATGACCATAACTTGGTCAATATTTACTGGAATTTTTAATATAGCCTATTTTCGGAACTGGAGAAGTCATTCTGCATGCACCACTTTAAATAGAACAGAAATTTGGGCACTCACTCAAAAGATATTCGCTCTGCAATATTTCCGTTCGTATGGAAAGTTTGTGAAAAATAACTGAATTTAAATCAGCGATATCTTCGCTTTCTGAACACGAAATCAGACGATTTTTTTGTTGAAATTGAGTATTTTTTCAAGAGGAACTCGGATTTGCAATTAAAAAAATATACATAAAAAGTGTTAAAAAAAGATCTGAAAGTCGCCACCCAATTTTACATTAAACACTTCTCCACAAGGGTTAGTCTTTGAAAGAAAAAATTCAAATATGTAGAATAAATCCCAGATCTAAAAAAATACCACATGGGTATTATAGATCGGGTCACAAAACCATAAAAAAATGAAAATCCCAAGTAAAATCATGAACATATGTTGCTTGAAAATAAAAAATTAAAAAAATTACCGAAGAAGGTAGAGCATAACAACCTACTTTGATACCATGTTAGAATATCGTGAAAATATGAAATAATATCATAACACAATATAAAATATGGAAATCATTACTAGTCTATCATTCTCTCTACCAAGCAACATAAAGCATGAAATAAAATTGGAGAAAAGAGAACAACAAGAGAACACTGATATACGTGGTTCACCCAATATGGGCTATGTCCACGGGAAGGGTTGCATCTTCCATTATTCTGAAAATAGATCTTCAAGATTAAATGTCATCCTCACATATGCATCACATCAAGCTCCATCACCCAATCATCTCACAATCATGTGTGTACAAATGACATACACAACATGTGATGCGTAATGAACTACAATCAACAGATACCCAAAAGGGTCTCCTTCACCTCTCATACACTAAGAGGTTTGGATTACAATACATCCCATAAAACATGTGGGATAAATGAATTTCCACCTCTTTATATAGAGAATGGTTACACAGGATATAATTACAATGATGCATGTGGGATTACTCGATTTTATAATATTAGAGTTATTTTATGCCTTTAAATAATATTTTACCAACATACCACATAAGTCTTCATTACATATTCTGACATAGCAAACCCCCCTCCACTTAACCAAGAAACAACGAAGTCAACATTGACTTTGTTGTTGCTCTATTGGATCTAAGGAGGTTTGTTCCAAGATTATCCAAATACTAATTTATTCTCTATTGAACAGGTCCAACCACATGAAGGTGGAAGCTCTCATGTTGTGAGAATTGATACATAGCTAGATCTGGAAGTCAAATAAACACTCAAAATTCGCTATAGTTTACAAAACATGAACAAATTAGCAGTAAATATTGAAATTGCATTCACACAAAAATGCATACAATCAGATCTCATACCAATATCAATATGTGGAGTCACCAAGATAATCTTCCAAAAGCCTTAGAAGTGTTGCATTTGCTTACCTCTACACAACAAATATTCAAAAAAAATCAGGAACAAGGGCCTTGTCCCTTCATAGAGTCACCGTTATGATCAAAATAAGATCTTCTAAAATCTGCACACATGGAGGTGTCATATGTAGTCAATGTGCACAATTAAGAAATGGAACTTATCCCTTGTAACATTGCCTTACCTCCCGAACTATCATGTATGATTAAATCCCAAAATAATGATCCAAGCCAAGGGAAACTAAAAGGGGATAACAACTCTCACTTTAGGTTGTCTCTCCTCCAACAAAAGGCAGGTTTCACTAGGAAATAAGATCACTAAAACTTAAATAATTAAGCACAAGGTGATGTGGGAGAGTAATTTTAGCAAAATGTTTGTTTTTGTCTTTGTGGTACAAAAAGGTGATGGGAGGATCAAGAGATCAGTGCCAATCCAAATAAGGGAAAATGGAGTCAAGGGAAACGTCCAAAAGATCAAGTTCATGAATGGTTAAAGCAACAAGATCCACTAAAACATCCCATAATGAAACCCTAACATGCTAAAAAAATTAATGTAGAAATTATACTAGGAGGGCCAAAATGGCGCCACATCAAAACATTACCAATTATGGTGTGACTTATACAATTAAATATTACAAGAAACAATTCTAGAATGATGATAGGATAAATCTAATATAACCATGCATAAGACATCAAAGGGAAATAGAGGAAATACTTCACATAAAACCCTTCTAATGAGGTATATATTCCCTTATCATATGGACCTAAAGAACAAGTTCCCATAATTTAATTCTACATATCACCAACAACATTTAGAAATAAGAACATAAATTTCACATTGATATGAGAAGAAAATCTTACACTTCAATATGCACCATGAAAAGATATGCCCATTAAGCTCCAAAGAGAGAAAAATTCCACAAATCCAACCATGACAAATAAATGAGAGAGCAATACCTTATATAGCTTCAAGCTCCTCTCCCTTCTACATTAAATAACAATAAAATTTTAGATATAGCCTAGGATGGAGTAAATAAATCATAATACTCCAACTACAACAATATGCATAAAATAAGTTGGCCAAAGCAACATTTACAAGCTCCAATGAATAAAGAGAGGAGAACCTCCATAGATGAAGGAAGATAGCAATGTATAAAACCAACAATCTAGCCTCCAAAAACTATCCAAAGTAGCGCTTAAAGAGAGAGGGTTTTCAAAGCAATGAATGATGGTGGACTGACCCTAGATCCAGGGTTTAAGCCCCCTAAGGCCTAGATCTCCTCAAATTCCCAATGACCACCTCAAATCATTAAAGTGTGCAACAAACCCTCCAAAGTAGGACAACCCCATCATAAATTAGCAATAAACACTCTCCTAAGTGATTGTTCACTAAAAAAATGGCATGAAATGGGTGCAATAAACCCTCCAATAATGGACACCCCCATCAAAATGTGTAAGTGGTGCTCCATAAGCTAGATGCTCCAATAGACAAGCATGGAAAGATGTACAATAAGGCTCTCTAACCAAGATTATCTTGCCAAATGTCATAGATATTAATAACAACCATAATTTAAGTGGAGTGTTCCATCACAATAGTCTAGCAATGAGTCAAGGTGGGTCTCCCAAGTGAACGCTCCATAAAAAATCATAGAAAAGAGTGCAATGAATTCTCCAATGGTGGATGCTACCCTTCCATTGAACTCATCGAATGTCAAATATCAACATATGTGCAATGATTTTTACATATATACCAATAAGGGTTATATCCATGGACCAATGATACTACCAATCAACAAATAAATCTCTCAATCCAAGAGCAAGGTGTTCATAATAAATAACCACTCCACAAGGAAGGGGAAAACCTCTTCTATAACCCCATAGCATGCTTCCACACATGTCAAATATAGAGAAACAAGAAGAGCCTTCAACATGTTACCCCTTAGTTTGCATGAGGGTTAATGCAAGGATTGAAGATGATGGTGAACCAAAGTTTTGTTCTTGTGAGGCTTCTTCATGCAAATTTTTTTAAGTCTTTTGGTCATTATTATGTTCGGTCATCCATGGACCATGGTTATGTTGTAAACTGTTGTAATAGGTGAGATAGTACTTGTAATTGTATATAAAGGGCCAATATATAATGTCAAAATAATCCCAACTATGATAGTTGCAATCGACAAGTGTCTTGTGAGTGTTCTTTTTTACTTCAAAAATGTTGGTCCTAACAGACTAGATGCTTCAATTTTTTTTCACTTGAATAAAATCCCCCAAAGTTGTGAACTCTCCGTTGTAAAATTACCCTAGTATTATATATTTCTTAACCCTTGGTCTATTTCATCTCACTTTGGGTCACCATGGACATGTGTCAAGTCAATCCTAGTTCGCTTAAAGTTTTGTAGGAGTCCCTCTTGCCCTTGGTCTTGAATATCAAGGTATGTTGTGGTTAAAACTCAAGTTACATGGTCAGAGGTGTATTTCCCTAGCTCAAATTCCCTCCCTCTAAGGCAAGTCACACCCTGCTTGATCCTCCTAAACCCACAGGTGTGAGTCGTTTGATCACTAGAAGTAAATAGTTGGTGTTTGATCCATTATTTGGCTTGGTTTGAGGAGTTTTTTGTTTGTTTTAACCTACTTGGGATTCACGCATGCCATCCGCCTCCTAGAAGGTTCATTTCTTACCAAATTTTCTCTCTTTTTACCCAAATAATCCCCTTTTCACTAAGAAGTCCCTCATCCCCCCCTCTTCTACCCTAGGCACTCTCTATTTATTTACTTGGCTAGTGTTTGTTAGAACCACCTCCAATATTTTACTAAAATTTTACCTTGTTAAGAGGAAGTTGAGTCTTTTTTATTTTCTTATAGAATAGATCTAGGGTTTTAATCATAAAAAATATGTTTTAATGAAGAGATAGTCAAGTTTTAAGTCCTATAAAAGGAAACTACCATTCTCATTTTCATTGTTGTTGTTTGACTTAAATAACTTTCATAGAATATCAATCTAAATGCTTTGGAAGAATTGTTTTTGGGATGTACTTTTCTGTGTGATTTATTTCTTATTCATGGTTCATGTTGGAGGTAATACCATAATATCGTTATCATTTCTTTCTTCTATAATAGGTCATTGAAAGGGTAATGTTTCCTAGTTGAATGGAAGATATGGAATGTTAATATCTATCATTATTATCATTGTTATTTTAATTCAATATGAATGAGTTTTTATACATATGTTTTTAATTTAAATTGTTTAATCTTAACCACTCTTTCTTGTAAGGTGTTCCCTTAAAAGAAAGAAATGAAAAATATTTTTCTTCACTTGTGATCTTGAGTGGATCTTTCCAACACACCAATTGGATTGAGTTGAATATTTCCTTGGGTGAATCTTAAGAAACACTCTCTTAAATCTTGGGTGACTCTATAAGTTAAAAAATATCAAAAAACCCTAATCCCATTATATATATATATATATATATAACTTTTGTTTCATGGTGAAATTTACTAATCTTAAATATAAAATCACAATTATTTAGATCTATATTTTTTTATTGAATATTTAATTTGAAATTTGAAATTTAACCATAAAAGCATATCATATTATTTTATTTTCAGATTCCTTTAAAAAACGTTAACCCTAAAAAATTGGAGTTTACAAGGTAGATCAATTAATTGCATATTTAGATTTAATTATTCACTTGTACTCTTCAATGTTTTATATTTATTTGTAAATAATTGAAATTCCAAAATCTAAAAATTATTTTCTTATGCATTTCAACACATAACTTGAAAATTAATTTGAAATTTTCAATTCATTTCACACTCGTAAGTTTTAATCTATCATATATTTGTGTAGATTATTAAATAGAAATAATTTTTTACCATGTAAATAACAATTATACGATACATTGCAAAATTATTCATTGATCTAAGTAACCATAGGTGTTGAGGCTGGAGGCAGAAAGGAGAGGAATGAGGAAAGTGATCTTATTATATGAAAGAAGGATACAGTACTCTGCTCCAAGTTCTCCCAGCCCTCCTAAATCGAGGGTATGGAAAAAGGTATGGAAGCCATACTGCCCTCCTAAGATAAATGCATTCACATATTTGCAATTTCATCAAAAAAATACTCACTGCAGAGAATTTGAGGAAGAGGGGCATTGAAGGACCACTCAGATTTACCCTTTGCAAAAATGAAGAAGAAAGTGTGTATCACATATTCCTGGAGTGTTCTTTCTCCAAAGAAAGTATGGGAATAACTCACCAAGGATTTGAACATTCAACTTACCTTCCTTCTCAGGTGTTGGGATTCTATGTGGGCTGGAATGATCATTACCAGGGAACTTTTAAGGGTAAGAGCTCCTTGATCAACTTGTGGTATTCCATTTAGAAATACAAAAACTGGAAAATATGGCTCTATAGGAATACATATATCTTGGAAGGAAATCCAGTGGTCCTCTCAAAAACATCCATGGAAGCTTCTTCTCAAATGAAAGAGTTCCTATCAGCTTAAGGTTGGGCCGTCAAATCTCATGAGGCTCTTACTCTTCCTAAGCTTCAATGGGTGGGCTCAAATTCATAGGGATTGGCTCCCTTCAGTCCAAATCAAGAAGCATAGTGCCTTCTTTACTTGGTGAGGAAGATCTTCCTCTGACATATTTTCATATCTGGAAAAAGGGGAAACAAAGATATGCTCTCTATTTTGATGGCGGTTCAAAAGGAAACCCTGGGGAGGCAGGTAAGTGCGGGGGCATGATCTTTGACCTAGAGAAAACAAGATCCTCTATTTTATGATTGGGGATAAGGACAAATAACCATGAAGAATGAGTCAACTTCATGCAGGGATTGAAACTATGAAAAACATTCAGGTATACAATTTCCATTTTTTTTGGCTATGCTTGGATCACTATCCAGGAGATGAAGAATATCGAGGATCTATCCATGATTAAAATCTACCATATTAAGAGAAAGACTAATATTGAGGAGGACTTATTAAGAGAAAGACTAATATTGAGGAGGACTTGAAAGAAAATAGTGTTCCACCCTTGGTACACAGAGAATTGTTGCTTTCATTTACCTCTTCTCACTATTGGAATTTGACAGGCAAAATGATCGTTATGGGGCATTTTGACCATCAAATACAGTTAAAAAGTTTAGTAGACCGTTTTTTTTTAAAGGTAAATTTATCATTTAAATTATTTTTGAAGGGCAATAAAATTTTCAAAACCTCATTATATTACTACTATTTTTAAAGAGTAACAAAATTTACTAAAACTTCATTATAAATTACTACTAAATTAGTAATATCAATACTTTTATCTTATTATTATATAAAATTATACTTTCCAAATTCTAACCATACTTTCAAGTTTCACTAAAAAAGAAAAAAATTAAGTTAATATTATTTCCATCATCCATGCTTTTCTATTTTGTAGGTTTTCTTGATTTTTTTTGAAATAAAAAACCGTAATTTAGCAATGATTTTTCTATTATTTTAATTTTATTTTTTTAGTATTGTAATTAGCATCTACATAGTACAAATTTCATTGCTCAATGCTCAACTAAATGATTTGAAAGTTGGAAGTGGAACTTGGAAGGCTAGACTCTGGACACACAGTCTTGGAAAACATTATCAAGATTCAAAGGTACTGCTTGTAGAATTTTTTCTATAATCCATGCTTTTCTATTTTGTAGGTTTTCTTGATTTTTTCTGAAATAAAAAAAAGTCAACAATGATTTTTCTATTTTTTTTTATAAAATTTTTAGTATTGTAATTAGCATCTACATAATACAAATTTCAGTGCTGAATGCTCAACTAAATGATTTGAAAGTTGGAAGTTGGAAGTGGAACTTGGAAGGCCGCAGCTCGAGCCTAGAAGCCCTTAGAGTTGGAGAGTGGAGGTTGGACTCTCGACACACAGTCCTGGAAAGCATTATCAAGATTCGAAGGTATTGCTTGTAGAATTTTTTTGGTTTAGATTTATTGATTTGTTTAAAATCTACTATGATTTTCTGTATATTTCTGTAATGTATATATATTTAAACTCCATACTCAGAGTCGATATTAGATGCTCATAGTTTCAAATTAATTTGGACAAATCAGTAGTTCATCTTGTAGCTATAAATGTGAATTGGGGTTCATATTTGCAGCAGGGGTGTAATGGGATTCTGAAGTTTCACTTTGTAAAGGAGTTCAGTTCTAGCAACGTTGTTAGTCTGGAATATATATGGGTTAGTCCTCTTAATTTGGAGGTTTGACTGACTAGGCTATAGATTTCAGTTATTCTGGAAAATACAACACTTCTAAAATTGGTGATATTAAAGAGAATAAAAATCAAATAATTATCATATATGGAAACCCAATTAACTTAACCATGTTGATTACTAGCTAAATGATCTCAGATTCTCATACAATAAGACAAGCTTGTCTTTTATATATATATATATATATATATATATATAAAAGACAAGCTTGTATTGTCTATCAATGATACAAACTGCTGCGTATTAAAGACAAGTTTGTATTGTCTATCAGTGATATATATATATTGTTGTATTGTATTGTACCGTATTTGTTTTGTATTGTACCAAACTATTGTGTTTTATATATATATATATATATATATATATATATATATCGTTCATTTGAATAGAGACCAACCATGGCAATGCATAAGGAAAAATTCCACATTTTTGACAGCTAAAGATATTCTTTAATCCCAATGTGTGGCTTTCAATAATTGGTTAACTGTTGAGTAGTTACTACAAGAATGTTGTCAATGGAAACCAAAAATATACCCACGGGCCACCAATATGGAAGGAAACACTTCAGAAAACTTAAAACCAATAAAATAAATTTTCAAGTTTAAACTTTTTGAGTCCTTTGGATTTGAGCTTCTTTAAGAATCAAGTTAAAGTTAACGTATCATGATAGATATTAATAATGACATTTTTTATTTTAATATAAAAATGTAAAAAAAAATTATTATTTTGGAAAAAAATTAACAATGAAAGTAAATTTTTTGGCAAACCTTCACCATTGAAAGCTAAAATTTTTAGCAAACCTTCCTTTTTGAAACTTTTTTAAACAAAATGTTTCATGAAAGGCAATATAAAATGTCAAGACTTCTAAAAAAAATATTAATTGCCGGATAAAATAAAAACCAAATTCCAGCACTGCGGGCTCCTCTATTAACTGGTACTCTTGTTTCCAATTTTAATCGTCCTAATCCTAAGCATCAACTATAGGAATTTTGTTGGCCATATTCCAAATATTTTAGGGAGGAACCTTATGGCCTGCAGGAAAGAAGTGGGTTGTCGAAATCTCATCTCCCTTGGAAGAATTAAGGCAGGCAGAAGGGACATTATTTTTCGTTCCCTAGGGATCGGTATTTTGGTTTTCTGCCTTCACATGGCATTTAGGGCGTCTCAATGCCCTATGTTTTTGTACAGTTCACAGAATTTTCGATCTGTGAAATTTATGGCAAAAAATATTTTACATGCAGCAGAGTAATAAATGTGGACAGCACCATTATGAGCGATTGAATCTCAACTTGTTTGAGATTCAACGATCCACAATGCTGCTGTTGGAAAAGAATTTGGATTTTTCTAGTTATCTTGCCGAATAGCCAAGCACAGTTCATTAACCAAGCACAGTTCATTAATAAGGTGGTAAGGTCCTCTCCCTTTCAATTTGGGATTTTGTGACTGTGTTCCCCTACTCGAAGCCTTATTCAGTTCTGAGAAGAATAATGTGTTCCCCTATCTTGAAGCCTTATTTAGTTCAGAGAAGGATAACCTTTGCGGATCACTTGACATGGAATATCCGCCCTGTTTAAAGATCTCTAGAAATATGGACAAGGAGGGAATTATCCCCCTCGCAAGAAACCCACGGTTTAGGAGGAAATTTTATATGAGATTTCCAAGATAAACTTCTTCTTTGCATACCTATTGAAAGAAGTTCGGTTGTGTTCATGAAATCACAACGGTAATTTGTGAGGAAATAAAAAATCATCGGTGGACATCACGAACATTTCCACCCATTTGGATGATATTAAGGGTAATGTAAGAGTCCATCTTGGGGATAAGAATGATGTGTAGGATTGGGAATGATGAAATGACTCAAAGCAAAGGGATTTGGATGATATTGAGGGTAATGTAAGAGTCTAGTTTGGGGAGATTGAAGAAATCATGTGTAGGATTGAGAATGTTGAAATGACTAAGAGAAAATGCTATGAAGATTGTATGTGGGAAATAAACACCTTTTGTATTTAGCAACATCACTTCATGCAGGTCACCACTGAAAGAAACACTCATTGGTTTGAACAAATGTAGGAGAAGCTCAGTGATATACAATGGAACCTGGCAGGCCCTAGTAGGTACATAAACAACTCTAAGTTGCAAGACAAGATATCGCCTATGGATGTTGTGTCCACCCTCCATCCCGGATCCAATAACAACCGGGAATGATTAGTCTTTCTCTTCTAGCATTGATTAGTCTTTCTCTTGTAGCATCTGTTAAATGGTTTTTTGCTTAAACTAGCAATTGCTCCAAGAAGGTGCAACAATACAATGATAAGTTGTTTTGTTGTTGGAGGGTGAAATGGCTAGAAAGATAAAAAGAAAAAAGTTTTGTTTTAAACATCCTGTACACCCGACATTGTAACTAATAATGATTTTAGTTACAAGGTAAAAATGATATATATATATATATATATATATATATATATATTGTACTGTGGAATTGGTAACTAGGCAGTTCTGGTACTCGCGTGACACGAGGTCCATTCCCGTCGGCTGCCACTATAACCCTAGGTGCGTCCACACAGCCCGCAAGCATGGGGCACGGATAAGTCGGGGTAAGATTTGAACTTGAGACCTCCTTTACAACATTCCTTCATTTACACGACACTTGCCAGTTAGTCTACACCCCTGCGGGCAGGTAAAAATGATATATTAATTATGCTTAAAATGTTTTTTTTTTGTTTCAAAATCATCACCTTGGAAATTTAGTTATAATTTTTTATAAAAAGGTTATGGAGGCCTTTAGCCATATTTTCTCCATTTTCTCTTAGTCTGAAGTAAAGCTCTACATTTACCCAAGTCATGATAAAATAGCCAAATTGAGGGTTTTTTTTTTAATAAATCTTTTGAAAAAATATTGTTTTTATGTCAAAACCATTATTTATATTACCTTGAAAGTCATGCATGCATTGAAAATCGTTAAAGCAAATTTCAAGATTCGTGTATCTAAATCAAAAGTTATTCATGCTTGTGGTAAATGTGGGATAAAGCCTTTGTCAATATATGGCGTTTCAAGTTACCTTTGAAGATCAGATGCTTCACATGGCTCGCAGTTAAAAATCGAATATTGACCTGGGAAAACCTTACGAAGAGAGGCTGGGCTGGGCCTAGCAGATGTGTCTTCTGCAATACTTGTGAGGATTCAGTTCAAACACATCTTCGTCGACTGCTCCTTTGCAAAACTTGTTTTTGTCAGACTTTGTGATTCTTACCACTACGAGCGTCCCTCTTTTGATTGCACTCTTAGAACTCTGTTGGATCGATGGTTCACAAAGCACTCTCTTCATATGGGCTGTTGTTATCTCCCTCTCTTTATACTCAAGTGTATTTGGAAATGCGCAACCTGTGTATTTTTGAAGAAAAGAAGGTCTCTGTACACAATTTACATCACTAGGTTGATTTCCTTATGCTTTATTATCCTGTGCCTGAATTAAAGAAAAAGATTCAGAACATTGGACCTAGCCCGATGCTGGTTTATCCATATGGGTTTTTCGATGGAGCTGCTGCTGATAGTAAGGGTGGTGATGGCTTTGTTCTTGCTCTGAACAACACCCATTCCCTAAATTTCTCGATGGGTTGTGGACTCAACACAAATACAAGAGCAGAACTCTTGGCTATGTGGGCTCTATTATTCGTGGCAAAAGATATGGGGATCCCATCCTTGCATATATTTGGCGATTCAGCGATCATCATCAACTGGGAAAACCACTGTGCTTCTCTGGATTCACTTTGTCTGGGACACTGGTGTGAGGATATCAGACTCCTGATGGCTTGTTTTTCCTGCCTAGACTTAAGACATATTTACCGTGAGCACAATCAGAGAGATGATGGTTTATCAAAGGATGCCCTGGTTTTGGCTCTTGGTGTTGGTAAGTTCTCTGAAATAATTGATGGAAATATTGACATGAGCGGTGTCATTCAACTCTTTTAGAACTCGGTGCCAGAGCTAGTTCTCCATGTATTCATGGGCAGTTTATCTCTGTGAGATTTTTTGGAGCGGGATTTCTTGTGGTATATGCTCTCAACTCTCTCTTTATGCACTTGGTATGCATGACTTACTTCCTGGCAGGGATCACAGGCCTTCATCTCCCTTTAGGAGATTATCCAGGATCTAGTGTACTGGTTGGCCTTTTTGGCATGTTTCCTCAACCATTATTTTTTTGAGATTGCCCTTGAACAGGTTGTATTGGCTGGGCTTNTTCATCTCCCTTTAGGAGATTATCCAGGATCTAGTGTACTGGTTGGCCTTTTTGGCATGTTTCCTCAACCATTATTTTTTTGAGATTGCCCTTGAACAGGTTGTATTGGCTGGTCTTTTTTGGCTTGTATCACAACCACTTCAGTGTTGGGAACCTTTGACGGTGTTGTTGTTGTCGTGATTGCATGTAAATATGGTGCGAGCCAATCTCAAATTTAATAATTGGGTGAAATCACTGAACAGTGGCGTCATCCAATCTATGCATGTTCTTCACATGGCGTCTTATAGCCTCCCCATGCATAAAGAATTCAATAATGTTCTCTTTTTGTCAGTCCTTTAGGTCTTTCTAAAACCAAAGGTTTTGATATCTTGCTCCTTTACAGTTCACTGGCAGATCGAGCCCTTAGTAGTCTTGTGGGTTTGACCATGCTATAAATGAAATTAAATGTAATAGCCATGAATAGTGAAATGGCCTACCCTTTTCCTGTGCATCAATGTCGTCTTCTACAAGCTCGTTCAACAAGAATTGACACCAATTGTTCTGAACTCCTTCCGTGCAAAGTTCCGCAAGCACAACCGCTCCCGTAGTACACTGGTCCGAGCGCATTTTGCGGAGTAACTTGGATGCCAACACTTTGGAAGCAAAACGAATAGTGGTGTTATTAATGGACTCAATCAGAAATACCCTTTTTCTTCTTACTACACCATATTTTTTTTCATTTGCGTAGCTATTTCCGCCTCTTGATACTTTTTGAGAAGTGGCGTTGGGCCCGTCCTTGTGGATGGTAGGCATGTGATGGCGGAAATCAGTTGAATATCTACAGGTATAGGCTTTCCTAGCCATAGAACTCCTCCATGAAAAAATACGAGTATCTGCTTAACACAGGTTTTTATTGGAGTACTTCGGCCAAAATGTCGTATATATAGCAGCGATAAGATGCCAAACTTCTCCAATCCTTTGCAACAAATCGTTTAGGCACCATAGGTGTGTCCTGCACAATGTCCATGTAGTGCTGGCGGTCCAGGTCTGCTTGGAGTTTCATATCATGATCAACATAAGATAGCTTCTTCACATTGGGAAAAATGTCCTTCAACAACTTCACTACTTTGGGTATTATTGGCACTATCAGTGGGGCCCCTTCCCTTTTTGGAATTGTAACTGTCGGTGCATCCCTACGTCTGGGCAGGACATAGGGTGGCATCAAATTTCTTGTCTCAAAATCCTCTTGTGTTGGTGGGGTTGGTGCTGGAGGTGTTGATGCTTTTCCCTTTCTTTTTCTATTACTGGTGTGTTTTCCCTGTTTGGTCCCGAACGGACCTTGCCTTTCTTTTCTGGATAGTTTATCAACATTCGAATCTACTCTTGGATCAGTCAGTGCATTAGTTGGTGCCATATGCGGTGGGATGTAACCAGTAGTGTCCTCCATAATAGGGGTAGGTGATACAAGATTAGATTCAACTGTGCTTGTGCTGGAAATGGAGATGACCATACTACAACCACACCAGTTCAACGCTCAGGGTTGCAGGAAGTAGCAACAATCTTTTTGTTTTGCATACAAGATGAAAGGAGTCTTGGTGGCGAAGCTTGATAAAATATCTTAACTTACCCTAGTCGTTTTTTGCATGCGTGAGCAATTAATCAAAAAGGAATATGTCCTTTCAGGGACATGGATGTACCGTGGGCTCATTAATCGATTTTTTTTGCGTTATGACACCAATTATCTGTCACTTTAAATGGTAGTTATTGTTATAAAGTCGGATGGTACCAAAAATCTCGCTGTCATCCTTTTTTTTTAAATTTATTAGGTCATAGCGAGTAGGGTAAGGTGTATCTTCACACATACCAACTCCTTCCACTACGTGCATACCTTCGATCTTAGGTACAAATGGGTCATCATAATCCGGTTCTCCCATAATATTGTAGCACTCCATCCAGTTGTGTACTGTCATGGTGCATTGATGGAAATTCATGGTTGCGACCGATATTTCTTCAAATATATTTTCCTTTCTATTTGTAGCGCAACATTGATTGTCGAGTGTTCACTTGTGAACTCAAATGTCCGGGTGAAGCTTACAACTAAGATTTCCCATTCGACAGTTCCTCGTCGCAGCTCCACTGATGTGTACCAATTTCGTGGTACCATTTCTAAAGTGTGGATGAATCGATGAACCCATTCTTGTCATGGATATTGTTGCTAGTTCTTGCGACAATGCTCAATATGTTCCAAAGGATCTGTTAGTCCTATATACTTCTGATCAGGGTAACTCATCTCTTCCCCAAATATTATCTCCATTAATCTTCTACATTGTGACCATTCAGAGATAGATTGTTTGTGTGTACCCCACCATCTAGCGGGCATAGCTTTCAGCACATAGGAGAGGACAATCACTGTGATTTTGTGACTTTTTCTTCAAATTATATGAGAAAAGACGCAAGGTTAGGTAATCCTTCATATGTAGGCAACGTGCTTGCTTCATCTCCTACCCTTCAGACAACTCTTGTGATTCTTACACATCTTCTCATGGAGACATCATGTAGCCTGTTCTGCCAAATTTTCAGGGTATTTCTAGAGTTAGACGCGCATGAACTTACACTCCACCAACTTTGTTTCCCATCAGTTGTTGGATTAATGTAATCTTCTTTTGAACACATGATATTATACAACTGATCTAGATAATTTCCTTGACCTTCACTATTATGGGCTCAGCATATCTCTGTCCTTCGAGCGGATCAATTGGTGCAACCACCCTTATTTCAGAATCTTCAAATGATAAGATCATTTTCTTGAAGTTTATAATAGTTTGGTTGTCTATTTCCCAATCAATTCCCAATAGTGCAAGATATGGATTTGTGTCATCGACAATGTCAATAAATTCAAAGTCGGCATATGTTCTTAAGCCTTCGACTTTTACATGCACTTGAGTTAGTCTACCAATTGGTAGAACCTTCGACTGGTTCGCAAGCCTTAGTTGAATGGGAGACCAGTCCAGTTGCAGCTTATTCATGCTCTCCCATGTTTGTCTTGTCAGTATGTTAACATCCGAGCCCAAATCTAATATGATATCATCCATATCATAGGCTCCTATCTGCGTAGTCATACGCAATTCTTGGGCTGTCTTCACTCTTTTCTCAGGTGGCAGGTCATCTAGGGTTTCTTCTATTAGTGTTGTCAGTTCAGTAATAGCATATCACTGATTAGTGCTAAAAAAAAATTAAAAAATTCTTTAAGCTTACTAACCTTTTTCAATGGTGGCTTCCTGATTAGTTGTTCAAATCGTTCGGGCATGGTCTTGACTTGTCTAGATATTGTCGGTTGATTAACATCAACAAATTTTGGTAGCACCTCTAGGAAGACTTATTTCTCCTTTTGGACATCTAGCAGATTTTTCTTTTGTGTCGCGGGTCTGACATGCGGTTGTCCTTGTTGTGTATTCTGGTATGCACCTGTCGCAACACTTCCTCTTGTGACTACAACAATTTGAGGTTCTCTTGGTTCAAAAGAGATCATCTGAATGTTTTGATTGGGATTTGGATTCTGATTCTGCACCAGGTTGGGATTTACGACAGTTCTATGCTGCCATTTCGCAATTAGTTGCAGACATTGTTCAATAGTGTGATAAAATGCTTTACAATATGTACAAGTTTTTGCAAGACTTTGACAATCTCGAGAAAAATGTCTTGGCTACCCGCAAATATAACATATGACTTGGCCTCTTCCTAGACCAAATCCCCATCCTTGTTGTTGTCCTCGACCTCTAAAGTTTCCACCCCCCTTTATGGAGGGTATTGTTGTTGTTAAGGATACTGATTCTGCTGGTATTACGGTTGTTGATATTCAACAGGCTGATACTGAGGCTGCGCTCGTTCAACTTGCATCTGCTCATCATTTTTCATTACGTAGGTGTCCATCATATTTTCTTGTAGTAGCTGAAATGCTCTACAGTCCTTTTCATCATGAACCACTGATCTACAAAATTTACAAATACAGATTGGCGGGTGTGCTTACAATCTTCTGTAAGTACAAACATTCTTCAGACTTGTGGCCCCTAGTATGGCATATCCTACACCAAGGAATTCCTTGGTGTACAGTCATTTTCATCATGAACCACTGATCTACAAAATTTACAAAAACAGATTGGCGGGTGTGCTTACAATCTTCTGTAAGTACAAACTTTCTTCAGACTTGTGGCCCCTAGTATGGCATATCCTACACCAAGGAATTCCTTGCGTGTTTAATGGATATGGCGCTCCTGCTATGACATAGTTCATGAGCGTCGGATAATTGTCTTTATGGTGTCCGTCTGTTCTGCATCTTGTACACCATAGGTCTTCCTGAACTTCCTTCCCTCTCTTCATTTCCTCGAGCTGAACTGTAAGGTTGGCCAACTGCTACTAAATTTGCATCATTCCCGAGCCAGTATCTCCAACCAATAGGGCTTCTAACTTCATTTCTATTTCCATAGCCTCTATTTGTGACACAATATTTTGTTCCATCAACGGGGTTCGGATATGTGGTAACAAGGCGGAAATAAACCATTCCTTATGTTGTACATCCGACATTTGGACGCTCAATTGGCCATCAATGTCTTAAATCTCTGGTTAAAGTCCCAAATAGATTCTGTTGGTAGCTTCTTAGTCTCTTTGATTTCGGTGATGCACCATGATTCATGCTTGGGCTTTCTGAACTCATCTATCAGACCCAATCGAATCTCGTTGAGTGTTTTCAAGACAACTCCTACTGGTACTATGGAAAATTTCATACAGCAGTCAAGTGCACGACCTTGCAGATTTGTGATCATCTGTGCTTTCTTGATATTCTCATCTTGTATTTGTTGCACAGTCCACACAGCTTCGCAAAGGAACCAATGTTGTTATGGGTCTTCCAACCCATTTCCATTGAATATTGGTAACTTAATGTTAGCTCCAGCCATTGTATTTGCTGCTAGTACAGTCATAACAAAATTTTGGCTAGTCAAACTTCCTTGTTCGCTATTTACAGTGTTAGTACTATTCGTATTTCCAAAAGTACTTGGAGATAAGTCTCTCGATATTACCTCTGGTGACGTATGCGGTGCTGTAGGTGAGTTGTAACCTCTCGTTCTGGGGCTTCAATCGACTCTTCTGACTCTTCGTCTCCTTCTGAGATCGACTGACATTCCTTTTCTTCGTCACAAGACCCTTTGTCCAAGTGTGACGCAAGTTCGTAGCCTTCTTCTTCTCTATCCGTGCTGCAACCCCCTCTTCCTAACATAGTTTTTCTTCACTTACCGGATTTGAATTTTCTTCCACTTTTTAAAAAGCTCGACTTTAGTTTAGTTCCACTATCTCCTGGGAACATCTCACTTTAGGGTTCTGCTGAGACAACCACTCTATTTCTATATAGTCTTGTTACATTTGTATAATACATTTTTCACATACAAGCATTTTTATTTAGGTATTTAAAGATGACAGATATCTACTGCGTGGTCTTTGAATTTTTTTTCGCTCTGCCTCACTATATGAGGTTATTGTGTCAACAACAAACTCGGTAATATATCCCTCTAGGACATTGTCTATCCAAATATCTATAGCCCTCGACACAGGGTTTCCTACTTCTTCTAGTTGTTCAATTAACAGAGGAGTCAACTCCCTTGGTTCTCCGCCTTGAAAATTTCTTTGTTGGGTCGCTAACTTAGATAACCATTCATGCAACACAATGGGAAACTCAAAAAAGAAAATATTGTGAATGTCTGTGTAGATGTATTGACCCAACCACTCTATTAGGTTCCACCGAGATCCTTCACTTTCTTTTCGTGCAAATTCTAACTCTTTGGATTCCACCCAATCTTGGATCTCCGGTTTTGTTGGTTGCATTAGAGGAAATTTGGGGTCTAAAATGGGCCTTATAAGAAACCGTGCCAAAATAAGTTTTTGTGAGTTGGAATTCAAGAACCAATAGAATTTCAATAAAATAAGTCAACCATAATGGTTGAATTGACATATTTGTCATTAAAAAAAACTACTTTTTGTGTTCGTATTTTCGACATATCTCCCTGTGTTTTTACTCAAATTTGGATC